>CM036756.1:6090877-6460877 GCA_020796225.1 Arion vulgaris | reverse complement strand
GGAGCTACGGCGTTCATGGTTTGTGCAATACTCTCAGCAGGTTAGCGTGTCATTATACGGAGAGGGATATAGCCATATAGGGTAACATACGATGCAATATTCTGTGTATTTTCAAATGATGGATGTGTCGGCGATGTTGTTTGGTGTTATGTTATGTTATGCTATTTTTATAGTTATGTTATGTTATGTTATGTTATGGCACATTGGACATTCCCATTCGTGCTCTGTCCTCCGTTGCAGCAGCCATCCCAAAGTCCATTTGCTCACAGTGCCCATGAGAAGTTGATTACTATATCTTCTCTCTCTACCACGAAGATGACACTGTCTGGCGTGTCCAAACTTAACGTATAATTCTCGAACTCGTCCTAGTGTCTGAGACGTTGTTTGGTGTGTTGTCTATTTTGCTGAATGAACAAAGAATCGACATTGCCTTATCAAACAATGGAAGATAACTGTCTGTTAGCAGATCACAAATCTAGGGGGTAAAGTTGAGAGAACAAAGAATCGACATTGCCTTAGCAAGTAGTCAAAGTGAACTGTCTGTTGTTAGCAGATCCCGGACCTAGGTGGTAAAGGGTGAATGAACAAAGAACTCAAATTTCCTTATCAAACAGTCGAAGATCAACTCTCGCAGTGGGCGTCGAATTTTTCCCGACCGCGACGGCTTTCAGATCGACCCAGCCTCAACTGGGTACCAGACATGCTCTGGGAAAGTAAATGCGGTGGGCGTGATGCTGACCACATAACACATCGTGTGCCGACGGTCAATGAACGATACAGGCCTAACACTGTATTACCCTATATACCACAAGGTATGAAAGACTTTCTTTACTTTATTTACTTACAGTCAAAGAGAACTGTCTGTTAGCAGATCACGGACCTGGGTGGTAAGAAGAAACACATGCTCCCCAGAAAAAATATGGCAGAGAAGGACAAAACTGTAGTAATAGCAACCCGTTGTAGCAGAAGAGTGTCTGATCATCTCTATCCTCCTCTCTCTCTCTCTCTCTCTCTCTCTCTCTCTATCTCTATCTCTCTATCTCTGTATAAATATGACTTGATACACACAAGACGACACCAGCACAGATAATAATATCATATTGAGTGACATAATGTTATTTATATTTGTTGACACCAAACAAGCCATCATAAAGATCAATAATTAATAAAATCCAAGGGCGATAATGGAGTTTTGGTTGGATTACCGTTACTTGTATTCAGTAGCATTGTAGTATTGTATGACATAATTGTCTTGTAGAGAGAAGAATAGACAGATAAAGGGATAGAGAGATCTATGGAGAAAAAAAGACAGCTAGGCTGATTGATTGATTGATGAATAGTTAGATGGAAGAATAAGTTATTAAATAGATTGGTTAGTGATACTGTTTCTATTTTCTGCTGAGTGCGAGAGCCGCTATCTTATTTACACTGTTGTGTAGTGACGTTTATACTTTTAACTCCATGTCGCTCTATCTCCTGATGGCTCTTTCTGACTACATAGGTTTAGAATACAGGAAGACTGCTTGGCTCACTATGTTAAGTGGTTCAATTAACCACAACTTGCAATGATACAATTGTGCAATGATACAAATTGTGCAATGATACAAATTGTGCAATGATACAAATTGTGCAATGATACAAATTGTGCAATGATACAAATTGTGCATTGACACAAGATATTTCGACTTGACTGTCTTGCAAAATCGAACATACAGATACACTAACTAGGAGATATGCAGATAGATGGATGAATAGATGGCTGGATGGATTTATGGATAAATTTATGGATGGATTTATGGACAGATGTATAGATGGATGAATAGATGTATTGATGCATTTATGGATGAATTTATGGATGGATGTATGGATGGATTTATGAATAGATTTATGGATAGATTTATGGATGAATTTATGGATGGATTTATGAATGAATTTATGGATGAATTTATGGATGGATTTATGAATATATTTATGGATAGATTTATGGATGAATTTATGGATGGATGTATGGACAGATGTATAGATGGATGGATGATTGTATTGATGAATTTATGGATGAATTTATGGATGGATGTATGGATGGATTTATGAATAGATTTATGGATGAATTTATGGATGAATTTATGAATGAATTTATTGATGGATTTATGGATGAATGAATGTATTTATGGATGGATGGATAAATTGATGGATCGATGGATCCCTCATTTATGAGTTAAATAGCAGTCTAAATATGGTTGGGTGTATGGAGGGATGTATGGAAGGATGTATGGAGGGATGTATGGAGGGATGTATGGAGGGATGTATGGAGGGATGTATGGAGAGTAGGATGTATGGAAGGAATGTATGGAAGGATGTATGGAGAGGGATGTATGGAGGGATGTATGGAGGATGTATGGAAGGATGTATGGAGGGATGTGGAAGATGTATGAAGGGATGTATGGAGGGATGTATGGAAGGATGTATGGAGGGATGTATGGAAGGATGTATGGAGGGATGTATGGAAGGATTTATGGATGAATGAATGGGTGTATGTATGAATGAATGAATGAAGAGATGGAATGATAGATAGATGAATGGATAGATGCATGGAAAGATAGATAGAAAGTCGAGTGGATGAATTAATGGATTTATGAACTGACGTGTGTATAGAAGCGGACTGACATGAAATGAACGAATTTTGGAGCCTCTGTGGCGTAGATGTTAGTTGCTCGCCTCTCGTTGAAAAGGTACTCAGTTCGCTTCCTCGTGGACCCATCGATATTATTTTACAGAGATCCATAATCTCAGTATAGGTGAGATCCCGTTCCTAATCCTATCTGAGACGTTATTACAAAAATGAGGTCCCGTGTTCAAATTGAGAACGTAAAAGAACCCTTTGTTAGTTCAAAGTCGAAAGGAGCAGGCTGGAAAGCCGAATTCATTAGAAAATATTGTAAAATAAAACTTCTGCAAAATATTGTCTCTCTATCTTCTAAATTACCCTAGCAGGTGCTACGGAGTTCGGGCACTGCCGATGAGATCTTCCTGCGTGAGAAAGAGATCGGAGCACACATGGTTACACACCGAAGTGCAATGATGAAGGTCCTATCAATCAATCAATCAATCATGAACGGATGGACAGGTAGGTTTAACTGTTTAGATCAGATGCTTTTACTTTTTATAAAGGTCGATATATTATGCTTTCTAATCATAACGTCAGAATGATGTTTCAGTTAGAGTTATGTTTCCGTTAGAGTGATGTTTCAGTTAGAGTTATGTTTCAGTTAGAGTGATGTTTCAGTTAGAGTGATGTTTCAGTTAGAGTGATGTTTCAGTTAGAGTGATGTTTCAGTTAGAGTTATGTTTCAGTTAGAGTTATGTTTCAGTTAGAGTTATGTTTCAGTTAGAGTTATGTTTCAGTTAGACTGATGTTTCCGTTAGAGTGATGTTTCTGTTAGACTGATGTTTCTGTTAGACTGATGTTTCCGTTAGAGTGATGTTTCAGTTAGAGTGATGTTTCCGTATGGTGATGTTTCCGTTAGACTGATGTTTCCGTTAGACTGATGTTTCAATAAAAATGATGTTTCCGTTAGACTGATGTTTCAGAAGGCAATCAAACTGTCTTTATGCTTTAAATGTTTTATTTTATAAATCAATGAGTAAGCAATAAGTAGTCTGTTGTTGTCAGACTCGTGGCACGCGCTCAAACTACCTTCACCTTGACCAAGTTATAGCCATCTGGTGATAATAAACACATGTACAGCTGCTGCGGATAAATTCTTTGTTGCGTCAAAACGAATCTTGTTTGTATAAGCGATTCAATACTTGATGATTTTTGTAGCTGCTCGATGCGATGTAAGGAAAAATACAAATTTCAAGTGGTCAGGTCAGATCAGACCAGATCTGGAGAAAACCGTGGGGGAGACTGCAGTGATACTAAGTAAATTGACGCTTAATGGCAAAGACACGGTTGTATAGTATCGCAAAGCAAGTAAAAATTAAATTAAAGATATGATACACGGTTCGCTTTCTCGTGGAGTCATGGGTATACTTTTCCAGAGATCCATGATCTCAGTGTAGGTGAGATCGAGTTCCTAGTCCTATTAGAGACGGATGATAAAACGTAGGTCCCATGTTCAAGATGAGCTCTAAAAGAACCCTTGACAGTTCAAAATCGAAAATAACAGGCTGGAAAGTCGCTACCCGGGAAAAATTCATTACAAAGATTTCTTTTAAATTCCAAAAAACAAAATTATCATTATCTTCTAAATGATATCTGGGACTCTCGCCGTTGCTGCGGAGTTGCTACTGCGACTATGATCGTTCTGTGTAAGAAAGAGATCTCAGCACACATGGTTACTCACTGAAGTGCAATGTAAGAAAAGATCGAAACACACATGGTTACTCACCGAAGTGCAATGATGATGGTCATATCAATGAATCAATCAATTTCAGAATTCTACAATTTAATTAAGTGTACATCTGCCACTAGCAAAATTGATTCCATCGATATATGATTAGCTCAGTCATGATATATTTTCATTGTTGACTTCATATTTGGATCTTCTTCATATTTAAATCTACTTCATATTTAAATCTACTTCATATTTAAATTTTCTTCATATTTAAATCTACTTCATATTTAAATCTACTTCATATTTAAATCTACTTCATATTTAAATCTACTTCATATTTAAATCTACTTCATATTTAAATCTACTTCATATTTAAATCTACTTCATATTTAAATCTACTTCATATTTAAATCTACTTCATATTTAAATCTTCTTCATATTTAAATCTACTTCATATTTAAATCTTCTTCATATTTAAATCTACTTCATATTTAAATATACTTCATATTTAAATCTACTTCATATTT
This sequence comes from Arion vulgaris, assembly GCA_020796225.1. NCBI lineage: Eukaryota > Metazoa > Mollusca > Gastropoda > Stylommatophora > Arionidae > Arion > Arion vulgaris. The sequence goes on along the minus strand of CM036756.1, from coordinate 6,456,013 downwards.
AAATATACTTCATATTTAAATATACTTCATATTTAAATATACTTCATATTTAAATATACTTCATATTTAAATCTACTTCATATTTAAATCTACTTCATATTTAAATCTACTTCATACTTGAGGATCTCAACTTCAAATACCTCTGAAGTTGCAGTAGGCACTTGTGATTGGCGAGGAACACAGATAAAAAAGGAAAGTGGGCCTTAGCGCAAAAATCATTCAGAAGCGCTATACCAGACGTCTTTATTATGCCTGAATTCATAACGACGAACTAAGAAGAAGATAATTCAGCACTTCATATTTCAGTTCAGCACTTCATGTTTCAGTTCAGCACTTCATTGTTCAGTTCAGCACTTCACATTTCAATTCATTACTTCATATTTCAGTTCAGCAGTTCATATTTTATTTCAGCACTTCATATTTCAGTTCAGTACTTCATATTTCAGTTCAGCACTTCATATTTTATTTCAGCAATTCATATTTTAGTTCATCACTTCATTGTTCAATTCATCACTTCATATTTCAGTTCAGCACTTCATATTTTATTTCAGCACTTCATATTTTATTTCAGCACTTCATATTTTATTTCAGCACTTCATATTTTTATTTCAGCACTTCATATTTTAGTTCAGCACTTCATTGTTCAATTCAACACATAATAATATGTGTTTACTTGTTCATTCCTCCTGTGTACATACAAATTAGATTTCTTATTCCAAAAAAGACATTTGATAAATTGCATGTCTTCTTTCTCTTTTGTCATCACACTTTTACCGGGCTGTTGCCCAGTATCGTGGTTTTCTAGGACAAGTAAGCGGGCGCACACTTCGGCACCTAGTAGTTAATGTATTAATGTAACCAAAATACGCAATACTTATACTTTGAGTAGTTCTCTTTTCACAATCTGCAACTGCAGTACTTCTTGATTTGTTTTTCTTGCATTGAACAATATTCGCTTGACTTCTACTTAAGGAATGTAAACAAAGAGGGAGTTAAGCGTAACAAGGGACATAACTGAAAGAGCGCTACCGATACACCGTGACTGATATCCATTTTGTGTAACTTCGTCGTGGTCTCTGTAGGGTTGTGAACATCGTAGGTTCGAATCCGGACCTCACATTTCTGTTCACGGGTGCATTTTTTTTCGACTCCTGGGATTGTTACCGAACAACTGAGTTCGTACTTGTGTACTCTCTTCCGGTGGCGTGCCATTTCAACGGAGAGAGACCGAGCCATATGAGGTAAAACCCGGTGCAATGAAGTAAATCTTTCGGTTTTAGACCCTTTTTTTGGAACTCCTGGATTTTAGTTCCCAGCTGTGTGTTCACTGGAACTCCTGGATTTTAGTTCCCAGCTGTGTGTTCACTGGAACTCCTGGATTTTAGTTCCCAGCTGTGTGTTCACTGGAACTCCTCAATTTTAGTTCCCAGCTGTGTGTTCACTGGAACTCCTGGATTTTAGTTCCCAGCTGTGTGTTCACTGGAACTCCTAATTTTAGTTCCCAGCTGTGTGTTCATTGAACTCCTGGATTTTGAGTTCCAGCTGTGTGTTCACTGGAACTTCCTGGTTTTAGTTCCCAGCTGTGTGTTCACTGGAACTCCTGGATTTTAGTTCCCAGCTGTGTGTTCACTGGAACTCCTGGATTTTAGTTCCCAGCTGTGTGTTCACTGGAACTCCTGGATTTTAGTTCCCAGCTGTGTGTTCACTGGAACTCCTGGATTTTAGTTCCCAGCTGTGTGTTCACTGGAACTCCTGGATTTTAGTTCCCAGCTGTGTGTTCACTGGAACTCCTCAATTTTAGTTCCCAGCTGTGTGTTCATTGCTTCAATTTCTTAGAAAAACAGAGCACCCAATTCTCCAAATCGACATGACGTGTCCAACAAAGTTACCGAATCATGTTGACAATCAATGGCACCCGAGAATGTGTATACATTATCATGGTTGGTTTATCTCCGATTATGCAGACAACATCAAACAAACGTAATCTCTATTCTGTTTTTTTTTAAAATAGATTTCTAACCTTCATCATTCTATAGCAGGCAGGAAAGAAAATCGAATCTCCGACTTTTCTACCAGCCTGTGAACATTTGAAATAGATTTTTTGTTGAGCGTTCAGCTCATAAATCTGTTTAAATCTGAAGTTAAACCTCAGCTCTAGACAGTCTGTTATGCCACTTCACCAACAAATTTATTTCTTTTCCTGACATCTTTGCCCTTAAAACACGTTCTATCCGACCAAAGCAAAGTTTTAAGACTGGCCCAGTTTTAGCGTATAATAGGGACATATTTAAGTGAAAAATATCCCTGGCCTGATATGATACACTTAAACGACTGATACTTTTGTCGATAATTTTTTGAAACTTATTTATTTATTTTTTTCAGTAAACGGGAGAAATAATGATTCTGTATTGGAAATAATGGGATGAAGAAAATAATGGGATGAAGAAAATAATGGGATGAAGAAAATAATGGGATGAAGAAAATAATGGCATGAAGAAAATAATGGGATGAAGAAAATAATGGGATGAAGAAAATAATGGGATGAAGAAAATAATGGGATGAAGAAAATAATGGGATGAAGAAAATAATAGGATGAAGAAAATAATGGGATGAAGAAAATTAAAAATAAGAACAAACATGGTCTTACAAAAAATGTAAATAACTAAAAACAGTTTTGAATGAAATTGATAGGAAAACAAAGATCAGAATACTATGAGCGTGCATATTTCCAATGGCAAGGTATGGGTGTGAATCATGGAAGTATGGGTGTGAAGCATGGAAGCATGGATGTGAAGCAAGGCATTGTAAAGACATATATGTGCTTTTGAATATAAGTGTTATAGAAGAGTCCTCAGTATATCATGGGCAGAGAAGAGATCTGTCCAGATCTATCCAGAATTAACTCCACATAAAATAAAACTGACTGATGCTACAAATAAGAATGAGAAAAATGAAGTATTTGAGTTTTTAAAAAGGCACGAACTGTTTGAGAGAATAGTTATGGAAGGAAACATCCCAGCCTAAAGGAGAAGAGGAAGACCACAGAGATGATTGTCCTATCCAGAAACTACATTGAGAATATGATAATTTGAAGATACTACACAAAACTCCATTGAGATAATATAGAGAAGGGAGCTGTCGGAAGCCTTCCATGTCATCAACGGCGTCAAACAGGGCTGTGTACTGTCCCCAACACTCTTCAGCATGATGTTTGCTGCCATGCTCACGGATGTCTTTTGGAAGGCGACGAACATGGGGTAAAGATTAGATACAGGACAGACGGTAATCTATTCAATCTTCGGAGGTTAAAATCCTCCACCAAGGTAAAAGATTCAACTATCTCAAACCTGTTGTTTGTTGATGACTGCGCCCTCGCTACCAACTCTGAGGAAGAAATGCAGACTTACGTGGACAAGTTATCAATGCCCTGTGATAAGTTTGGCCTCACCATTAACACCAAAAAAACGGAGGTCATGTTCCAGCCCGCCCCTAGAGAACAGTATTACGATCCAGTCATCAACATTAAACGCCAGCGTCTCCAGTCAACGGACAACTTTGCTTATCTTGGCAGCATCCTATCCAGATCGGCAAACATAGATTCTGAGGTCAACAATAGGATATCCAAAGCCAGTGCTGCGTTCGGAAGGTTACGTGTCACTGTGTGGAAGCGGAAGGTGATAAGCATAGCCACAAAGCTGAAAGTTTACCAGGCCATAGTGCTAACCACGCTGCTGTACGCAATCGAGACATGAACAGTGTATAGCAGACACGCAAGAAAATTAAACCATTTTCACACAAGCTGTCTACGAAGAATACTAAAAATAAACTGGCAGGACAAAATTCCAGACAGCGAAGTCCTCACAAGAGCAAAGATCCCAAGCGTCAACACCCTGTTGCAGAAGGCCCAAATGAGATGGGTCGGTCACGTTGCTCGAATGCCTGATAAACGCATCTCCAAAACAGTTGATGTATGGTGAACTTGAAGGGGCAGACGTTCAGCTGGTGGACAGAAAAACGCTTTAAAGACACTCTTAAAGTGTCTCTGAAATGCTTCGATATAGATACCGCGTGCTGGGAATCCCTTGCGCAAGATCGCCAAATGTGGCGCTGTAACAATTAAAGAGGAACCCGCATAGCTGAGAATCATCGCATTGTTGAGGCACAGAGAAAACGAACTGCGCGAAAAGACAGAGCACACAACACGCACATGTCTAACCTTGATCATGTATGCCCCACCTGTGGTAGGGGATTCTGTTCTAGGATTGGACTCTACAGTCACCTCCGCACACACCAGAGAGGTACAACAGCACACGTCTGAGATTGTTGTCATCATCGCTTGCGATGGACTGCTATTATAGAGAGTTTGTTGAGAATATGAGAATTTGAAGACACTACACAAAATTCCATTGTGATAATATAAAGAGTTTGTTGAGAAAATACAATAATTTATTCCTGTAAACAAAATATATTATTCTGCTTGTAATTAAGAAATGATGCAAAGATAATGTTTGATATAATTATAAACTAGTTTAAATATAACTTATCGGGTAATAGATCTGATGTCGTCCACACGTTCTGAATTGAATCCAGTGCCGTGTCCAGTGTGCTATGCCGCATAAAACACATATGATATGTCCAAATGCACACAGAACCGTAAAATACACACAATCACATATAACGCTTACAATCATATACAAACAATTATATCAGGTATAAATACAGAAAGCATGTACAAAAACAGAATGACGTACAAACACAGAAAGCACATAAACGCCATATAATATGTACAAACTCAGAAAACACATTCAAACTCTTATTACACGTAAAACTCACGTAGAAATCACACAGAAAACATGTACAAATCAGTATAATACATATAAAAACAGACATCACATACAAACCCATTTAATACATAAAAACACAGAAATCGCATACAACCCCATATAATACATATACAAACACAGAAATCACGTACAAACAAACATCAAATGTAAAAGCTATGTAAATGTAAACGAGAGCATGGTTGTAGTTCTTTTCATTAAAAGTAAAATATACCTTGTCAATAGCAGTGTGTGTTTGCTAAACTCATGTCAATATGGAGTGATAACAATATTGCTGTTATATAGAAACAAGAGGCTGTTAATGCATGCACTTGTCTTCCTCGTGAACTTTTAATCATGCATGACATGTACTTCCATTTGTAAACATCGAGCGAAACACGAGTGACATAAAGATTAGATGCTACAAATAGTCCGTGGATCATCTTATCTTATCATGACACAAGAAGTTTTTTTTAATTTATTTTTTAGTTTTTTTTCCGATCCAGAAGCACTTGAGCTTTTCAGCTCATCGGCTCGGTGCCATGGACATCGTAACCCTTCGGTTCGGTGCCACGAACACCGTACATCTGGGGAATCTGTGGCTTTTTCTGCCATCCCGCGGAATTGAACCCGCACACACAGAGGGATAGTCACCCATAGTTCAACGCGCTACGAACACGCTGGGCAGACGGGCACACAAGAAGTTTAAGACACCGAGGATAATATGAAAGAAGTCAAGGGAAGTTTCAGCGAACCAGTGCTGATACAGTTCCTACTCCACCTCCAGTTTGTGGCTCAAGCAACAGGCTGTATCTCTGAGGTTTGTATAAGGGATTTTTGGATCACAAAGAGCATGGAAATCAAGTCACAAATATGCAATGATTTGCTATAGTTTTAGAATAGCAGTAGATAACCACAAAACTCTATCCTAATATTAGACAGTTTTACTAAAGTATATTAATAAACAGTTTTACTAAAGTATATTAATAAACAGTTTTACTAAAGTATATTAATAAACAGTTTTACTAAAGTATATTAATAAACAGTTTTACTAAAGTATAACAACAGACAGTTTTACAAATGTATATAAATGCAGTTTTAGAATGTATACAGACGAAGTTTTAAAAAACAATTATTCAAGTTAACGTCTCAGAATTTACAAAGAAGTTTTTAAAAACATGTATTTATTTTCTCTTTTCATAATGCTAACTTCACACATGTTAACTTCACACAAGTTAACTTCTCAGAATATACAAATAAGAAGTAGAAAAAGCACTTATGTAAACAAACATTTCAGAATGTACGCAAAGAAAACCCTCCAAAAAAACACTTATTCTAGTTGACTTCTCATAATGTTCATAGAAGAATTAGAAAAAAAACACTTACGTTTAGGAATTATTTTCACCACGTGTGAAATGAAATGCTTGAGGAAGACGGTGGAGGTCTCCAGGAAAGATAGCTATGAAACGAGGACATCAGAAGAAGAGTGTACATAGCTTCCTGCAACAAATACATTGAAAGGCAACAAATGCAGCGGTTTGGACATTTAATGAAAATGAAATACAACCAACCACCAACATACAATAAAAATAGATCAGGTACTAGAGCCAAGGAAAGACCAAGAAAAAGATGGATAGACAATATCAAGACCACACTAAGTAAACACGGATATATCACAACAAGGGCGACTCATCTGGCCCTGGAACGCAATTTAAAGCTCCTACTCCTGAGCTTAACGACAAGAGTGACAACCAATTCGAATCACCCACCTGAGGAAAGAAAGACTTTAGTTTAAACAAATTGTTAATATATCATTCTGTTTAGTTTAAACAAATTGTTACATATCATTACGATTCTGTTTACGTTTAAACAAATTGTTACATATCATTACGATTCTGTTTACGTTTAAACAAATTGTTACATATCATTACGATTCTGTTTACGTTTAAACAAATTGTTACATATCATTACGATTCTGTTTACGTTTAAACAAATTGTTACATATCATTACGATTCTGTTTACGTTTAAACAAATTGTTACATATCATTACGATTCTGTTACGTTTATCAGATTCGTTTCATTCTGTATTACATTTTACATACATCCTATTGTTTAGATTGATTGATTGATTGATTGATTGATTGGTTGATTGATTGATTGATTGATTGGTTGATTGATTGATTGAATGATTGATTGATTGGTTGATTGAATGATTGATTGATTGAATGAATGATTGATTGAATGATTGATTGATTGATTTATTGGTTGATTGATTGATTGATTGGTTGATTTATTGAGTGATTGATTGATTGAATGATTGATTGAATGGTTGATTGAATGATTGATTGATTGATTGATTGATTGATTGATTGGTTGATTGATTGATTGATTGATTGATTGATTGATTGATTGATTGATTGATTGATTGATTGATTGGTTGATTGATTGATAAGCCCATCATCATTGGACTTTGGTGAGTAGCCATGTGTGCTCCGATCTCTTACTTACACACTAAGATCTCAGCGACAGTGCACAAATTTCGTAACACCGGCGATACTTCCTGATGTAATTTTGAAGCTTGTGAAAATAGCTCGTAAGAATTTTTATTATTTTGGAACTTTTTAATGAGTTTTACCCGTCAGCTTCTTTTCTGTCTTCTGTTATCGATTTTTAACTGCCACTTTTATGTTCTCAGTTTGAACACGGGACTTATATTTTATCGTCCGTTTCCAATAGGACTAAAAACTTGATTTCACCTACAATGAGATCAGGGATACCAGGAAAAGTATCCCGATCGCCCCATGAGGGAGCGAACCGATTACCTTTGAAACGAGAGGCGAACACCTAACTTAAACGCACACTGAGATACCCATAAGCATAATCACATAGCTTGTCCTGAGCAGAACTTTGCCACCCCAACAGTCCTCCGGAATTTCTCTCTCTCATAAGTCAGATGTCCCGCCTCTGCACCCGTCATGTTCAAACCGTGAATTACATCCTAAACCCATCTTCTCCGTGGTCTTCCTCTTCTCCTCTTTGCCGGTATGCCTCCTTCTTCGATAATTTTGAAAAACTATTTCCGTTTACTAGTTGCAAAGTCATTGTGTAGTGTGTGTATGTGGCAATCCTCTCGTTTATTGATAAGTCACTAGTGTCGTGTGTGTGTGATGTAGGAATATCCTCTTGCTCCGTTTACGTGTGTGGATAGCAATCCTGCCCCGTTTACTTGATAAGTCACTATGTACGTGTGTGGGGTGTGATGTAGGTCAATGATCCCTTGCTCCGTTTACTTGATAAGTCACTATGTGTACTTGTGTGTGGATGTAGGCAATATCCCCTTGCTCCGTTTACTTGATAAGTCACTATGTGTACGTGTGTGTGTGTGGATGTAGGTAATATCCTCTTGTTCCGTTTACTTGTTACTGTTGATACATGTCCTTAGCGCTAAATTGTCAATATTTAATATTAGTGACTGAATTAGTTGCTAATTTATTCAGACAGAACGATACCGGCTGGGTTGATTCGATTAGTGGTTTCATGAGGGTATTATAGATGATGTATCGAAAATGTTGATATCGTGGAAGTATCGTTTCTTAGTTGTTGGCTAAGCAATGATCAAAACATACATCGATTGAAAATGATGGTTTCGGTCATAAGCTCATACGGAACAGAACGGATTAAATCAAGTACCGTTTGATTGATGTATTTATATTTCTATTTGATAGTTACCCACTATCTCCCGAGATCATCATGGGAGATTTGAGCTCAGTTTAAGTGACATTCAAATATGTACAATCAATCTCTCTATCCCTATTTCTGATTTCTTGCCATCTCCAAGAGAACATAGAGCTACAACTTGCCATCCTCAAGAGAACATAGAACTGCAACTTACCATCCCCAAGAGAACATAGGGCTACAACTTACCATCACCAAGAGAACATATGGCTGCAACTTGACATCACCAAGAGAACATAAGGCTGCAACTTACCATCCCCAAGAGAGCATAGAGCTGTAACTTACCATCCCTAAGAGAACATATGGCTGCAACTTGACATCACTAAGAGAACATTGAGCTGGAACTTACCATCCCTAAGAGAACATAGAGCTGTAACTTACCATCCCTAAGAGAACATAGAGCTGCAACTTACCATCCCTAAGAGAACATAGAGCTGCAACTTGATATCCCAAAGGGAACATAGAACTGTAACTTACCATCCCTAAGAGAACATTGAGCTGCAACTTGACATCCCTAAGAGAACATAGAGCTGCAACTTGACATCACTAAGAGAACATAGAGCTGCAACTTGACATCCCTAAGAGAACATAGAGCTGCAACTTACCATCCCTAAGAGAACATAGAGCTGCACCTTGACATCACTAAGAGAACATAGAGCTGTAACTTACCATCCCTAAGAGAACATAGAGCTGCAACTTACCATCCCTAAGAGAACATAGAGCTGCAACTTACCATCCCTAAGAGAACATAGAGCTGCAACTTGACATCCCTAAGATAACATAGAGCTGCAACTTACCATCCCTAAGAGAACATAGAGCTGCAACTTGACATCCCTAAGAGAACATAGAGCTGCAACTTGACATCACTAAGAGAACATAGAGCTGTAACTTATCATCCCTAAGAGAACATAGAGCTGCAACTTGACATCACTAAGAGAACATAGAGCTGCAACTTACCATCCCTAAGAGAACATAGCGCTGCAACTTGACATCACTAAGAGAACATAGAGCTGCAACTTGACATCCCAAAGAGAACATAGAACTGTAACTTACCATCCCTAAGAGAACATTGAGCTGCAACTTGACATCCCTAAGAGAACATAGAGCTGCAACTTGACATCACTAAGAGAACATAGAGCTGCAACTTGACATCCCTAAGAGAACATAGAACTGTAACTTACCATCCCTAAGAGAACATAGAGCTGTAACTTACCATCCCTAAGAGAACATAGAGCTGTAACTTACCATCCCTAAGAGAACATAGAGCTGTAACTTGCCCATCCCTAAGAGAACATAGAGCTGCAACTTACCATCCCTAAGAGAACATAGAGCTGTAACTTACCATCCCCAAGAGAACATAGAGCTGCAACTTACCATCCTTAAGAGAACATAGAGCTGTAACTTACCATCCCCAAGAGAACATAGAGCTGCAACTTATCACTAATATTTACATTCGTTATTTCCTTCTGTTTTCCTATTCAGTTTTCTTAATAGATTAATATTTATCAGAGATCGAGAAATCTCTTCTTATCCTGACGATGTCAGACAAAACAGGATTGGGGTAAAGAAAGAAAAAAAAAGAAAGAAAATAAAGAAAGAAGTTCTGAAATAATTTTTAACACCATCTTGTCTTCTTCTTCTTCTTCTTCTTCTTCTTCGTCGTTATTTAATCCCGAGTTGTCTTTGTATTACTTTATTATTCATCTCTTGCTTGCTTATATAATACTACATTCCTACATTATACATTACAATACTACATTATATATTACAATACTACATTATACATTACAATACTACATTATATATATATGTCTTTGTCTGTAGTAGGTTAACATTCCTCCACCAAGGTAAAAGAATCAATAATCTCAAACCTGTTCTTTTCTGATGACCGCATCCTCGCTACCGACTCTGAGGAAGAAATGCAAACCTACATGGACATGTTCTTCATGGCCTGTGATATGTTTGGCCTTACCATTAACACCAAGAAAACAGAGGTAATGTTTCAGTCTGCCTCTAGAGAGCAGTACTATGATCCAGTTATCAACATTAAACACCAGCGTCTCTTGTCAGCAGGCAACTTTGACTATCTTGGTAGCCTCCTATCCAGATCGGCAAACCTAGACTGAGGTCAACAATAGGACATCCAAAGCCAGTGTTGCGTTCGAAAGGCTGCGTGTCACTGTGCAGCAGCAGACGGGGGTAAGCCTAGCCACAAAGCTGAAAGTTTACCAGGCCATAGTGCTAACCACGCTGCTGTACGCCAAAGAGACATGGACAGTGTATAACAGACACACAAGAAAACTAAACCACTTCCACACAAGCTGTCCACACAGACTACCAAAATTAAACTGGCAGAACAAAATTCCAGATATCGAAGTCTTCATAAGAGCAAAGATCCCAAGCGTCAACACCCTGTTACAGAAGGCCGAAGTGATGGACCGGTCACGTTGCTCGGATGCCTGAAAAACGCATCCCCATACAGTTGGTGTATGACGAGCTTGAAGAGGACAGACTTTCAACTAGTAGGCAGAAAAAACGACAGCTTTTTCCTGAACCAAGCTTTTTTTCAGATCTACGAACGCAACGTGTAGGTGTTTATCAGATTCGATAGTCCCTTTCACAAACTTCCTGAGGATGAATAATACGTCGGTACAGCTTCTGTTTTTCCGGAATCCCAGTTGTGATTAGTTGCTTATAGCTCGATGGTATGGAACAGCCATTTTTTAGGTATTTTACACACTATTTTTTCCGTATGACTCAGTAGCACTATTCGTCAATAGCTCGATGGTATGGAACAGCCATTTTTAGGTCTTTTACACACTATTTTTTCCGTATGACTCAGTAGCACTATTCGTCAATAGCTCGATGGTATGGAACAGCCATTTTTTAGGTATTTTACACACTATTTTTTCCGTATGACTCAGTAGCACTATTCCTCACGTTGCTCGAATGCCTGATAAACGCATCCCAAAACAGTTGATGTATGGCGAGCTTGAAGGTGGCAGACGTTTAGCTGGTGGACAGAAAAACGCTTTAAAGACACTCTTAAAGTGTCTCTGAAATGCTTCGATATAGACAATACGTGCTGGGAATCCATTGCGCAAGATCGCCAAATGTGGCGCTGTAACAACAAACCGAATAGCTGAGAATCATCGTATTGTTGAGTCACAGAGAAAACGAGCAGCGCGAAAAGACAGAGCACACAACACGCACATGTCTAACCTTGATCATGTATGCCCCACCTGTGGTCGGGGATTCTGTTCTAGGATTGACTCTACAGTCACCTCCGCACACACCAGAGAGGTGCAACAGTACACGTCTGAGATTGTTGTCATCATCGCTTGCGATGGACGGCTATTATTCCTCAATAGCTCGATGGTATGGAACAGCCATTTATTAGGTATTTTACACACTATTTTTTCCGTATCACTCAGTAGCACTATTCCTCAATAGCTCGATGGTATGGAACAGCCATTTATTAGGTATTTTACACACTATTTTTTCCGTATCACTCAGTAGCACTATTCCTCAATAGCTCGATGGTATGGAACTGCCATTTTTTAGGTATTTTATACACTATTTTTTCCGTATGACTCAGTAGCACTATTCCTCAATAGCTCGATGGTATGGAACAGCCATTTTTTAGGTATTTTATACACTATTTTTTCCGTATCACTCAGTAGCACTATTCCTCAATAGCTCGATGGTATGGAACAGCCATTTTTAGGTCTTTTACACACTATTTTTTCCGTATGACTCAGTAGCACTATTCCTCTATAGCTCGTGCAATCCCTTTTGCCACAATTCTTCTTTCAGATAGGAACTATTATTGCATTCCTCCAATATTTTGGTGTTTCTTGTGTGATCCAGACTTTGTTGAATAGTCTGTGTAACCAGCTTAATCCAACCTCTTTCAGTTATCAGTTATTTTTTTTTTTTTTCGATCCAGAAGCACTTGAGCTTTTCAGCTCTTCGGCTCGGTGCCATGGACATCGTAACCCTTCGGTTCGGTGCCACGAACACCGTAAATCTGGGGAATCTGTTGCTTTTTCTGCCATCCCGCGGAATTGAACCCGCACACACAAAAGGATAGTCACCCGTAGTTCAACGCGCTACGAACACGCTGGGCAGACGGGCGCGTTATCAGTTATATGAGGACTATCATCATAGCACTCCGGACATGTCCATAGGCGCTCCGATCTCCGCCTCAGCAAATCCAGTAGCTTCCAGCGGCCCAACACGCCAGTTCGATGTTGATTAATCAATCTCTTTGCATATTTAGTACGTCGCTCTTTTTCGGGCTGTACCAATATTGACAACCATCTCTCTCAATCTGATCAGCGAGTGCGATTCACAGCCCTGAAACTCCTCTGTTCGGAAAGACTCTCTCAATGCGTGAAGAATATCATTTCAATCCATGGTAGCTCCTCTGTTATTGTAGCCAAGCCAGCCAATCTATCAGCTCGTTCATTTCCCCTAACTTCTTTAGTTGCTTTGAGTAGGTCGCCATGGATATTGCCTGGGCCTGGTGTATTGTTAGATGCAACCATATTTAGTGGAGATTCCAATGAAAGCTGTTTGATCTAATCTATATAATCTTCACTGAGAATGATTGTTTAATGAAAGCTGTTTGATCTAATCTATATAATCTTCACTGAGAATGATTGTTTAATGAAAGCTGTTTGATCTAATCTATATAATCTTCACTGAGAATGATTGTTTAATGAAAGCTGTTTGATCTAATCTATATAATCTTCACTGAGAATGATTGTTTAATGAAAGCTGTTTGATCTAATCTATATAATCTTCACTGAGAATGATTGTTTAATGAAAGCTGTTTGATCTAATCTATATAATCTTCACTGAGAATGATTGTTTAATGAAAGCTGTTTGATCTAATCTATATAATCTTCACTGAGAATGATTGTCTAATGAAAGCTGTTTGATCTAATCTATATAATCTTCACTGAGAATGATTGTTTAATGAAAGCTGTTTGATCTAATCTATATAGTCTTCACTGAGAATGATTGTTTAGTGAAAGCTGTTTGATCTAATCTATATAATCTTCGCTATGAATGATTGTCTAATGAAAGCTGTTTTATCTTGATGTGATCTGGTTTGAAGTCTATTATTGTATCCAAACATGACAGATTACATGTATTTGATAGCGTCTGATCCGATAAAATCTATTTATCAATCTAGACTAGTCAGATAAAATCTATTAACCAACCTAGACTAGTCTGATAAAATCTATTTATCAACCTAGACTAGTCTGATGAATTTAGAATCAGCTTAAATCTGTTAAAGAAAGCGGTAATCTGATGAAAGCAATTTCAATATAAATTGTAATCTATGAACAGTAGTTGAAAAGGTAGCAGTATTTCTACATCTCCTGATGCTTTGAAATAGACGTCTGTGATTTGCGCGGTTCCTGTAGTTTTTCTCATTTCCTTGAACGCCATGTTTCTCCCTTGTCCCCTTCCGGTGTCAATCAACAAACTCTGGTATCAGCAATCATCGATTGTAAGTTGGCAGGAGAATTTCGGTCAAGGCTACAGATGCCACTGACAAGGCCATCAAATAGCAGACATTTGGCCTATCGCCTCCTGCACAATCAGTCGTCGAGTACTTGTTTCTTGTCTTCTGCTTTCCTCTTTCTCTTCCGCGTGCACTCTCAGACGTCAACTTTAAAATGTTCAGGAAAATCCCTATGTTCTAATAATCACCTCAGACTGAACGAAAAGCAAGACATAATCTGTTTCATATGAACATCTTTCAGTCTGGTTTTTTTAAATAGAGTTCTGCGAGCCTGTTTTTTTAATACAGATTTCTTTAAGTAATTGTTTAATAAATAATGTTAAATATTGTTACTTCAGGAGAAGTGATGAAATCAGAGAAATGTCTGGTCAACCACTAGTGACAACTGTTATAAGAAAGAGAAGATGGAGATATGTTGGGCACACCTTGAGGAGAAATGATCAACGAATATCAAAGCAGGCATTGAAGTGGGATGCAAATGGTACAAGAAAGAGGACGACCTTAGGAGACCCTGAAACGAACTTTGCTGAGAGAGGCAAGAAATATCGGTCTCAGTTCCATGGAGATTGAGCGAGTTTCCCAGGATAGAGCAGTATGGAGACATTACTTGCAGACCCTATGTAACGTATAACGGTACGAGAAGAATTATTATTTATTATTATTGTTAAATATAAATTATTGTAGTCCGTTTTAATACAAATTTCGTTTTGTCTGTTGTTTATATAAATATCTTCTTGTCTGTTCTAAATAAATATCGTCTAGTCTTTTGTTATAGAAATATCTTCTGGTCTGTTTTGTATAAACATAGTCCAGTCTTTTCTTTTCAAATATCGTCTGGTCTGTTGTAAAATAAATATCGTCTGGTCTGTTGTGAAATAAATATCGTCTAGTCTGTTGTGAAATAAATATATCGTCTAGTCTGTTGTGAAATAAATATATCGTCTAGTCTGTTGTGAAATAAATATATCGTCTAGTCTGTTATGAAATAAATATATCGTCTAGTCTGTTTTTGATATAAATGTTCTTGATGTTATTTGCGACATAATGTCACCGTTTCCATATTAATATAAAAATGCAATTCTGTGTTTGGTGTCATATTTCTATATTATTAAATTATATAGTATTTACTTGTTTGTTTTAATATAAATATTTCTCATTATGTTCTTATTCAATATCTGTTATTTTTAGTTTTTGTAAACAAGAAAAAGAAATGAGGAAAGAAAATATAATATAATAAAGAGGTAAAGAAGATAAAAGATATCAAATAGAAAGACGAAGAGAAGGAATTAGAGAGGTAGAGAATTGAAAATAGAGAATTTAAGGAGACGGAAATCGACAAGCGAAGAGATGAAAATAGAGAAACATAGTGAAGAGAATAGAGGATTCATAGAGAAGGAAATCCACAAGCGAAGAGATCTTCTTCTTCTTCTTCTTTGCGTTCGTTCTTTACAACCAATTTTAATCACTCCTTGCAATATGTTTGATCTTTGCCAAGAACGTGTATACGTTGCACATTGGTTTGTTAGGCCCCTAAATGCATAGACGTCTACACGTTTTAGGACATGTGCATCCGATTTCAACCAAAAGTGACGAGATGAAAATATAGAAAAATAGTGAAGAATATAGAAAATATAATTGTACAAAATTTCCATGAAACTTGAAAGCATCATTTTTACCACTTAAACTGTTACCAGATGAAATGATGTTGCGATAGGGAACAAGTTGCAGTAAATATATAAAGATAATATTAACAATGAGAACAAATAAAGATGATAATGACAATAAGAACAAATAAAGATGATATTGATAGTAAGAACATATGATATCTAAAAAAAACCTAATGATGTTACTTCAAGAAATGGCAATGAAGACAGATGCTGTCATGTGAAGACAGCTGCTGTCATGTGATGACATGAAACAGGGAACTTGAACATAGTCATTAAATAAGAAGAAGTGAAAGATGTGATCAGAGAAATGAAACGCTGTCTGTGATCACATTATTTTAATTATTCCTAGCAAGATTTTCTTCTCAAGATGATTAACTGTTTCAGAGGCGGATACAATCGAGCTCTCATAGGTGGGGACAAGTTGACAAGTTATTAATGTCATTTGTACAGTCATATTTGTTTATTTCTTCGATAGTTGATGATGTCAGTCTTTTCTGTAGCTATTGCTATTAGAGTCTTTACTATAAGTATTGCTATTAGAGTCTTTTCTGTAGCTGCTGCTATTAGAGTCTTTACTATAACTATTGCTATTAGAGTCTTCACTATAACTATTGCTATTAGAGTCTTTACTATAACTATTGCTACTAGAGTCTTTACTATAACTATTGCTATTAGAGTCTTCACTATAACTATTGCTATTAGAGTCTTTACTATAACTATTGCTATTAGAGTCTTCACTATAACTATTGCTATTAGAGTCTTTACTATAACTATTGCTATTAGAGTCTTTACTATAACTATTGCTATTAGAGTCTTCACTATAACTATTGCTATTAGAGTCTTTACTATAACTATTGCTATTAGAGTCTTTACTATAACTATTGCTATTAGAGTCTTTACTATAACTATTGCTATTAGAGTCTTCACTATAACTATTGCTATTAGAGTCTTTACTATAACTACTGCTAAATGTTAATTGCATATCCTTTACAGGACTTTGCGAATGAACCCCAGCTTTTAACGCTGTTTGTGATTTTTGTAGGCATTATTACGTCCAGTAGTTTGCCATTGCTTTCTGAACGGGTGGTGTCATCGTCCTTTTGTTAAAATCCATGCGAAACAATTTGCAACCAAACTGTCCGCAGCGTGATTCGAACTCAGAACGTCGGGGTTAATAGACCAAGTCACTATTCCCTAGGCCACATACGCCACACTGCTATTAGAGTCTTGTATATAATTACTGCTATTAGAGTCTTTACTATGACTTCTGTTGTTAGAGTCTTTACTATGACTTCTACTATTAGAGTCTTTACTATGACTTCTACTATTAGAGTATTTACTATGACTTCTACTATTAGAGGCGTTATGACTGCTGCTTTTGGGAGTCATGTTTTTCGATGACCACTGCTCCAGTGTTGTTGTTTTATTTTTGTGGTGCAGTCCTAAATAGAGCGTCAGTTTGAATTTGGTATTTTCCTGTGTCATGCATTTGAGCAAAAGATTTCGGTTTATTTCATAAAGTTGAGCACGTAAAATAAATCATTGACAATTGAAAATCTATACCGGTAGGCTGCAAAGCCGCTGCCCGGTTAAAATTGATCAAGAAATTACAATAAAATTCTTACAAAAAGTTTGCGTTTTTAAAATTCCACCGGGGACTCGTACTATTGCTACGGAGTTTGTGAATTATCGCTGAGATTTTACTGTGTCAGATAGATGGGAGCACACATAGTCAACCAACGAATTGCAGTGATGACTGTTACATCAATCAATCAACTTGAACACACGTCTAGAATATAGTCAAACTCAGCATTTTCAGCATGCAAACTTGTGGCGGGGAATGAGCACAGTGAACCCTACCTTGGCTGCTGCATCAGTAATCGGTACAGAGAGTTCTCTTGTCCTCTAGTGCTGAAACAGTTTTATTCTGGCTTCATTCCGAGGTTCACAAGAAAATTCACAACCATATCAGTACTTCAGTGCTATGAAAACTTAAAGCTACATAGCATTGCGTCAAAGGGAAGGACACAACCATATCAGTACTTCAGTGCTATGCAAACTTAAAGCTACATAGCATTGCGTCAAAGGGAAGGACACAACCATATCAGTACTTCAGTGCTATGCAAACTTAAAGCTACATAGCATTGCGTCAAAGGGAAGAACACAGCCACATCAGCATTTCAGTGCTATGCAAACTTAAAGCTACATAGCATTGCGTCAAAGGGAAGGACACAACCATATCAGTTTTTTAAAATTCCACCGGGGACTCGTACTATTGCTACGGAGTTTGTGAATTATCGCTGAGATTTTACTGTGTCAGATAGATGGGAGCACACATAGTCAACCAACGAATTGCAGTGATGACTGTTACATCAATCAATCAACTTGAACACACGTCTAGAATATAGTCAAACTCAGCATTTTCAGCATGCAAACTTGTGGCGGGGAATGAGCACAGTGAACCCTACCTTGGCTGCTGCATCAGTAATCGGTACAGAGAGTTCTCTTGTCCTCTAGTGCTGAAACAGTTTTATTCTGGCTTCATTCCGAGGTTCACAAGAAAATTCACAACCATATCAGTACTTCAGTGCTATGCAAACTTAAAGCTACATAGCATTGCGTCAAAGGGAAGGACACAACCATATCAGTACTTCAGTGCTATGCAAACTTAAAGCTACATAGCATTGCGTCAAAGGGAAGGACACAGCCACATCAGCACTTCAGTGCTATGCAAACTTAAAGCTACATAGCATTGCGTCAAAGGGAAGGGCACAACCACATCAGCTCTTTAGTGCTATGCAAACTTAAAGCTACATAGCATTGCGTCAAAGGGAAGGACACAGCCACATCAGCACTTCAGTGCTATGCAAACTTAAAGCTACATAGCATTGCGTCAAAGGGAAGGACACAGCCACATCAGTACTTCAGTGCTATGCAAACTTAAAGCTACATAGCATTGCGTCAAAGGGAAGGACACAACCATATCAGTACTTCAGTGCTATGCAAACTTAAAGCTACATAGCATTGCGTCAAAGGGAAGGACACAGCCATATCAGCACTTCAGTGCTATGCAAACTTAAAGCTACATAGCATTGCGTCAAAGGGAAGGACACAACTATATCAGCACTTCAGTGCTATGCAAACTTAAAGCTACATAGTATTGCGTCAAAGGGAAGAACACAGCCACATCAGCACTTCAGTGCTATACAAACTTAAAGCTACATAGCATTGCGTCAAAGGGAAGGACACAACCATATCAGTACTTCAGTGCTATGCAAACTTAAAGCTACATAGCATTGCGTCAAAGGGAAGAACACAGCCACATCAGCATTTCAGTGCTATGCAAACTTAAAGCTACATAGCATTGCGTCAAAGGGAAGGACACAACCATATCAGCACTTCAGTGCTATGCAAACTTAAAGCTACATAGCATTGCGTCAAAGGGAAGGACACAGCCACATCAGCACTTCAGTGCTATGCAAACTTAAAGCTACATAGCATTGCGTCAAAGGGAAGGGCACAACCACATCAGCTCTTTAGTGCTATGCAAACTTAAAGCTACATAGCATTGCGTCAAAGGGAAGGACACAGCCACATCAGCACTTCAGTGCTATGCAAACTTAAAGCTACATAGCATTGCGTCAAAGGGAAGGACACAACCATATCAGTACTTCAGTGCTATGCAAACTTAAAGCTACATAGCATTGCGTCAAAGGGAAGGACACAGCCATATCAGCACTTCAGTGCTATGCAAACTTAAAGCTACATAGCATTGCGTCAAAGGGAAGGACACAACTATATCAGCACTTCAGTGCTATGCAAACTTAAAGCTACATAGTATTGCGTCAAAGGGAAGAACACAGCCACATCAGCACTTCAGTGCTATACAAACTTAAAGCTACATAGCATTGCGTCAAAGGGAAGGACACAACCATATCAGTACTTCAGTGCTATGCAAACTTAAAGCTACATAGCATTGCGTCAAAGGGAAGAACACAGCCACATCAGCATTTCAGTGCTATGCAAACTTAAAGCTACATAGCATTGCGTCAAAGGGAAGGACACAACCATATCAGCACTTCAGTGCTATGCAAACTTAAAGCTACATAGCATTGCGTCAAAGGGAAGGACACAGCCACATCAGCACTTCAGTGCTATGCAAACTTAAAGCTACATAGCATTGCGTCAAAGGGAAGGGCACAACCACATCAGCTCTTTAGTGCTATGCAAACTTAAAGCTACATAGCATTGCGTCAAAGGGAAGGACACAGCCACATCAGTACTTCAGTGCTATGCAAACTTAAAGCTACATAGCATTGCGTCAAAGGGAAGGACACAACCATATCAGTACTTCAGTGCTATGCAAACTTAAAGCTACATAGCATTGCGTCAAAGGGAAGGACACAGCCATATCAGCACTTCAGTGCTATGCAAACTTAAAGCTACATAGCATTGCGTCAAAGGGAAGGACACAACTATATCAGCACTTCAGTGCTATGCAAACTTAAAGCTACATAGTATTGCGTCAAAGGGAAGGACACAACTATATCAGCACTTCAGTGCTATGCAAACTTAAAGCTACATAGCATTGCGTCAAAGGGAAGGACACAACCACATCAGCTCTTCAGTGCTATACAAACTTAAAGCTACATAGCATTGCGTCACAGGGAAGGACACAACCGTCGCTGTATCATTGAAGAAGAAGAAGAAATGATTGGTTATTGGTTACTAAATTGACGTCATTCCACTCCGAGGAGACCCATAGGTGCTCAGTCTCCCCAACAGATATTGAAGAGTATGAATACTAATGGTTCCCGTGGCTCGCTGGTTAAACACACCTCTCACTCTGCCTCTCAGGCATCCAATTCTACCGGTACAACTGGTAACTCCAAACTGCTTAAATAGCTGGATCGATTTAACATCTATTTTAATGTCCTCATTCAACAAGCAGTCCCGAAGAGAACGAAGAATATCCCCTTATCCATCTTCAACTCCCCAACAATCGATGCTGTTGATGCAAGCATGTCCGCTCTCTCATTACCGTAAACACCCGCATACCCAGGACTGTATATCCACCTAAGCCTCTTGAGGTTAGAAACTTCTATAGACGACATCCACTCATAACAAAACCTACTCCTTGGATCTTGTGAAGCATCGACTGAGAGTCGGATACAACAACGGCCCCCAGTAAACGGAGTCAATGGAAATCAGGAGAAATGTCCTCAACCTCCATCCTTATATTGAAAGTTGATGTCCCGTATGCCCCACTTCGATCTGAAACAACCCTACCATGTGCATTAGCCAAGAAATCTCAGCTTGACTTCTCACCACAATGAGCATACCTATCGGTATATACAACAACATCATCATCCCTTGCATTATCTTCTATCAGTTGCTTAACTGCGATTTCATCCTTCATGTTATCCAAATCTCTACATTCTCTTCCAGAAGAAGAAGAATAGGTTGCGCTATTACACAATTATTTTTACCAACCCTTTTTTCCCCAAGACAATTAAAATGTCTTACATGTGTCAGCGAGAGATAAGTCATCACAAGTCTGCCACACTTAGGTTTTATTTATCTTTATGGCTTCTACACAATAATACGTCGTAAACAATCAACTCCACCTACCGGTGCACGCGATATAGGCACGTGCTTATCTGATCCTAGAATCTCAACAAAATGTTATGAATGGGAATAGAGTTCTAAAACAGCATCGTGGTCTGTTGTTATACAATTTAGATTGTTCTAGTGCTTGTCTACTTCAGATTAGAGAATGTCAATGATGGATTGTTTATTTCAAACAAGGGGTATCTGTGGTGTAGAAATCACCTCCCGTGTCCAAGGTAGTTGGTTCTCTCCTTCGTGAAGCAATCTGGATATTTTTCTAGAGATCCCTCATCTCAACGTAGGTGAGATCAAGGTTCTAGTCCTATCGGAGACGGACAATAAAACTTAACTCCCATGTTCAATTTGAGCACGTAAAAGAACCCTTGGCAGTTCAACAATCGAGAATAGCAGGCTGGAAAGCCGCTGCCCACGACCAAATTCTTTAGAAAAGATTTAAATTAAAAATTCCTACAAAATACCTTCATCTCCTTAAAATTACATCTGGAACTCTGGCCGGTGCTACGGAGACATTGAAGCTGAGATCTTTTTTATAAGAATGAGATCGTGGCAGACAGGGTTACTCACCGAAGTGCAATGATGATGGACTTATTAATCAATCAATCAATATTTCAAAAGACATAATAACCGTCCATCACAACCGATGATGACAATAGTCACAGACGTTTGTTGCTGCACCTCTCTGTTGTGTGCAGATGTGACTGTCAAGTCCAATCCTCTAACACAACCCCCTACCACAGGTGTGGTATACATTACTGAGGTTAGACTTGTGGGTGTTGCGTATTTTGTCTTTTCACGCAGCTCGCTTTCTCTAACACTGGCTCATAAATAATAATTTTTGTCGGAAACTGAAATATTTTGATCATATTAAACATCACAGTGATGTCAAGAAAACATATTCATGGAAGATGAGGCAGGGAACAACCACAACTACTGCAGCAAAATGAAAATATGATAACCTTAAGCACGACTACGCAGGATGCAGAACTGGTCCAAGATTACGAGTCGTCCAAGACAGGCTGCGATGGAAGCGAGGCTCCGCAAATGGCATGCTACATATTACATATAATATATACATAATATATAGAGTTTTATGTTTTTTCCAAGGCATGCAGGTGT
Source organism: Arion vulgaris (assembly GCA_020796225.1). Taxonomy (NCBI): domain Eukaryota; kingdom Metazoa; phylum Mollusca; class Gastropoda; order Stylommatophora; family Arionidae; genus Arion; species Arion vulgaris. The sequence continues at coordinate 6,433,504 of CM036756.1, read as the reverse complement.
AAGAAAAAATAAACGCACCGATAGGCTTGCAGATATGGCTGCTGTAAGAAGCGGGCGAGAAATGGACCTGGCTGATATTCTGAATGTCCAATATGAGAGATGATGTATACAGATTGCAGTAATATTGGTGAATCTACAACCCTAACCAGACTGCAAGAATAAACAAAAGTAGTCAAATGTGGTGTAGCTAGACAAGAGTACTATATTGGTAGCCAAAGAAGAATAGTAAACCAACAAAGAACTGGTGTTGAGTTGCCACACGCTGAGATACGGACGTACTGAGGGGAAGATTGAAGCACTTGTCGACTAATTAGTTCGATGTGCAGTTACGCTAATCCAAGACTGAACTAAACTAAAACTAAATATATACAAAACAATCCTCACAGTAAAACAACTCATGGAATGCAGTATGTTAATAACAGAATTGATTTTCAAAAGGAACACCATCAACATTTATTTTGTGAAGGAAAAACACTGAATTATTGCAACAGTCTTAATAAAAAATTGATCAGTATAGTTTCTTATTTCTATATAATACATATATCAAAATATGAAAATACGAACCTGGCTGCTATGACAACCTGGTAAACAAACCAAACATGTCTGCTCGACGGGTTTTTATTGTAGATATGTGTTAAACTATTAACCGTGACACAGACACTGTATATAAGTCGGTGAAGAATCGATTTCTGATACTAGTTAGCAATAATCGACTTTTAACAAGAACAGATTCAGTATTAAATTTGAATTGCTTGTCTAATTGTTGGAAATAAAACTGCGATAATGATTGCCTTTGTTATTTATTTTGTAAAACGGCAAGATAATTTTACGATATAATTATTTTGTTTTGAAGTTAATCGTCATCATCTAGAGTATAGATTCTCAAACTTTTTCGGCCCACCACCCACTTTGCACAACATAAACTTTGTAACGCCCCCTTCCCATTATAACAGTTTGCCAACGTTTCTGAGCCCACTATCGCCCCCTGGAAGGCTCATTTGAGGGGCGGTACTGCCAACTTTGGGAAACGCTGATTTAGAGCTTGTCACTGTCGGAATGTGTCTTCCATGACAGCGGCTCTAAATACATTTCTGTTCTGTGGCTTGGCGACTAAGACAACAAAGCATATCCTTTCAGAACTGCCTCCAGTACGCAGACCTGAGAAGAAAGAGGTGGCCCACTTACACTATCGTCCAAGACAAACTATATGGCGTGGCTAATAATCTGAGGCAGACGGCTGCCTTTATTAGAGAATCCGAAATCCCAATCTAGTGAGAACGCAGAAGACAAACTGTATGGCGTGGCTGGCAATCTGGGGCAGACGGCTGTCTTTATTAGAGAATCAGAAATCCCAATCTAGTGAGAATGCAGAAGAAGATGTTCTGTGTGAGTCGTCTGTTGCAGTTATACTCAAAACGTCTGCGACATCTTGAAACATCATCTCATTAATCTTCCTCCTAGTCGTCTGCTCTATCATCTATCAGTCATCTCCAACGTTTTTTTCTATATTGTCTCGCAACTGACTAAGAACTGTGGGGCCGCGGGTGCCGTGCGGCAGTTTAAAGAATAATTCTAGTAACATTACAAATAAAGTCAAACTAATAGTAAAATTACAATTTTACAAATATTAACATACGAAAACTAAATGACGGAAAAAACAAACACACGAAAATTAAATTACGAAACTTTAAATTTAAACCCAAAACAAATAGCTGTGCTTAGAAAAATAACCAAATAACTGTGCGCTTAGAAAAAACCAAATAATTGCGCTTAGAAAAAAAAAAAAATAACTGCTTAGAAAAAAACAAAAGAAACATGATTTTTATTCAACATTACTTTTTTTTTCTTGAAATTTTGATTAATTTTGTTAAAGCCGACGGAGTAAATAGGGCGCCAGGAATGTATCACACGGTCGTCATGGCGCCCACGGGCACCTGGTTGAGCAGCATTGCTCTGTATCATGCCTTCCAGAATGATCTTTTCCAGAAAATAGTGACGTTTGAGATGTATAAAGTACTTCTTATTTTGTCTTCTTTAGCACTTCTGTGTGTTACTAGGTTCAGTTGTGTCACTAGTTAACTTTCCCTTATGAGATGTCCAGTTGTGTTAATTGTTAACTTTCTTTTATGATATGTCCAGCTGTGTTACTAGCTTACTTCCTTCATGAAATATATTAGCCACGCAAGGTTACTTGAAAATATGTGCAGCTGTCTCTTGTTCATCTAGCGCACTAACCACTAACTAAGCCTTACCTTCTACAATAAAACAGACACAAATTATCAATTAATAACATAATAACAACATAACTGAGTAAAATAATAGAATAACAATAAATGCAACTCTATCTGTCTGATTGAAGATTTTCGCTTGACGAAACTTAATCACAGCTTTATTATTGAATGCACGAGGCGCATGACGTCATCACAGATCTAAATCTGGTCTTCAATTTTTTTATATATCACACAATTATTGAGATTTCGGATAACAGCTGTAGTAGGTAATGGTTTGATTCTCAACGTGGCAATTTATTGTTATACATAATTGAACTTAGTGGAGACTGTTGCTAAATATTATTGTTATAATTGAACTTAGTGGGAACTGTTGCTAAATATTATTGTTATAATTGAACTTAAGGAAGCAGTGGAGACTGTTGCTAAATATTATTGTTATAATTGAACTTAAGGAAGTGATGGAGACTGTTGCTAAATATTATTGTTATAATTGAACTTAAGGAAGTGATGGAGACTGTTGCTAAATATTATTGTTATAATTGAACTTAAGAAAGTAGTGGAGACTGTTGCTAAATATTATTGTTATAATTGAACTTAAGAAAGTAGTGGGGACTGTTGCTAAATATTATTGTTATAATTGAACTTAAGGAAGTGATGGAGACTGCTGCTAAATATTATTGTTATAATTGAACTTAAGGAAGTAGTGGAGACTGTTGCTAAATATTATTGTTATAATTGAACTTAGTAGTGGAGACTGTTGCTAAATATTATTGTTATAATTGAACTTAAGGAAGCAGTGGGGACTGTTGCTAAATATTATTGTATAATTCAACCGCCATGTGTTATAGGCACTCGCAAGGGGAGCAATTAATAGTAACGCTGCGACCTTTAAGGCATGTCGTAAGAGGCGGCTGAGGTAGGGGCCTGGGGAAGCTACCCTAGTAAATAATAGCAATTTTGTCAGTTTGTTTTTATCAACCAGTTTAGCTACACTTTGTGATCTATGTATATTTAGCGATCAACATGAGTAAGTTGCGCCTCCATTAAGACTCTACGGTAAGTAGGGCAGGAATATCCCAATTTTGGAAAAAGTGTATTCATATTATCCAACAGGACACTAATTTGTTACTGTAAAATTTTACAAATAAAAAAATCCAACTTTAAAGAGCCTCATCTGAAGATATACTGTTTTAGTGTCTATCTGGTGATCTGAATGATCATAGAGAAGCCGTCAGAACTGATATGTCAATCACATTGTGTTGACCAGACATCTACTTTTCAGGATACTTTTACTGATTTTCATAATACCAAAAATGTATTTGAACTACTTTGAGTTTAACAAAATCATGAAGAAGCACCTAAGCTTTCTGGTGAAAGGAGGGGGTGAGAGAACACAAAGGACAAACACATAAATCGAATCCGAGTCTTTATTTCTCTCTGTCTCAGTGCCTGGGGGCGAGGATAATCGTATTAGACACCCCGGCCAGCTAAGATCTTCAAACAAAGAGCCCTGCTCTTGCCGTATTTTTCTAAGAAGCAGAATCTGCAAACTGCAAGATCGAATCAGGCTCTAACAGTGTTTTACAAGCACAGATTTTTAGCCTTACTTTATTTATATATAATAAGCGAGCCATGGGAACCATCAGTATGCATACTTTCTATATCGGATGGGGGAGACTGAGTAACTTTTTTATGTCATCATCGTTATCATTCAATGACTTGCTTTAAGCAGAGCTCTCCCACTCAACCGGTCTTTCGTAATTTCTCTCTCTCTTTCTCTCTCTCTCTTCTCTCTGTCTCTCTCACTTTCTCTCTTCTCTCTCTTCTCACTTTCTCTCTTCTCTCTCTCTCTTTATCTCTCTTTCTAATAGATCAGATGCCCCACCTCTGCTGCAGACATGCTCAAATCATATGTTACATCCTGAATCCATCCGATCCGTGATTCTCCTCTTTTCCTTTTTACCAGGATAGCTCCTTCTATAATGATCTTCTCCAACCCCTCATACCTTATTAAATGCCCCAAAACTTCAATTTTCCCACATATTTATGTAGATATTTATGTAGATATTTATGTAGATATTTATGTAGATATTTATGTAGATATTTATGTAGATATTTATGTAGATATTTATGTAGATATTTATGTAGATATTTATGTAGATATTTATGTAGATATTTATGTAGATATGTATGTAGATATTTATGTAGATATTTATGTAGATATTTATGTAAATATTTATGAAACGAAACAACACACAGACAAAACAAATATATTACTTGAAATATAAAAGTAGGAATTCTTATAAACTAAACGGGAAAACATTGAGACCAGTGAGCAGAATGATAAATGGTCAGACAAATAAATACTATACATACTAGGTATATCAATGCTCCTGTGGGCGTACATGACAAACTAAACTATACGAAACACACGATATACTCAATCAACAATTTAACCCGTTCACCGTTCTCATCTAGTTTACTGTCTCGCTGTATATTTTAAAATGACCCAACGCCAGTATCTCATCTCAAGTGCCATGCCTGCCGGCGTAGGCGATCATGTCTCTCAACAACTATCTCTGCTTGGTGCACGTAATCAGTTCTTACGTCGATCTAGTGTGGAACTATGATGTCAGGCATCTTCTCCCTTTGTCTTCCGCGATCTCTCCTTCCCTGAATTTTACCTGTTGTTACCAAATGTTCTAAACCTTCTCTTCGCATTATATGCCCGAAGAACCTTGATTGTCGGATTCTTATTCTTTTGTTAAGGTTTCTTTGTGTGCAGGCCTGATTTAAAACCTCCTCATTTATTTTCTTAACGCCAGTACACCGGCTAATTGAATATATATTCTAAAAGAAAGTAAGTTGGGAAGTAATTGAATATACATTCTAAAAGAAAGTAAGTTGGGAAGTAATTGAATATATATATATATAAAAGTAAAGGAACCCTTTCATACCTCGTGGTATATAGGTCAATACAGTGTTAGGCCTGTATTTTTCATTGACCGTCGGCACACGATGGGTGATGTGGTCAGCATCACGCCGGAAAGTAATCTCCTTTACTTTCCCAGAGCATGTCTGGTACCCAGTTGAGGCTGAGTCGACCTGAGAGCCGTCGTGGTCGGGAAAAATTACACTGCGGGAGCTGAACCCAGACCACCAGCCTTGAGAAGCGAGTTCACTAACAACTACGCTACAGCGGCTCATATATATACATATATATGTTGGGGGCGTTGGCAGCTGTTATAATCGGGAGGGGGCGCTACAAAGTTGATGTCGTGCAAAGTGGGCGGTGGTCCGAAAATGTTTGGGAATCTATGCCCTAGAGGTTGGAAACTTTGATAGACAGCACCCACTCATACAGCACCCACTCATACAGCACCCACTCATACAGCACCCACTCAGACAGCACCCACTCATACAGCAGCCTGCAATTTGGGCATTCCGAATCATCAAATGAGAGTCGGACACAGCAGCGTCAGTAAACGTAGTCCCAGAGGAGAGAACATTTGCTGGACAGTAGTAACGACCTCATCTTCCATCCACATATTAATAATAATGATGTCCGGTTATTTTCAAAACGAGGAGGCACAGTTTGCAGACGCACAACCCAAATGCATTCAACTTGCTTTCTATATCTTTAGTCATTTTCCAACTCTCGCTGGCATATGTTAGGATTGATACAACATTTGAATTGAAAATTCGTAATTTAATTTTAATACTATATAACTTGCAGTTCCATATTTTATTTATACTTTTAAAAGCTGATGTTGCTTTTCCGATTCGTATCATAATTTAGTTTTTTAACATTTCCTGTGCAATACCCGACCGAGAGAGAAATACCCGACCAATATAACCATCGGCAAACATCCATTTTGTCATCACATGGTAGAATAGCTAATGAAATTTAACAAAGATGCAACAAAGCAAATCAAATCATATGACAAATGGCACCAATTTCCTTCCTTCCTTTCGTTCGCTTGAAATATTGTTTATATATTCAACGTTGTCTCTTGTATAAACGTCATTGTTTTTTATAGCCCACACTGTGTAGCATTCTGTCCAGTGTTCTCTAGGTCAGTGAGTTTGCCTAATTATATCATATTCGGGAGTCTTGAAGTATGTGCTCTGCTATCTGACATGCATATTCACACGTACACATGGATGAATTGTCAATCCTGAATTTTGTATACATGTGGCTGCCGAGTCGATTGTGTCCTGTTCTAAGGCGTAGAATGTCAACTTATTCTAATCTGCTTATATTATAGTAGTCGTCTCGAGTTGGTTTTAGTGACTTTCTTATTCATTTAATCATCTTCTTCTTTTGGTGATATGTAACTGGCACATCCGGCTGCTCTCCTGCAACACATTCCTAGACTAGTTGGTCTATTGTTTCATTTCCAGAGTTGGAAGCAATTTTAAACTGCTAAAATTTTGTTATCAATACAACAAAAAACATTGGACAACACTATCTTTATCTCGACATGCTATCAGTGCCAAATCTGAACGTTGACATTAAACGACAGAAGAAAACTGCTCATGACAGAGATGAAGCGTCTACGTATAGTACTGGGATTATCAGGAAAACATATGTTTAGAAATGAAGACATCAGGAAAACATATGTTTAGAAATGAAGACATCAGGAAAATATATGTTTAGAAATGAAAACATCAGGAAAAAGGTATGTACATCAGTACTGAACTTCATCAAACAAACAACAAATTGTCTGGTTCGGCTACACAAACAGCACAATCCGCACTGAGAATCATGGCGGCTGCTAACAATGAGCAACGCCTTCCTGTGCTCTTGTACCAAGGTATTGTTCTGTCATGTATAGAATATGCATGCGCTCTCCTAACAATTAGTCCTACGCTAACAGTGAGACTGGAAAGAATTCAGAATGAGACTATGCGCATCATTCTGGGATGCACCAAAGATACACCAGGAGTGTCAATGCGATTCCTTCTTGACCTCCCAACTATTGCTAACAGAATTGAAACTTGGAGGGTTCGATCATATCTAAGAATCAATGCAAACAAGGAACATCCTCTCCATGAAGAACTCATTAAGGAGAAAGGGTGTAGACTCAAGAGAGGCAGATTATGGCTGAGTCAGGCGGAAGATACTCTTAGGAAAATATGTGATCCTTCCAGAATTGAACCAGGAGAGGAATGGATTGTTGTGCCACCTCAATTTCATACTGCTTTCACCGTTATTACATCTATTAAGAAAAACTGCGAACAAAATATTATATCACTGATTAACGTGGAGGTGGAGGCTCTCTTGAATGACATCATCAATAATACAGATGTAGTTATTTACACCGATGGTCCAGTCATTCGCCAACAACGCTGCACGTGGGCTTTTTTCAGCACGCTCAGGAGGAAAAATAATAAGAGAGGGCAGTGGGGCCTACGCAACAACCACAAGTAGTTTGACAATGGAGGTTCGGGCGGTTACGGAGGCGGTGAAATGGTTGGCATCTCACAACTACTCTCGTGTTTTCATACTCAGTGACTCCATGAGCATGATTTGTAAAGTCGAATCAGGAATGGTGAGACGCAACTGGGTGGAGATACTGGTACAGACAATGATCAGAGAAATCACCTTCATTTTGTCCCTGGGCACGCAGGAGTTAGGGGTAATGTACGAGCTGGTAGATTGGCTGGTTTGGCTACAATATCAGAGGGAGCTGCCATGGATCGAAGTGATATTCTTCACGCATTGAGAGAGTTTCCGAACAGAGGAGTTTCAGGGCTGTGAATCCCACTTGCTGACCAGATTGAAAGAGATGGATGTCAATATTGGTGCAGCCCGAAAAGAACGACATACTAAATATGCAAAGATATTGATTAATCAACATCGAACTGGCGTTTTGGGTCGCTGGGCGCTGCTGGATTTGCTGAGGCGGAGATAGGAGCACCTATGGACATGTCCGGAGTGCTATGATGATAGTCCTCATATAACTGATAACTGATACAACACAAAAGATCGCCCATATCAAAGATGGAGCACAAAAATAACAGAGACAATGAAAGACGAAACACACACACAAGGGTCAGTTCTATAAATCTCTTCTGATCCTAACAATTTATAGCAACCATTTATATGCATTTATAGCATTTATATGTATAGCATACAAGAAATACAAAGATTCAGTTCTGTTTAATATTAAATATAGAAATCTACTGTTTTCAAACATTCAGTTGAGTGATATTATCTTGATTTCAACACCAGCAACACAACATCCGCCCCATGGCTTGTTCAACCACTTGTATGTTCAACAAAACCAGCCAACCAGCAACATTTGAATTAACAACCATGTCCTACATTTCAGCTTTTGTGGTGATTTCGTGAGAACAGGCACAGGATGACCTTAAATGACCTAACTACTGTACATTCCACAACTTTGACATGACATGTTGTATGTAAGCGATGGAGGAGTTGGTGGGGGCAGTTGATGGGGGTCTCTGTATGTTTGATTTATTGTGCTAGCACAAGATTCAAAATAACTCTGTTTGTGCCTCCCCTGGGGAGCAGTCATACTATTTCTAGTGATACCTGAATATAAATCAAAAATAATTGTCAATCTTGACATGAAAATGTTGGCATATCCGTTACAATACGTCGCTATCAGCCACAGTGAACTGGTTGTCAATTTTCTAGGCGTCACTTATACATTCAGTAGTTTGTCATTGCTTTTTGAACAGTGATGTCTATTTTTATAGTGTGTAAAAATCCACGGGAACAAATTTGCTTCCAAACTGCCAGCAGCGGTGTTTGAACCAAGCACTCTTGTGTTGTGATTGAGTTCACTACCACTACGCCACATACGTCCACAATCTTACATAAGACAAATGATACTAGAAAACTTCTACGCCACATACGTCCACAATCTTACATAAGACAAATGATACTAGAAAACTTCTACGCCACATACGTCCACAATCTTACATAAGACAAATGATACTAGAAAGCTCCTACGCCACATACGTTCACAATCTTACATAAGACAAATGATACTAGAAAACTTCTACGCCACATACGTCCACAATCTTACATAAGACAAATGATACTAGAAAGCTTCTACGCCACATACGTCCACAATCTTACATAAGACAAATGATACTAGAAAACTTCTACGCCACATACGTTCACAATCTTACATAAGACAAATGATACTAGAAAGCTCCGTGATCAAGTAGAACTCGAAGAAAAAAAACCTTGACAGTAAAAATAAAGAGTAGGCTGGAAAGCAGCTGCCCAATTATTAATATCACTTTTTTTTTTTAAAGAAACACATTTTCTACACATATTAACCATTTTAAAAATTTCATCAGGGGCATTCCATCGTACTACGGAGTTCATTGGCTGAGATCCTCCTGTTTACGAAAGAGTTTGGGAGAACACAAGGTTATTCACATAAGTGCAATGATGATGTTACTTTCAGACAATCAATGTCAGCTTATTGTTACCTCATTTAGTTCTTACCGACAGCCAGTGGCGGCTCGTGTTCATTTTTGTTGGTGGGGCCAGACATTTTTTCCTGATAAATCATGGTTTTGGTATAAAATAATAAATACAAGTTAAACATTATTTGTGGGGGCCCGGCCCCACTGGCCCTTAATGACGAGCCGCCACTGCCGACAGCATTGATACTCTTGTAGATAGAAGTATCACCATGTGTGCTTCCTTGCTGGCCCAGGCAACACATGGGCGTGCTACTTCTTAGCCGTCTCTTTCGACATGTCTTGTAGATCGAACGGTCACTATTCTGTGTTTTCCTTGCTGGCCCAGGCAACGCATGGTGTGCTACTCCGTAGTTGTATATTACGACATGTCTTGTAGATCGAAGGGTCACTATTCTGTGCTTTCCTTGCTGACCCAGGCAACACATGGTGTGCTACTCCGTAGTTGTATATTACGACATGTCTTGTAGATCGAAGGGTCACTATTTTGTGCTTTCCTTGCTGACCCAGGCAACACATGGTGTGCTACTCCGAGTTGTATTACGACATGTCTTGTAGATCGAAGGGTCATCTGTTGACAGAAAATGTCACCAGTTGACATGTCTTGTATGATGGCCTTGGCCCTTTGGGCCCCAACACATGGTGTGCTACTCCGTAGTTGTATATTACGACATGTCTTGTAGATCGAAGGGTCACTATTCTGTGCTTTCCTTGCTGACCCAGGCAACACATGGTGTGCTACTCCGTAGTTGTATATTACGACATGTCTTGTAGATCGAAGGGTCACTATTCTGTGCTTTCCTTGCTGACCCAGGCAACACATGGTGTGCTACTCCGTAGTTGTATATTACGACATGTCTTGTAGATCGAAGGGTCACTATTTTGTGCTTTCCTTGCTGGCCCAGGCAACACACAGGTCGCACTACTCCTAGTCAGCAACCACGGCGTCTCTATACTTTACCTCGTGCATGTTAGGCTACAGTATTACTATTTTTTACTTCTATTTCAGGCCCAACTCTGCCATAACTCCACATAATCAATTTTACAATTGTCTCTGCTTGATCAGTTTCCATGTTTCTCTGCCATACAGAAATGATGAATATATAGATTTAAAAACTGTTGGTCTCTCTCTCTCTCTATCTTATTATTTCTTATTTCTCCGTTTATATCAGTCTCATTTTGTTGAATGCTGTTTTGGTCATTCATATTCTTTTCCTGATTTCAGTTTCACATTTTCCAACATCTGTTACTGTATGCATGGGCGTCTATACGTTAAGACAAGAAGGGGGCAAGTGCCACCCTTGGAAATTTGTTTTTAGTAACATATTTTTATGCGAATGTTGTCTTCTCCTTTTCCGAGTAATAAATTACCAAATAAAAATTCTTATCTTCTTCGATTATCAAAATGTATTCTTAGCCCACGTGTTACTTTTTCTTTCTCACTCTTTCCCTTTTTTGTTTGTTTGTTTTTGGTGTGTTTTTGTGTGTGCTTGTTCGTATCAATCACGTTAACCACTCTATGTGATCGATATGGTTTGCGTCGAGAACTTGAGTACGTTGGTCTTCTATAAGACCCGAATAATTAGACACTATAGCGCTTCTGTATAATAGGAACAGTGGAATTTTGGTTAAAGTGTATACATATTATCCAACAAGACACAAATTTTTACAGTCGGGTATCTATGATTTAACACATTAGTCAGGTATCTATGATTTAACACATTAGTCAGGTATCTATGATTTGTCACATTAGTCAGGTATCTATGATTTACACATAGTCAGGTATCTAATGATTATGTACATATAGTCGGTATCTATGATTTGATAATAGTTAGGTATCTATGATTTGAAAATAGTGGGATCTATGATTTATAAATAGTGGGTATCTATGATTTGATAAATAGTTGGTATCTATGATTTAAAATAGTTGGGTATCTATGATTTGATAAATAGTTGGGTATCTATGATTTGATAAATAGTTGGGTATCTATGATTTGATAAATAGTTGGGTATCTATGATTTAACAAATAGTCGGGTATCTATGATTTAACAAATAGTCAGGTATCTATGATTTAACAAATAGTCGGTATCTATGATTTGACAATTAGAAGATCTATGATTTAAAAAAGTCGGCCATCTATGATTTATAAATAGTTGGGTATCTATGATTTGATAAATAGTTGGGCATCTATGATTTGATAAATAGTTGGGTATCTATGATTTGATAAATAGTTGGGCATCTATGATTTAATAAATAGTGGGTATCTATGATTTGACACATTAGTCAGGTATCTATGATTTAACAAATAGTCGGGTATCTATGATTTAACAAATAGTCAGGTATCTATGATTTAACAAATAGTCGGGTATCTATGATTTAACAAATAGTCTGGTATCTATGATTTGGATAAATAGTTGGGTATCTATGATTTAACAATAGTCGGTAATCTATGATTTGATAAATTTCTCTGTTGTTATGTGTGCTAAGAGAGCAGAGAGAAGCGCTCTCCGAATGGATTAAAACGCGGCGCTCATGTGGGAGCCCAGTGTTCATCTATCATAAAGTCAATGGTTTTTTCTGTCGGAGGCATACAAGAAAAAATATAACCTGATCATCTTCTCAGCTTCGCGGCGACTGCACTAGTCATGTGACCATTAAATTCCACAGACTCTCGTCCTTTCTGTCCTACACCGTCCTAACAAGCGCTACTACATGCAGTAGCGACAGTGCTTTGTCGTTGTATTTTATTAAGAGACAGAGAGAGAGACAGAGAGAGAAAGAGGGAGAGAGAGAGAGAGCAAGACCATTTATTCCTCGTTAGTTTATTAAACCAGAATTCCATTTCTACATTAGATCATTTCCTGTCGCCATATTTATTCACTGAATATTCACAAAAACTATCAATAGCTCAACAAGCTTCACATTTTTATACAAGTAGAGGAAACTACTAGAAACACACTTGAAATCATTGGGTCCTGTCTCTTCTCCTGGCAACAAAACAAAGGTTAGTGCTTGTGTTCGATCGTTATCTCATTTCCGTGAATCACCTTGGACGATGTAGTGGTCATTTTTCAAGTTTTCAATGAGAAAAATAACAGATATGCTCTTTGATCAGATCTCTACAATATGTAGCACAAGCGTTCATAAACAGCGTGATACCACTACGCAGATCTCTACAATATGTAGTGCAAGCGTTCATAAACATCGTGACACCACTACGCAGATCTCTACAATATGTAACGCAAGCGTTCATAAACAGTGTGACACCACTACGCAGATCTCTACAATATGTAGCGCAAGCGTTCATAAACAGCGTGACACCACTACGCAGATCTCTACAATATGTAGCACAAGCGTTCATAAACAGCGTGACACCGCTACGCAGATCTCTACAATATGTAACGCAAGCTTTCATAAACAGCGTGACACCGCTACGCAGATAGTGTGGGAGTTTGTCATAAATATTGTAGAAAGTTTAAGACGATCAACGATTCATATTAGACTGGAGATAGTATTAAAAGACTCTTCTTCTTCTCTTTCACCATTGACTTCTTTATAGAAGTATTGGGAGGGTGGGGGACGTAGTGATCTTGTGTCTGCTTGTTATAAGACACTTTGTAAGCTGATATTCATTTTTGTAAGGCTGTTCTTGATGTCGTCGCTCCATCTTTTACGTGATCTTCCTCTTGTTTTGTACTCATTATACTTCTTTCTGTGTGGCTCTCTATGGTAGGCGATACCAGGCATTCTTGTCAGGTGTCCAAACCATTTAATCTGTTGTTCTTTATGAATTGCATGACTGGTTTCACATCCAGTCTTCTTCTGATTTCTTCGTTTCTAATTTTGTCTCTTATTGTCACACCTGCAGCTCTTCTAAGACACTTCATCTCTGTCGTTATGATTTCCCGCTCATTAGCTGCTGTTATTGGCCTGTTATTGGCCAGTTATTGGCCTGTTATTGGCCTGTTATTGGTCAAAAACGTAAATGGCAAAAATAAACATGATCAATTACTTGTCTGTTTTGTTACGTTTTGTATAATGAATCAGTTTTAGTTTTGTATAATGAATCAGTTTTAGTTTTGTATAATGAATCAGTTTTAGTTTTGTATAATGAATCAGTTTTAGTTTTGTATAATGAATCAGTTTTAGTTTTGTATAATGAATCAGTTTTAGTTTTGTATAATGAATCAGTTTTAGTTTTGTATAATGAATCAGTTTTAGTTTTGTATAATGAATCAGTTTTAGTTTTGGATAATGAATCAGTTTTAGTTTTGTATAATGAATCAGTTTTAGTTTTGGATAATGAATCAGTTTTAGTTTTGTATAATGAATCAGTTTTAGTTTTGTATAATGAATCAGTTTTAGTTTTGTATAATGAATCAGTTTTAGTTTTGTATAATGAATCAGTTTTAGTTTTGTATAATGAATCAGTTTTAGTTTTGTATAATGAATCAGTTTTAGTTTTGTATAATGAATCAGTTTTAGTTTTGGTTCAGGCCATGAAGATGTAAGGGGAAATGAACGCACCGATAGGCCTGCAAGTATGGCTGCTGTAAAAAGCTGGCGAGCAATGGACCAAGCTGATATTATAAATTCCTTAAGGGAGAGAGGTCGTGTACATGATTCATGTAATAGTGATGAATCTACAACACTAACCAGCCTGCCAGAATACCAAGTCAAGTGTGGTGTAGCTAGACAAGAGCACTATGCTAGTAGCCAAATAAGAAAGTAAACCAACAAAGAACCGGTGTCGTTAGTCGCCCCACGCTGATAGACATACTGAGGAGGAGATCGGAGGATTTATGAACTAATTGCTTCGATGTGCAGTGATGATGATCTGTCGACTAAACTCAACTAATAAATGGTAATTAATACAAAAAAGTTTCAAATAATGTCTTTCTTTTTCTATAATACTGTTTTGACTAATAGCATTAGAAAAAAAAACGATTTTTTGAACGTGCTTTTGTTTGCGCTTCGCATATACTATGGTATCTTTCAATGTTACCATTATTTCTATGGTTCATTTTTGTGTAGACGACCTTTTGTTGTATCCTCTGTATCTGGGTAGCATTGCTTTAGAGGCACGCTACGTTAGAGACATTGGAATTTACACGGATAGATCGGTAATCTCGTCAAGTAAAGTTACATGGGACTATGCAACTCATTAACTGCAGAAAGAGCATAGAAATAGTTCAACTACAAAGAACAACAAACATAACAGAAAACTATTAACTACAACAAGAACATAAAACTATTAACTACAACAAGAACATAAAACTATTAACTACAACAAGAACATAAAACTATTAACTACAACTAGAACATAAAACTATTAACTACAACAAGAACATAAAACTATTAACTACAACAAGAACATAAAACTATTAACTACAAAGAACAACAAACTATTAACTATAACTAGAACATAAACTATTAACTACAACAAGAACATAAACTATTAACTACAACAAGAACATAAACTATTAACTGCAACAAGAACATGAAAACTATTAACTACACCGATATCAAAAATGACACAACAGCAAAACAGAACAAGAAAGCTATGTCTACCAAAGGCAACGCTTTCACCTAATTACACAGCATTTACTCCTTAATTGAAAAGAACTGCATGAAAGACACTATGTTGGACTGATGAAAAGTGTTTGGTCTACTCTTAAGCTGCACAGAACATAAAGACTAACTGAGAATAAACAACACACAAAAACCAGAAACGATAAGGCTTGTGGTAGCCACAGACAGACTATAATCATCTGTGAGATTATACTGGCATATTTCTATTACTTTGTTATTCAGCAACAATGTTTATACATTTGAACATCTTTATTGTTTTCAGAAAAACATGATTGTATTTGAAACAAGAACATAAAAGTATAATGAAAAGAAATAGCAAACTACATGTCAAAAATACACAAAAAAAGATTTCTAGGCAATTAGAAGTAGTTTTATTTATTGTGTCGCTTGTCACTCCGTATTGTCATTGCTTTTCTGCTGTGTACGTCCATGACATTGCTTATGTGTCCATGGTTCGTATGTGAATACGTCGTTTGTGTGTCGTCCTGCAGTGTCGTTCATGTGTCATCCATGTGAAGACTCAAGCATGTCGCCAGATAACGATCATGTGTGTGTCGGAGCCGATCAGACAGATCCATAATTCTCTGTGGTGATTTGCTCGTTGGCATATTTCATTATTTGTTGTTCATGTTTTTACGTCTGTGATGTCGTCCATGTGTGTCGTTCATGGACACCATGTTGTCGATGTATGTCAACAATGAAAAAGCGTTCAGTAAATGAACGTCATGATGTCTTGCAGTTCATGTGTGTCGTGAAATTGTATGTTCGTCCAGTGTCTTATGTAGTGTATGTTGTCGTTCTGTGTCGGTGGTCGTTCGGTGTATCCGTGTCGTTCATGTTGTCGTTCATGTGTGTCGTCCGTGCGTATGTCGTTCGTGTTGTCGTTCATGTTGTCGTTCGTTATGTCGTTCATGTGTGTCGTTCATGTGTGTCGTTCATGTGTGTCGTCCAGTGATGTCGTTCTGTATGTCGTCTGTATGTCGTTCATGTGTGTCGTTCGTGTATGTCGTTCATGTGTGTCGTTCATGTGTGTCGTTCATGTGTGTCGTCCATGTGTGTCGTTCATGTGTGTCATTCATTTGTCGTTCATGTGTGTCGTCGTGTATGTCGTCCATGTTGTCGTCATGTGTGTCATCCATGTGTGTCGTCCGTGTATGTCGTCCATGTATGTCGTTCGTGTATGTCGTTCATGTGTGTCGTTCGATTTTATGTGTCGTTAGTCGTCCATGTGTGTCGTCGTGTGTCGTTCATGTGTGTGTCATGTATGTCGTCATGTGTGTCGTTCGTGTATGTCGTTCATGTTTGTCGTCCGTGTATGTCGTCCATGTGTGTCGTTCGTGTATGGTGCGTTCGTGTGTGTCGTTCGTAGTGTGTAGTCCATGTGTGTCGTCCATGTGTGTTCGTGTTGTCGTTCTGTGTTGTCGTTCATGTGTGTCGTTCGTGTATGTCGTTCATGTGTGTCGTCCGTGTATGTCGTCCATGTGTCGTTCGTGATGTCGTCCATGTGTGTCGTTCATGTGTGTCGTTCGTGTATGAGTCGTTCATGTGTCGTTCATGTGTGTGTCGTCCAGTATGTCGTCCATGTGTGTCGTCGTGTGTTCGTCGGTATGTCGTCCATGTGTGTCGTTCAGTGTGTCGTCCTGTATGTCGTCCTGTATGTCGTCCATGTATGTCGTTCGTGTATGTCGTCCATGTGTGTCGTTCGTGTGTGTCGTCCATGTGTGTCGTCCATGTGTGTCGTTCGTGTATGTCGTTCATGGTGTGTCGTCATGTGTGCGTTCGTGTATGTCGTCCGTGTGTGTCTCGTTCGTAGTGTCGTCTGTCGTGTATGTCGTTCATGTGTGTCGTCCGTGTATGTCGTCCGTGTATGTCGTCATGGTCGTGTGTCGTCCATGTTGTCGTTCGTGTATGTCGTTCCTGTGTGTCGTTCGTGTATGTCGTCCATGTGTGTCGTCTGTATGTCGTTCGTGTATGTCGTTCATGTGTGTCGTCCGTGTATGTCGTTCATGTGTGTCGTCCGTGTATGTCGTCCATGTGTGTCGTTCGTGTATGTCGTCATGTGTGTCGTCCGTGTATGTCGTCCATGTTGTCGTTCTATGTGTCGTGTGTCGTTCGTGTATGTCGTCCATGTGTGTCGTTCATGTGTGTCGTTCTTGTATGTCGTCCGTGTATGTCGTTCATGTGTGTCGTCCGTTGTATGTCGTTCTGTTGTCGTCCGTGTATGTCGTTCATGTGTGTCGTTCGTGTATGTCGTCGTTCGTATGTTGTCGTCATGTTCGTCGTGTATGTCGTTCATGTGTGTCGTCCGTGTATGTCGTTCATGTGTGTCGTTCGTGTATCGTCTGTTCTTATGTGTGTCGTCCGTGTATGTCGTTCATGTGTGTCGTCCTGTATGTCGTTCATTGTGTCTTCGTGTATGTCGTTCATGTGTGTCGTCGTGTATGTCGTCCATGTGTCGTCTGTTTCGTGTATGTCGTTCATGTGTGTCGTTCTGTTGTCGTTCATGTGTCGTCGTGTATGTCGTTCATGTGTCGTCCGGATGTCGTTCACATGTGTATGTCGTCCATGTGTGTCATTCAGTGTGTCGTTCATGTTTGTCGTCCGTGTATGTCGTTCATGTGTGTCGTCCGTGTATGTCGTTCATGTGTGTCGTCCGTGTATGTCGTCCATGTGTGCGTCAGTGTGTCGTTCATGTGTGTCGTCCATGTCGTCTTGTTTCGTATCGTTCATGTGTGTCGTTCGTGTATGTCGTCCATGTGCTCTTTCGTGTATGTCGTTCATGTGTGTCGGTCGTGTATGTCGTTCATGTGTGTCGTTCGTGTATGTCGTTCATGTGTTCGTCCGTGTATGTCGTCATGTGTGTCATTCAGTGTGTCGTTCATGTGTGTCGTCCGTGTCTCGTCGTGTCATGTAAGTGTCGTCCGTGTATGTCGTCCATGTGTGTCTTCTGTGTGTCGTTCATGTGTGTCGTCCGTGTCTGTCGTCCATGTGTGTCGTCATCTGTATGTCGTTCATGTGTGTCGTTCGTGTTGTCGTCCATGTGTCGTCCGTGTATGTCGTCCATGTGTGTCGTTCGTGTATGTCGTCCATGTGTCTCTTTCGTGTATGTCTTTCATGTGTCGTCTGTGATGTCGTTCATGTGTGTCGTCCGTGTCTGTCGTCATGTGTGCGTCCGTGTATGTCGTCCATGTGTCTCTTTCGTGTATGTCGTTCATGTGTGTCGTCCGTGTATGTCGTCCATGTGTGTCATTCATGTGTGTTCATGTGTCGTGTGCTGTCGTCCATGTGTGTCGTCCGTGTATGTCGTCCATGTGTGTCGTTCATGTAGTGTCGTCCAGTGTTTTCTGTTCGTCCATGGTGGTCGTCCGTGTATGTCGTTCATGTGTGTCGTCCGTGTATGTCGTTCATGTGTGTCGTTCCTGTATGTCGTTCATGTGTGTCTTCGTGTATGTCGTTATGTGTGTCGTCCGTGTATGTCGTCCATGTTGTCGTTCTGTGTGTCGTCCGTGTATGTCGTTCATGTGTGTCGTCCGTGTATGTCGTCCGTGTATGTCGTTCATGTGTGTCGTCCATGTATGTCGTTCATGTGTGTCGTCCGTGTATGTCGTTCATGTGTGTCATTCCATGTATGTCGTTCATGTGTGTCGTTCGTGTATGTCGTTTATGTGTGTCGTTCGTGTATGTCATCCATGTGTGTCGTTCGTGTATGTCGTCCATGTATGTCGTTCGTGTATGTCGTCCATGTGTGTCGTTCGTGTATGTCGTCCATGTATGTCGTTCGTGTATGTCGTTCATGTGTGTCGTCCATGTGTGTCGTTCATGTGTGTCGTCCATGTGTGTCGTTCA
Source organism: Arion vulgaris (assembly GCA_020796225.1). Lineage (NCBI taxonomy): Eukaryota > Metazoa > Mollusca > Gastropoda > Stylommatophora > Arionidae > Arion > Arion vulgaris. The sequence goes on along the minus strand of CM036756.1, from coordinate 6,414,364 downwards.
TGTGTCGTCTTCTTATGTCGTTCATGTGTGTCGTTCGTTATGTCGTCATGTGGTCGTTCGTGATGTCATCCATGTGTGTCGTCCGTGTATGTCGTTCATGTGTGTCGTTCGTGTATGACGTTCATGTGTGTCGTTCGTGTATGTCCTTCATGTGTGTCGTTCGTGTATGTTTTCCATGTGTGTCGTCCATGTGTGTCGTTCATGTGTGTCGTTCGTGTGTGTCGTTCATGTGTGTCGTCCGTGTATGTCGTTCTGTGTGTGCGTTCGGTATGTGTCGTTCGTGTTGTCGTTCATGTGTGTCGTTCGTGTATGTCGTTCCATGTGTCGTTCGTGTATGTCGTTCGTGTGTGTCGTTCGTGTATGTCGTCCATGTGTGTCGTCCGTATGTGTCGTTCATGTGTGTCGTTCATGTGTGTCGTTCGTGTATGTCGTCCATGTGTGTCGTCCATGTGTGTCGTCGTGCGTTCTGTATGTCGTCCAGTGTCGTTCAGGTTCGTCGTGTATGTCTTCCATGTGTCGTTCTATGTCGTCCGTGTGTGTCGTTCGTGTATGTCGTGTCGTTCGTGATGTCGTTCTGTGTGTCGTCTCATGTGTCGCTTCGTCATGTGTCCATGTGTCGTTCTGTATGTCGTTCATGTGTGTCGTCCGTGTATGTCGTCTCATGTGTGTCGTTCAGTGTTGTCGTGTGCATGTGTGTCGTTCGTGTATGTCGTCCATGTGTGTCTTTCGTGTGCGTCATGTCGTTCATGTGTGTCGTTCCGTGTTATGTCGTCCGTTCTGCGTTATGTGTGTCGTTCGTGTATGTCGTCTTCGTTCCAGTGGTCGTCATGTCGTCCGTGTATGTCGTTCATGTGTGTCGTTCGTGTATACGTTGTTCGTTGTGTCGTGTATGTCGTCCAGTGTTTTACGTGTCGTTCTGTAGTCGTCGTGTCATGTGTGTCGTTCGTGTTCATGTCGCTCCGTGTATGTCGTCCATGTGTGTCGTTCGTGATGTCGTCCATGTGTGTCGTTCATGTGTGTCGTTCGTGTATGTCGTTCGTGTATGTCGTTCATGTGTGTCGTTCGTGTATGTCATCCATGTGTGTCGTTCGTGTATGTCGTCCATGTGTGCCGTTCGTTTATGTCGTTCATGTGTGTCGTCCGTGTATGTCGTTCATGTGTGTCGTTCGTGTATGTCGTTCATGTGTGTCGTTCATGTGTGTCGTTCGTGTATGTCGTTCATGTGTGTCGTTCATGTGTGTCGTTCATGTGTGTCGTTCATGTGTGTCGTTCGTGTATGTCGTTCATGTGTGTCGTTCATGTGTGTCGTTCGTGTATGTCGTCCATGTGTGTCGTTCGTGTATGTCGTTCATGTATGTCGTCCATGTGTGTCGTTCATGTATGTCGTTCATGTGTGTCGTCCGTCTGTGTCGTTCGTGTATGTCGTTCGTGTATGTCGTCCATGTGTTTCGTCCGTGTATGTCGTTCATGTGTCGTCCGTGTGTGTCGTCCGTGTGTGTCGTTCATGTGTGTCGTCCGTGTGTGTCGTTCGTGTGTGTCGTTCGTGTATGTCGTCCATGTGTGTCGTCCGTGTAGGTCGTTCATGTGTGTCGTCCGTGTGTGTCGTCCGTGTGTGTCGTTCATGTGTGTCGTCCGTGTCTGTCGTTCATGTATGTCGTTCGTGTATGTCGTCTATGTGTGTCGTCCGTGTATGTCGTTCATGTGTGTCGTTCGTGTATGTCGTCTATGTGTGTCGTTCATGTATGTCGTTCATGTGTGTCGTTCATGTATGTCGTTCATGTGTGTCGTTCATGTGTGTCGTTCATGTGTGTCGTCATGTATGTCGTTCATGTGTGTCGTTCATGTATGTCGTTCATGTGTGTCGTTCATGTATGTCGTTCATGTGTGTCGTTCGTGTATGTCGTCTATGTGTGTCGTTCATGTATGTCGTTCGTGTCTGTCGTCTATGTGTGTCGTTCGTGTATGTCGTTCATGTGTGTCGTCCGTGTATGTCGTCCATGTGTGTCGTTCATGTGTATCGTCCATGTGTGTCGTCCGTGTATGTCGTTCATGTGTGTCGTTCGTGTATGTCGTTCGTGTATGTCGTCCGTGTATGTCGTCCATGTGTGTCGTTCATGTGTGTCGTCCGTGTGTGTCGTTCGTGTATGTCGTTCGTGTATGTCGTCCATGTGTGTCGTTCATGTGTGTCGTCCGTGTATGTCGTTCGTGTATGTCGTCCATGTGTGTCGTTCGTGTATGTCGTCCATGTGTGTCGTTCGTGTATGTCGTCCATGTGTGTCGTTCATGTGTGTCGTTCATGTGTGTCTTTCATGTGTGTCATCCATGTGTGTCGTTCGTGTATGTCGTCCATGTGTGTCATCCATGTGTGTCGTCCGTGTATGTCGTTCATGTGTGTCGTTCGTGTATGTCGTTTCGTTCATGTGTGTCGTCCGTGTATGTCGTTCATGTGTGTCGTTTACGTGTGTCGTTCGTGTATGTCGTCCGTGTATGTCGTTCATGTGTGTCGTTCATGTGTGTCGTTCGTGTATGTCGTCCGTGTATGTCGTCCATGTGTGTCGTTCGTGTATGTCGTCCATGTGTGTCGTTCATGTGTGTCGTTCGTGTATGTCGTTCGTGTATGTCGTTCATGTGTGTCGTTCGTGTATGTCATCCATGTGTGTCGTTCATGTATGTCGTCCATGTGTGCCGTTCGTTTATGTCGTTCATGTGTGTCGTCCGTGTATGTCGTTCATGTGTGTCGTTCGTGTATGTCGTTCATGTGTGTCCTTCATGTGTGTCGTTCATGTGTGTCGTTCATGTGTGTCGTTCTGTGTATGTCGTTCATGTGTGTCGTTCATGTGTGTCGTTCGTGTATGTCGTCCATGTGTGTCGTTCGTGTATGTCGTTCATGTGTGTCGTTCATGTGTGTCGTTCGTATATGTCTTCCATGTGTGTCGTTCGTGTATGTCGTTCATGTGTGTCGTTCATGTGTGTCGTTCGTGTATGTCGTCCATGTGTGTCGTTCGTGTATGTCGTCCATGTGTGTCGTTCGTGTATGTCGTTCATGTGTGTCGTCCGTGTGTGTCGTTCGTGTATGTCGTTCGTGTATGTCGTCCATGTGTGTTTCGTCCGTGTATGTCGTTCATGTGTGTCGTCCGTGTGTGTCGTCCGTGTGTGTCGTTCATGTGTGTCGTCCATGTGTGTCGTTCGTGTATGTCGTTCGTGTATGTCGTTCGTGTATGTCGTCCGTGTATGTCGTCCATGTGTGTCGTTCATGTGTGTCGTCCGTGTATGTCGTTCGTGTATGTCGTTCGTGTATGTCGTCCATGTGTGTCGTTCATGTGTGTCGTCCGTGTATGTCGTTCGTGTATGTCGTCCATGTGGTCGTTCGTGTATGTCGTCCATGTGTGTCGTTCATGTGTCGTTCATGTGTGTCGTCCGTGTATGTCGTCCGTGTGTGTCGTCCGTGTATGTCGTTCATGTGTGTCGTTCGTGTATGTCGTCCGTGTATGTCGTTCATGTGTTTCGTCCGTGTATGTCGTTCATGTGTTTCGTCCGTGTAGGTCGTTCATGTGTGTCGTCCGTGTGTGTCGTCCGTGTGTGTCGTTCATGTGTGTCGTCCGTGTGTGTCGTTCGTGTATGTCGTTCGTGTATGTCGTCCATGTGTGTCGTCCGTGTAGGTCGTTCATGTGTGTCGTCCGTGTGTGTCGTCCGTATGTGTCGTTCATGTGTGTCGTCCGTGTCTGTCGTTCATGTATGTCGTTCGTGTATGTCGTCTATGTGTGTCGTCCGTGTATGTCGCTCTGTGTGTCGTTCGTGTATGTCGTTCATGTGTGTCGTCCGTGTATGTCGTCCATGTGTGTCGTTCGTGTATGTCGTTCATGTGTGTCGTTCGTGTATGTCGTTCATGTGTGTCGTTCGTGTATGTCGTTCGTGTATGTCGTCCGTGTATGTCGTCCATGTGTGTCGTTCATGTGTGTCGTCCGTGTGTGTCGTTCGTGTATGTCGTTCGTGTATGTCGTCCATGTGTGCGTTCATGTGTGTCGTCCGTGTATGTCGTTCATGTGTGTCGTTCGTGTATGTCGTGTCGTTCATGTGTGTGTCGTCCGTGTATGTCGTTCATGTGTGTCGTTTACGTGTGTCGTTCGTGTATGTCGTCCGTGTATGTCGTTCATGTGTGTCGTTCATGTGTGTCGTTCGTGTATGTCGTCCGTGTATGTCGTCCATGTGTGTCGTTCTGTATGTCGTCCATGTGTGTCGTTCATGTGTGTCGTTCGTGTATGTCGTTCGTGTATGTCGTTCATGTGTGTCGTTCGTGTATGTCATCCATGTGTGTCGTTCGTGTATGTCGTCCATGTGTGCCGTTCGTTTATGTCGTTCTATGTGTGTCGTCCGTGTATGTCGTTCATGTGTGTCGTTCGTGTATGTCGTTCATGTGTGTCGTTCATGTGTGTCGTTCATGTGTGTCGTTCATGTGTGTCGTTCATGATGTGTCGTTCGTGTATGTCGTTCATGTGTGTCGTTCATGTGTGTCGTTCATGTGTCGTCGTCATGTGTGTCTCGTGTATGTCGTTCATGTGTGTCGTTCATGTGTGTCGTTCGTGTATGTCGTCCATGTGTGTCGTTCGTGTATGTCGTTCATGTATGTCGTCCATGTGTGTCGTTCGTGTATGTCGTTCATGTGTGTCGTCCGTCTGTGTCGTTCGTGTATGTCGTTCGTGTATGTCGTCCATGTGTTTCGTCCGTGTATGTCGTTCATGTGTGTCGTCCGTGTGTGTCGTCCGTGTGTGTCGTTCATGTGTGTCGTCCGTGTTGTCGTTCGTGATGTCGTTCGTGTATGTCGTCCATGTGTGTCGTCCGTGTAGGTCGTTCATGTGTGTCGTCCGTGTGTGTCGTCCGTGTGTGTCGTTCATGTGTGTCGTCCGTGTCTGTCGTTCATGTATGTCGTTCGTGTATGTCGTCTATGTGTGTCGTCCGTGTATGTCGCTCATGTGTGTCGTTCGTGTATGTCGTTCATGTGTGTCGTCCGTGTATGTCGTCCATGTGTCGTTCATGTGTATCGTCCATGTGTGTCGTCCGTGTATGTCGTTCTATGTGTCGTTCGTGTATGTCGTTCGTGTATGTCGTCCGTGTATGTCGTCCATGTGTGTCGTTCATGTGTGTCGTCCGTGTGTGTCGTTCGTGTATGTCGTTCGTGTATGTCGTCCATGTGTGTCGTTCATGTGTGTCGTCCGTGTATGTCGTTCGTGTATGTCGTCCATGTGTGTCGTTCGTGTATGTCGTCCATGTGTGTCGTTCGTGTATGTCGTCCATGTGTGTCGTTCATGTGTGTCGTTCATGTGTGTCTTTCATGTGTGTCATCCATGTGTGTCGTTCGTGTATGTCGTCCATGTGTGTCATCCATGTGTGTCGTCCGTGTATGTCGTCCATGTGTGTCGTCCGTGTATGTCGTTCATGTGTGTCGTTTACGTGTGTCGTTCGTGTATGTCGTCCGTGTATGTCGTTCATGTTTGTCGTTCATGTGTGTCGTTCGTGTATGTCGTCCGTGTATGTCGTCCATGTGTGTCGTTCGTGTATGTCGTCCATGTGTGTCGTTCATGTGTGTCGTTCGTGTATGTCGTTCGTGTATGTCGTTCATGTGTGTCGTTCGTGTATGTCATCCATGTGTGTCGTCCGTGTATGTCGTTCATGTGTGTCGTTCGTGTATGTCGTTCATGTGTGTCGTTCATGTGTGTCGTTCGTGTATGTCGTTCATGTGTGTCCTTCATGTGTGTCGTTCATGTGTGTCGTTCATGTGTGTCGTTCGTGTATGTCGTTCATGTGTGTCGTTCATGTGTGTCGTTCGTGTATGTCGTCCATGTGTGTCGTTCCTGTATGTCGTTCATGTGTGTCGTTCATGTGTGTCGTTCGTATATGTCTTCCATGTGTGTCGTTCGTGTATGTCGTTCATGTGTGTCGTTCATGGTGTCGTTCGTGTATGTCGTCCATGTGTGTCGTTCGTGTATGTCGTCCATGTGTGTCGTTCGTGTATGTCGTTCATGTGTGTCGTCCGTGTGTGTCGTTCGTGTATGTCGTTCGTGTATGTCGTCCATGTGTTTCGTCCGTGTATGTCGTTCATGTGTGTCGTCCGTGTGTGTCGTCCGTGTGTGTCGTTCATGTGTGTCGTCCATGTGTGTCGTTCGTGTATGTCGTTCGTGTATGTCGTCCATGTGTGTCGTCCGTGTAGGTCGTTCATGTGTGTCGTCCGTGTGTGTCGTCCGTATGTGTCGTTCATGTGTGTCGTCCGTGTCTGTCGTTCATGTGCGTCTCGTGTATGTCGTCTATGTGTGCGTCCGTGTATGTCGCTCTGTGTGTCGTTCGTGTATGTCGTTCATGTGTGTCGTCCGTGTATGTCGTCCATGTGTGTCGTTCATGTGTATCGTCCATGTGTGTCGTCCGTGTATGTCGTTCATGTGTGTCGTTCGTGTATGTCGTTCGTGTATGTCGTCCGTGTATGTCGTCCATGTGTGTCGTTCATGTGTGTCGTCCGTGTGTGTCGTTCGTGTATGTCGTTCGTGTATGTCGTCCATGTGTGTCGTTCATGTGTGTCGTCCGTGTATGTCGTTCGTGTATGTCGTCCATGTGTGTCGTTCGTGTATGTCGTCCATGTGTGTCGTTCGTGTATGTCGTCCATGTGTGTCGTTCATGTGTGTCGTTCATGTGTGTCGTTCATGTGTGTCGTCCATGTGTGTCGTTCATGTGTGTCGTTCATGTGTGCGTCCATGTGTGTCGTTCGTGTATGTCGTCCATGTGTGTCGTTCGTGTATGTCGTTCATGTGTGTCGTCCGTGTGTGTCGTCCGTGTGTGTCGTTCATGTGTGTCGTCCGTGTGTGTCGTTCGTGTATGTCGTTCGTGTATGTCGTCCATGTGTGTCGTCCGTGTAGGTCGTTCATGTGTGTCGTCCGTGTGTGTCGTCCGTATGTGTCGTTCATGTGTGTCGTCCGTGTCTGTCGTTCATGTATGTCGTTCGTGTATGTCGTCTATGTGTGTCGTCCGTGTATGTCGCTCATGTGTGTCGTTCGTGTATGTCGTTCATGTGTGTCGTCCGTGTATGTCGTCCATGTGTGTCGTTCATGTGTATCGTCCATGTGTGTCGTCCGTGTATGTCGTTCATGTGTGTCGTTCGTGTATGTCGTTCGTGTATGTCGTCCGTGTATGTCGTCCATGTGTGTCGTTCATGTGTGTCGTCCGTGTATGTCGTTCGTGTATGTCGTCCATGTGTGTCGTTCGTGTATGTCGTCCATGTGTGTCGTTCGTGTATGTCGTCCATGTGTGTCGTTCATGTGTGTCGTTCATGTGTGTCGTCCGTGTATGTCGTCCGTGTGTGTCGTCCGTGTATGTCGTTCATGTGTGTCGTCCATGTATGTCGTCCATGTGTGTCGTCCGTGTATTGCTGGGGCTCGCAGGGGAGCAAAGAATATCAACACTGCGACCTACACGGCATGTCGTAAAAGGCGACTGAGGTAGTGGTCTATGGAAGCTACCAAAGTAAATTTTAAAAAGTGCCGCAGATATCGGATGTGCCTGCCTATTTGTAGGCATAACGTACAGTCTCTATTAGGCTCAGATCACATACAAATCACAAAGAGGGGTTAAAAAAGTGGTCGATATGGAGCGTTCGTGGTCTGTTGTGTTGTATGTTGTGTTGGGGAGTTGAAGATGGATAAGGGGGTTGTTCTTCGGTCTCTTCGCGACTGCCTGTTGAATGAAGACACTAAAATAGATGTTAAATCGACCCACCGATTTAAGTAGTTTGGAGTTACCTGTTGTACAAGTAGAACTAGATGTCTGATGGGCAGAGTGAGGAGTGTGTTTTACCAGCGATCCACAGGAACCATCAGTGAGTATGCATACTCTTCGATTTCTGTTGGGAAGACTGAGCATCTATGGGTCATCCTGGAGCGAAATAGCGTAAGTTTAGTTACCAATAACCAGTTGTGATGACTATAGTGTTGTATACTAGAGGTATCTGTGATGATTATAGTGTTGTATACTGGAGGTATCTATGATGATTATAGTGTTGTATACTGGAGGTATCTGTGATGATTATAGTGTTGTATACTGGAGGTATCTGTGATGATTATAGTGTTGTATACTGGAGGTATCTATGATGATTATAGTGTTGTATACTGGAGGTATCTGTGATGATTGTATACTGGAGGTATCTGTGATGATTATAGTGTTGTATACTGGAGGTATCTGTGATGATTATAGTGTTGTATACTGGAGGTATCTGTGATGACTATAGTGTTGTATACTGGAGGTATCTGTGGAGTAGAGGTTTGGTGCTCGTATCTCGTGTCAAAGGTACCAGGTTCGCTGCCTCGTGGAACCAGCTAGATATTTTTCTAGAGATCCCTGATCTCAGTGTAGATGAAATCGAGTTCCTAGTTCTATCGAAGACGGACGATAAAATATAGGTCCCATGTTCAAGCTGAGTACGTAAAAGAACCCTTGGCAGTTGAGAATCAATATGAATATGCTGCAAAGTTGTTGAGAATCAATAGGAATATGCTGCAAAGTTGTTGAGAATCAATAGGAATATGCTGCAAAGTTGTTGAGAATCAATAGGAATATGCTGCAAAGTTGTTGAGAATCAATAGGAATATGCTGCAAAGTTGTTGAGAATCAATAGGAATATGCTGCAAAGTTGTTGAGAATCAATAGGAATATGCTGCAAAGTTGTTGAGAATCAATAGGAATATGCTGCAAAGTTGTTGAGAATCAATAGGAATATGCTGCAAAGTTGTTGAGAATCAATAGGAATATGCTGCAAAGTTGTTGAGAATCAATAGGAATATGCTGCAAAGTTGTTGAGAATCAATAGGAATATGCTGCAAAGTTGTTGAGAATCAATAGGAATATGCTGCAAAGTTGTTGAGAATCAAAAGGAATATGCTGCAAAGTTGTTGAGAATCAATAGGAATATGCTGCAAAGTTGTTGAGAATCAATAGGAATATGCTGCAAAGTTGTTGAAAATCAATAGGAATATGCTGCAAAGTTGTTGAGAATCAATAGGAATATGCTGCAAAGTTGTTGAGAATCAATAGGAATATGCTGCAAAGTTGTTGAGAATCAATATGAATATGCTGCAAAGTTGTTGAGAATCAATAGGAATATGCTGCAAAGTTGTTGAGAATCAATAGGAATATGCTGCAAAGTTGTTGAGAATCAATAGGAATATGCTGCAAAGTTGTTGAGAATCAATAGGAATATGCTGCAAAGTCACTATTAAAACAAAATTCGTTAAAAACGACTAAAATAAAATGTATATAAAAAGTTTCACCCTTTTTTAATTACGTCTGGGACTTTCGAATGTGCTGCGGAGCTTGTGCATTGTCGCTGATATATTCCTATATAAGATCGGAAAAAGACCACATTATTATTCATTAAAGAGTGGCGTACCTCTGCCTTGAAACTGTTGAAACTTCATAGAAGTTCTTTGAAGATTACGGCAATCTGAGATTGATCCTGATTGAATGATTAATTGATAGGACCATTATCATTGCACTTCAGTGAGTAACCATGTGTGATCCGATCTCTTTCTTACACAGGAAGATATCATCGGCAGAGCCAACTTAGAAAACATTGTAAATATGAAACGGATGAGACGGTATGTTAATACAGATCCATCAATGTAATTACTTTTTGGAAATTTCATTATATCAGCTGTTAGATTGAAGGTCAATTAAACAAGCAAGAAATGATTATTCTTGTGACAAACCCATGTGTCCCTAATGGCTGACAATGTTCCTAATCCGGAAAGACCTCAGATAGTCAGAAAGGGCGCAAAGTGTAGGCATACTCCTAGGCTAAAATCAAGAATCCCAAGTATACGGAGAAAAATGATCGTTAAAGAGCAACTAGCAATGTGTACACGACGGAAGGAAAAGTGTAGGGGACTGACTGTCAACGAGACAGACTTAAAAAATTTTCCATAGACCAAAATTGCTGATGCCCTGCCCTACACGTTTATCGGACCATACATATGTAGGGGCCTAAGAACTGAGGTGCACGTATAGTCGTTCGTGTCTAAGATCAATTATACATCACAATAAGAATGATAAAATTGGTCGTAAAGAACAAACGTAAACAAACGAACAAGCTGGCAGATGCAGATCAACATGGCAAATTATATTTTTATCAATGGAGAGAAAATAGAAAATGTGAACAGTTTTGAATATCTTGGTTCACTGCTAACAACAGATGGAAATGGGATGAAGGAAATTAAAAGAACAAACATGGCCTTACAAGAAATTAAACAACTAAAAACAGTATGGAAGAGAACTGATAGGAAAACAAAGATCAGAATACTAAGAGCATGCCTACTCCCAGTATATGGCAACGCAGGAGCGTGAAGCATTAAACAAAACATTGGAAAAACGTAAGCACTTTTGAATACAAGTGTTACAGAAGAGTGCTTCGTATATCATGGACAGAAAAGAGAACATAGAGACATATATACATAAATAACTGAATATCAAAGAAAACTGGCTGATACTATAAATAAGAATGAGAAAATGGCCACTGATATACTTGAGCATATAGAAGTTAGATCTGTAAAGAAGTGTAGAAAGAAGGAGAAAATAAATTATTCAAAACTGACAACATCTGTTTGTTGTTCAGTATTATCATGGTTTGTTTTCTACATCTAAAATCAATGAAGGTTGGTTACGTTTCGCCATGTTTGTCTTGATAAATTAGGTCATGTCGTTATGACACCGAATATTATTGTATGTGTATTTATATACAATGGTTCTCAACATGTGGACTGTTGTCTCCCCCTTCCAAGGCTAATATGTAAATTAAACGGGAAAATGAAGTTTTCTCTAGAGTAGAAGATTGCCTTAGTCGTTTCATTGCATCAATCGTCACATTCTGAACATTCATGTCACAAATGTGACATAATGAACACCCTCATAACGCGTGACCGCAAAGAGGATTTTTATTTAAACAAATCCACATCAGCTGCAGGATTGCATGAGTTTGGATTGAGGATTGGTATGACCAGAAAAGAACAGCACAACAGGTATATCAGTAGGCTCATCAATCAACAGCTAAATGGTACGGGTAATCTCTGGACAGTGCTGGAGATATTGCAAAGGAGATTGGAACACTTATGGACATGTCTGGAATGTAATGAAGATATTCCTGAGACTGTCACATTTAATCAAGAAACGCAAACATTCCAAAGAAAATTCTAATAACGTAACCCATCGCAGAAAACCTTCAGAAAAAATCTCCTCGTTAAAGGCAAATGCACACGAACTCAAATTCATGGCACTGGAAAACGTTTGTACACTTGTATTCCTTGAGAAAGGATAAGGGGGACTTTCTTCCATCTCTTGACGAATGTATGTTAGATGAAAACACTACAATAGATGTTGAATCGATCCAGCAGTATGAAGTCGCCGTTGTACAATTAGAACTAGATGTCTGAGGCACAGAGTGAGGAGTGTGTTTAACCAGAGAGCGACGGGAACCATCAGTATGCATACTCTTGGATATCTGGTTGGGGAGACTCAGCATCTATGGGTCTGCCCGGAGTGTAATGACATTAGTTTAGTAACCAATCAACCAACTTGAGAAAATATGCAAGTGTGTAATACCTCGTGGATGAAAACAAAGACAAAATGATGAAGGCGACTTCATTACTACTTCTTTGCGATCGATTTCGTATGCTCGTCTAAACCATGAGATGTGTTGCCTCTATGAACAGCATGTCAATTGGAGCTCCTCATGTGTTCCGTATAGCTTGCTCTGTAAGCGTCGTTTATGAGGCCATGTTTCGTTTCGTTGGTGTATGTAAGATGGACAGAACTGCAGGATGTGTTCTGGAGTGTGTTTCAGTCTGATATGCACACTGTGCGGTCTGAGCAGGCTTTACTCTACGCATGTGATGTTTAGGCGAGCAGTGTCTTGTTCTGATGCGAAAGATTGTTGTGTGCTGTTTCCTGGTTAGTTTGCTGATGGGATCTTGTGGGTGTTTGCTGTGGGTTTGTTGCCTCCACATGTTTTTGTATTTTCTATCAAAAAATGATGATTCGATTAGTTCATTGATTATGTTATGGAATCATGGGAGAATATGACATCACATTAACTTTAGCTGAATGATAGAAAGATAAAAATGTTGCAAATCATATCAATAGTGCACACCCTGACAATGTGTGTCATAACCTTCACCTTCTGAGAGCTAACACTTACTCCCTGGACATTATTTCCCTGTGAGATTACGCGTTGACTGTAACTGGTGTCATTGAAACCTGCAAACAATGAAACACATACTGGTTGACTACAATCTATTTATTGAACTCTCATGCGTATGTTATTTATTTGGGGATTTTTTTATGTTGTTGATGAGGTTCTTTATGGGATTTCTATGTCATGAAGTTGATGGGGCTCTGTATGGGATTCGCTATTGCTTGAAATGTATGAAGTTATGTATAAAATTACCGAAATGTTATCTTCTTCTTCTTCTTTGCCTTCGTTCTTTACTACCAATTTTAATCACTCTTTGTAATATGTTTGATCTTTGCCAAGAACGTGTATACGTTGCACATTGGTTTGGTAGGCCCTAAACGCATAGACTTCTACATGTTTAGGACATATGCATCCGATTTCAGCCAAACCTCCTTAGTCGCCTCTTACGACATGCGTGGCAGGCAACAGTGGTTCTATTCTTTACACCCAAATTTGGGCCCCGGTAACCACTCGGGCGACCGAAATGTTATAAAAGATATTTTTTTAAAGGCTGAGCATTGCTTTGCAATAAACTAAAAGAACTAACTAGTCTATGGAATGGAACCCCATTAGAACAAAAATCAAGTGTTTAATGCCTGTGTTTCCTCTGGCAACAATGGTTGTAAGACATGGAACATTGATAAAGCGACAGGGAAGATCATTAATGCTTTTGAATGCAAATGCTACAGAAAAGTACTTAGAATATCAATGACAGAGAAAAGAACAAAAATGCTTCTGTTCTGCAACAGCTTGATATTAAAGAGAGTTGGCTATTAAAGAACATAACATCAAAGAAAAGTAAATATTTCGAACACATCGAACGACATGAGTGCCTAGAGAAGATAATTTTGGTGAGAATGATGCCTGAAAGAAGAATAAGAGGAAGATCTAGAAGAAGATGGGTGCAAGATGTCATTGACGATCTGAGAATGACGCTGCTGACGCCGGTCAACTTGCACAGAACAGAGAGTTTTCAGGACTGCTGTTATGGGAGCCAAGTTCTGGAAAGGATAAGCTACTTGATGATGATGATGATGATGATGATGATGATGTGTAAAGTAAATCAGGAGTTCTAAATACATGAGGTGAAGCACTGAAGCCAAAGTAAATCAGGAGTTCTAAATACATGAGGTGAAGCACTGAAGCCAAAGTAAATCAGGAGTTCTAAATACATGAGGTGAAGCACTGAAGCCATAGTAAATCAGGAGTTCTAAATACATGAGGTGAAGCACTGAAGCCATAGTAAATCAGGAGTTCTAAATACATGAGGTGAAGCACTGAAGCCATAGTAAATCAGGAGTTCTAAATGCATGAGGTGAAGCACTGAAGCCAAAGAACATCGTAAATCAGGAGTTCTAAATGCATGAGGTGAAGCACTGAAGCCATAGTAAATCAGGAGTTCTAAATACATGAGGTGAAGCACTGAAGCCATAGTAAATCAGGAGTTCTAAATACATGAGGTGAAGCACTGAAGCCATAGTAAATCAGGAGTTCTAAATACATGAGGTGAAGCACTGAAGCCATAGTAAATCAGGAGTTCTAAATGCATGAGGTGAAGCACTGAAGCCAAAGAACATCGTAAATCAGGAGTTCTAAATGCATGAGGTGAAGCACTGAAGCCAAAGAACATCGTAAATCAGGAGTTCTAAATACATGAGGTGAAGCACTGAAGCCATAGTAAATCAGGAGTTCTAAATGCATGAGGTGAAGCACTGAAGCCAAAGAACATCGTAAATCAGGAGTTCTAAATGCATGAGGTGAAGCACTGAAGCCAAAGAACATCGTAAATCAGGAGTTCTAAATACATGAGGTGAAGCACTGAAGCCAAAGAACATCGTAAATCAGGAGTTCTAAATACATGAGGTGAAGCACTGAAGCCATAGTAAATCAGGAGTTCTAAATACATGAGGTGAAGCACTGAAGCCATAGTAAATCAGGAGTTCTAAATACATGAGGTGAAGCACTGAAGCCACAGAACATCGTAAATCAGGAGTTCTAAATGCATGAGGTGAAGCACTGAAGCCACAGAACATCGTAAATCAGGAGTTCTAAATACATGAGGTGAAGCACTGAAGCCAAAGAACATCGTAAATCAGGAGTTCTAAATGCATGAGGTGAAGCACTGAAGCCAAAGAACATCGTAAATCAGGAGTTCTAAATACATGAGGTGAAGCACTGAAGCCAAAGAACATCGTAAATCAGGAGTTCTAAATACATGAGGTGAAGCACTGAAGCCATCGTAAATCAGGAGTTCTAAATACATGAGGTGAAGCACTGAAGCCAAAGAACATCGTAAATCAGGAGTTCTAAATACATGAGGTGAAGCACTGAAGCCACAGAACATCGTAAATCAGGAGTTCTAAATACATGAGGTGAAGCACTGAAGCCACAGAACATCGTAAATCAGGAGTTCTAAATGCATGAGGTGAAGCACTGAAGCCAAAGAACATAGTAAATCAGGAGTTCTAAATACATGAGGTGAAGCACTGAAGCCACAGAACATCGTAAATCAGGAGTTCTAAATGCATGAGGTGAAGCACTGAAGCCACAGAACATCGTAAATCAGGAGTTCTAAATACATGAGGTGAAGCACTGAAGCCAAAGAACATCGTAAATCAGGAGTTCTAAATACATGAGGTGAAGCACTGAAGCCAAAGAACTAAATCAGGAGTTCTAAATACATGAGGTGAAGCACTGAAGCCAAAGAACATAGTAAATCAGGAGTTCTAAATGCATGAGGTGAAGCACTGAAGCCAAAGAACATCGTAAATCAGGAGTTCTAAATGCATGAGGTGAAGCACTGAAGCCAAAGAACATCGTAAATCAGGAGTTCTAAATACATGAGGTGAAGCACTGAAGCCACAGAACATCGTAAATCAGGAGTTCTAAATGCATGAGGTGAAGCACTGAAGCCAAAGAACATCGTAAATCAGGAGTTCTAAATGCATGAGGTGAAGCACTGAAGCCAAAGAACTAAATCAGGAGTTCTAAATACATGAGGTGAAGCACTGAAGCCAAAGAACATCGTAAATCAGGAGTTCTAAATGCATGAGGTGAAGCACTGAAGCCAAAGAACATCGTAAATCAGGAGTTCTAAATACATGAGGTGAAGCACTGAAGCCACAGAACATCGTAAATCAGGAGTTCTAAATGCATGAGGTGAAGCACTGAAGCCAAAGAACATCGTAAATCAGGAGTTCTAAATGCATGAGGTGAAGCACTGAAGCCAAAGAACATCGTAAATCAGGAGTTCTAAATACATGAGGTGAAGCACTGAAGCCAAAGAACATCGTAAATCAGGAGTTCTAAATGCATGAGGTGAAGCACTGAAGCCAAAGAACATCGTAAATCAGGAGTTCTAAATACATGAGGTGAAGCACTGAAGCCAAAGAACATCGTAAATCAGGAGTTCTAAATACATGAGGTGAAGCACTGAAGCCATCGTAAATCAGGAGTTCTAAATACATGAGGTGAAGCACTGAAGCCAAAGAACATCGTAAATCAGGAGTTCTAAATACATGAGGTGAAGCACTGAAGCCAAAGAACATCGTAAATCAGGAGTTCTAAATGCATGAGGTGAAGCCATAGTAAATTCCTGCTGACATTTCATGTAAGATACCACATAAATACTTCATGGATCAGATTTTGGTTTCCTCAGTACTCCGCCATAGTGTATTTCGTCGACTTCCCTAATATATTCTCTCTGGTATCCATAGTACTTCATTTGTGGTGTAACTTCTTCTGGGAAACTTGTTTCCAATGTCTGTGGAGAAGTGGTTAAGCAGTTTGCCTTGCGCTCTGAAGGTCGCTAATTCGAATCTTAACCATTGACAGGTTTTTAAGGTTTTCTTCAATATTTTTGATGACTTGATCTATATTTAGCAACCATACAAATTCTTTGCATTGAAAATAGGAATGTTATATATGGTTGAAAAGTTAATTAAATAGGTTATCAAGATATCTGGTTTTAACACAAGTTTGATGTCATCTATGATATTCGTGACCTACTTATGAAAAGTCTAAAAATAGATTCTTCTACAAATGAAAAATAATTTTACAGTCACAAAAAATAAACAAATAATATGACAAATATAATGTAATTTTTTATTACAGTCTTTTAGAATCTCCATTTTTATAGGACATATCTGAAAATAAACATGTTTGGAAAATAGGAAAGGCAGTAATCATGAAATTTATAAAATATCAATATTTTCATATTTTAAAGAAAAAGTCAATAAATATGACATTCAAGAGAAAATGATGCAGAATTTGTCTAGTAAAAAGCCCATAAAGAACTAACACTTATAATATCATACATAAACATTAAATAAGTATATAATTTCTACAAATTGCAAGTAAAAGATATTATTGAACAAAAATATGAATACGCAATGATATTTAATAGCAAAATAATCAGATAAAAAGTAATCTGGCATCTTGCAAACAGAATCAAAGTGACCCAAGCACAGAATGTTCAGCTGACCCAATCCCATTTATTTGAAGAATCACTGGTGTTTTTATCAGGACAGTAATCTGAGTTATTAGAATCCGTTTTATCACATAATTTTTTTTATTTTAGCTGCAGCAAGTTGGACGTGTCTACAAAATGGCAATTGGAAAATGAGGTGTGCTTCAGTAAACGAGATTAGACATCATAAAAATATATATTTTTTTACAATTATTTATGAAATTATCATATGTTTTGCATTATTTAACATAAATTTTACGAACTTAAATGAAAAATTAATTCAAAATTACAGCCACCTAAATAAGCATGTTGCGTTTATTATAAATGATCTTACTCACATTATCCCAGTGTTTAAGGGCTAAGTCAATCCTTAGGTTTCAGAACTTTCTTTTACCCCGATTGGGGCATATGCCCTCAACCAACTCATGCCAGGTCATGATACGTCTTCTTGAAGAATTTTCTTTTCTCTTGGTCTGCACATTTATTATTTTATTTTT
Organism: Arion vulgaris; assembly: GCA_020796225.1. Classification (NCBI taxonomy): domain Eukaryota; kingdom Metazoa; phylum Mollusca; class Gastropoda; order Stylommatophora; family Arionidae; genus Arion; species Arion vulgaris. The sequence continues at coordinate 6,397,140 of CM036756.1, read as the reverse complement.
ATTTGACTTGTTCTTTGTTTGTTGAATTTTGTGGCTAAAATACTCTACAGGAGAGAGTAGCCAGCTCCACGCCAAACGAAACACTTCCTTGGTTGCCTTTTACGACATGTCTTACAAGTCATAGTGATACTGTTATTTGCTCCCCTTGCGAGCCCTGTCAAGATACGGACGAACACAGTGGCAGGAACATATTTTGTCCCACAGGAAGCCTTCTTCAATTCGCAGTCTTTCTCTGATACAAAATTAAGGCTGGACAGACCTGATGGTCGTTAAGGCCGAAATATCCCACTGAATACAAATAAAAACTAAATACTAATTTCTAATAAATGATGTATGGTCTGTATTTATCGGGTTTAGTCGGGGCTATACATACAAATGAAAAGCTGAGACAGATGTTCATAACTCTGCCGGATCTATATAAAATGAGCTTTATCGTCGAAAAATTGAGACGGTTAAAAAAAATTGTATTTTTGTAAACTATGTACTTCTGGACAGAGAAGAGAACAAATAGATCTATCCAGTAAGAACTCAAAATCAAAGAAAACTAGCTGATGCTACAAATACGAAAAATTGAGATATTTTGAACATATAAAAAGATATGAAGGGCTGGAGAAGACCATAATGGAAGGAGGCATACCGGCAAAGAGAAGAAGAGGAAGACCACGGAGAAGATGGATTCAGGATGTAACTGATGGTTTGAACATGAGGGCTGCAGAGGCAGGACATCTGGCCTATGAGAGAGAAATTCCGGAAGACTGTTGGGGTGGCAAGGTTCTGCTCAGGCCAAGCTATTTGATGATGATTATTCACTGATTGTTTTTTAAAGATTATGCTACCAAAACAGCCAACATATATACGCTTTACAATTAACTAATGGATATAGTTGTGCTGACACTGTTTTGTAGGTCTTGTCATGTAGTCACCAGCCATATTCATACAATCTACGTCAGTGCTGTCCAACGTTTTTATATATTGTGGAGCGTCTTGCTAATAACTGACGGGGGCATTGCGCCCTGTGTTTTATTGCAATAAATATAGTAGTAACATTATTTTGTTTTTGTTAATATAACAGGAGAAAAACTAATCATGACTAAACGTTAAACTTTCAGAGGAGTCTCTACAGAGGAGTCTCTACAGAGGAGTCTCTACAGAGGATTCTCTACAGAGGAGTCTCTCTAGCGTAGAGGTTACGTGCTCGTCTCTCGTGCCAAAAGTACCAGGTTCGCTCCCTCGTGAAACCATCTGGATATTTTTCCAGAGATACCTGATGTAAGTATCTCAGTGTAGGTGAGATCGAGTTCCTAGTCCTATTGGATGCGAAAAATAAAATGTAGGTCCCGTGTTCAATTTCAGCACTAGAAGAACCCTTGGCAGTTCAAAATCTAGAAGAGCAGGCTGTAAAGCCGAAGCCCGCGCAAAATTAATTCAAGAGATTAAAATAAAATTGATACAACAAATATCTTCCCCATCTTCAAAATTACATCTGGGACCCTCACCGTAAGAGCTTTCTGTGTAAGGAAGAGAACGGAGCACACATGGTTACTCACCGAAGTGCAATGATGATGGTCCTATAAAGAAAGAAAGCGAGAAAAATAAAGAGAGAAAGAAAGATAGAGAGAAAGAAAAAGAAAGAAAGAAAGAAAGAAAGAAAAGAAAGAAAGAAAGAAAGACAGACAGAAAGAAAAGAAAAGAAAGGAAAAGAAGAAGAAAGAAAGAAAAAAGAAATAAAGGAAAAAGAAAGAAAGAAAAAAGAAAGAAAGAATGAAAGAAAGAAAAAGAAAGAAATGAAAAAGAAAGAAAGAAAGAGAAAGAAAGAAAGAAAGAAAGAAAGAAAGAAAGAAAGAAAAGAAAGAAAGAAAGAAAGAAAGAAAGAAAGAAAGAAAAAGAAAGAAAGAAAGAAAGAAAGAAAGAAAGAAAGAAAGAAAGAAAAGAAAGAAAGAAAGAAAGAAAGAAAGAGAGAAAGAAAGAAAGAAAAAAGAAAGAAAGAAAAAAAAAGAAAGAAAGAAAGAGAGAAAAAGAAAAAAAGGAAAAAGAAGAAAGAAAGAAAAAGAAAGAAAGAGAAAAAGAAAGAAAGAAAGAGAGAAAGAAAGAAAGAAAGAGAGAAAGAAGAAGAAAAGAAAGAAAGAAAGAGAAAAAGAAGAAAGAAGAAAAAGAAAGAAAGAAAAAGAAAGAAAGAAAGAAGAAAAAAAAGAAAGAAAGAAAAAAAAGAAAGAAGAAACTTACTCAAAACTTATTGTGCTTAACGAAAAAAAGTGAAACATAACAAATACTTTTTTTTATCCTTGAAATTATAGTTTTCCTTAATGAAGGCGGAGTCAAATAGGTTGCCAAGAATGTTTCACACTGGCGATATGCGCCGCGGTACCGCCATTAACACCGCTTTTCTACATGTTTGTCCTGTACTATTTGTTCACACAAACTGCATATATGTCCTGTATGCTGTGTTTATGCACATATGTTTTGTCTATATGGTTTCAATTGATCACACCAATACTCAATAAACAGAAGAGAGGTTTCGAACTGAGTATTCTTATTGTACATTTCAAGTTATCAGATAGTTGTTGCAATATGCTATGTTGATAAGCACAGTAATTACTTCCACGTCTGTCGCTACGCAGATTGTATATTTATATATATATATTTCTCTCGTACCTTTTTATACGTTACATAGGGCCTGCAAGTAATTGTTCCGTTCTATCCTGGACAACCCTCTCAATCTCTTTCATGGAATTGAGTCAGATATTTCTTATCTCTCTCGGAAAATTTTATTTCAGGGTTTTCTTAGGGAGTGCTCTCTTTCGTGAACACTTTGCCGCCCACTTCAATGCTTGCTTTAGTATTCTTTGAACATTTCTTCTCATGGTATGCCCAACATATCTCCATCTTCTCCTTATAACAGTTGTTACTAGTGGTTAACCAAACATTTCTTCGGTTTCATCACTTCTCGTGAATTCCTCCCATTTTATGTTCATTATTTTTCGTAAACATCTATTTTCAAATACATTAAACACATTCATTCTATATCTTTAGTCATTTTGCTACGCAGATTGCTGGCTCGGTTTTCGATTTGCTTTCCCTCAGAAAGAGAAATAGCCCTGACATTACGTCGGATTGAACCCACATGTTCGGGACACCTGTGTCCGAACAAATGTCACCCACTCCTGTGACAAACCACAAACTATCCTTAAATATAATTTATGCGCGTGATAGTCACATGTCATTTGGCTTGATGATGTAGATGATATTTCCGTCTAAACCTAGAACCACATGCAAGATATCCTTCCGCTAGTTTCCTGAATACGATCCCACTCACTTAAGTTAATTATAGAACAAACATTGTCAACAATACTAAGGGAGTGCTCAGCAAGTGCGCACACAAACTAACAAGTACTGCTAGTGTGCACTATACCAAAAGCTGGTACAGTCGTTCGTATATGTTTTTTGTACAGAGGTCATGACGTCCTTTCTCATGGTTATCAAACCAGGACTTCCTTCTGCATCGCCTGTTTAAACTAAGGAGTCTAAAGTCGAAGGATTGACTTTATTGCACCAGATCTTAACCCATACCGCTCGGTCCCTCTCCGCAGAAATTGCACGTCACATGTCAAGAGAATTACACATAGTATGAACCGGTAGCTTCGGCATCAATCTTAGAGGTTTCTTGAAAGAAAGAAAAAATGCTCTCGTGAACAAAACGATGTGGTCCGGATTCGAACCCCCGACCTTCCGAACCAAGGCAACGGCTTAATAACCTAGCCACAGAGTCCTTTTGTTTCTTCACTTTTTTTCAGTCTTGCTCCGCCGCCCCTCCTAGTTAATGACACTGACAGAGGAAGGGCTCATCTCTGAGCTTCTGTTATTGATGTATATAGATATAGCTTATCGTGAAAGAAGACATTGTTAACTCATCATGGTTAACTGTATGCAGTCTACAAGCCATCTATATTTAGCAATCTACATTGTTAACAAGTATTAACTGTATGCAGTCTACAAGCCATCTATATTTAGAAATCTACTTTAGATAAGTCAACAAGATGAGTCTATTCAAGCCAATTCTAACCAAAGTTCTTACACAGAGGAGTATACGTTCAGAAATATTCAGAATGGTAATTACACAGAGGCGTATACGTTCAGAAATGTTTACTGGAATTTTTGCAAGATAGTGTGTACATTTGAACTAGTGAATGAAGATAATGAAACCTGAGGTTTGTATTCAAACATCTAAATAGAGATGTTCAAATGAGATGTCTCAATTCTAATACTTAACCAAAAATGTTTGAAACGTTCGTAAACATTCAAATATATCACAAAAGATGTTCAACAGAGATGTGTCTACATTCAAATACATCACAACACACTTTCAACACATTATTTGTTACTCTGACGCTCCATGAGATTCTAAGTATACAATGTGTTTCTACACATTCACCAGTTCTCGTCCCACCCAAAACTTACTTACTTAATCCGTCATGCCTAGTGACACATGGGGCTTCAGAAAGGACTTTCCATGCTCTCCTGTCCCATGCAACCTTCAGCGCAGAGCCCCACGTCTGAGATGCGGTGTCCAGTTCCTCTTCCATCATGCGCCTCCATGTTGTCCGTAGTCTGCCTTTCTTTCTCTTTCCTTCTGGTGTCCAAGTGAGGGCTACCCTTGCAGGCATTTCTTGTCTCATTCTCATAACATGTCCGAGCCATTTCCATCTTCTCTTTTGAGTATGTCATTCATTGCCTCTTGTCTTGTATCTTGGAGTAGTTGGTTATTGGATATTTTTACTGGCCAAAAGATTTCCAAGATTCTGCGAAGACAAGAGTGGTGGAAAACTGACAGCCTGCTAGTATCTCCTTTGGTCATCCTCCAACACTCCGATTCGTAGAGCAAAACTGGCAAAACAATGCTTTTATAGAGTTTAAGCTTTGTGGTCCTATTGTAGATTTTGGACTTCCATACTGGTTTCATTCTGGCAAAAGCGGTTCTGGCCTTACTTAGACGTGACTTTATATCTTCCTCTGTGCCACCATTTAGTGTCAGTACGCTACCAAGATATGTGAACTGCCCAAAAACACATACGCTAAAAATAAAAAAATATTCACTCATTTTGAGCTTGGGCCTTTTTTCTACCAAATCATGTGTATGTCTTTGAGTTCTGCTTCCAAAATTCATGTGTTCATAGTTCTCCTTTTTCCCCGATGTCCCTGCGGTATCCACTATTTTGCATGTTTTGGTCGTCTTTCTCACTCTGAAGACATGTCCAATCTATTGCCTTTCTTGTATCTCTTTATTTATTGTACTTCTAAGTAGTTAGTTCTTGAAGTATGTTCTAGTATGTTCTTGTATCTCTTTATTTATTGTACTTCTAAGTAGTTAGTTCTTGAAGTATGTTCTAGACCAGCGTTTCCCAAAGTGGGCGCTGAAGAGTTCTTGGGGGGCGATAGTGGTTTCAGAAGAATTTGGGGTGTGTTCAGGCGATTAGCGGTCGGTGGCTCCTTAAAGAAGAAATTACTAATAAATATTTTAAAATAAATTGATTTCGTGATTTTGCGATTGAATAATCATTTGGGAATTTGAATTCTGCATTTAAATTCATCTTATACCCATCTTACACGATCATTTTTTTCATCAATTTTCTATTTCATGCAAAAGTTATTTGAAAATTGACCATGTATTACAGAAATATATATCATTTTATATGATATAATTTTTTATGTCAAACAAAGAGAAAACAGAGCACGTATATATGTGGGTGGGAGGCGTTGGCAAACTGCAATAATGTGGAGGGAGGCGTTACAAAGTTTATGTTGTGCAAAGTGGGCGGTGGGCCGAAGATGTTTGTGAATCTATGTTCTAGACATTCTTCTTATCTTCCACCATTTACTTCTTTATAGATGTGTGGGTTCTTATCTTCCACCATTTCTTCTTAATTTTTTATGATGTGGGGTTCTTATCTTCCACCATTTCTTCTTTATAGATGTGTGGGGTTCTTATCTTCCACTATTTACTTCTTTATAGATGTGTGGGGTTCTTATCTTCCACATTTACTTTATAGATGTGTGGGGTTCTTATCTTCCACCATTTACTTCTTTATAGATGTGTGGGGTTCTTATCTTCCACCATTTCTTCTTTATAGATGTGTGGGGTTCTTATCTTCCACTATTTACTTCTTTATAGATGTGTGGGTTCTTATCTTCCACCATTTACTTTATAGATGTGTGGGTTCTTATCTTCACATTTACTTTTATAGATGTGTGGGGTTCTTATCTTCCACCATTTCTTCTTATAGATGTGTGGGTTCTTATCTTCCACCATTTACTTCTTTATAGATGTGTGGGGTTCTTATCTTCCACCATTTACTTCTTTATAGATGTGTTGGGGAGAGTAGGAAAATATCGTGATCTTGTGTATGCTTGTTCTAATACACTTTGTATGTAACTATGCACATGTCCGGAGCGCAATGACGATATTCCAAACTTAAACTGCTATTCATTTTCTTATGCAGTTCTTGATGCCGTCGTCCATCTTTTGCGTGATCTTCCTCTTGCTCTGTACACGTTATATTTTTTCCCATTCTAAATTATTTTCCGTTTCATAAATATAATTGTAAAAACTGGAAAAGAATAGATTTTATTGAGGTCGTAGACTGAGTGACGAAGTGCGTGCACTGAATGTAACACGTTCAAAACTCAGAAGTAAAACGAAGTACACTTAGCGTACCCTGAGTACAATAATGTCGCACTAATTAGTATGGTAATCATCAATTATGTGATCTGTATGAAGTTGTAGACTTGGAAAGGTTAACACCTGAGGGAATGTTACGTGACATTCTATCTTTCTTTGCTGCCATAAACTAGGTTAACTTAACAATAAATCAAACTATACAATGCTTCATTTCTACAAGTTTCTGTACAACTAGACAATGTCTCATTTCTACAAGTTTCTGTACAACTCGACAATGCCTCATTTCTACAAGTTTCTGTACAACTCGACAATGCCTCATTTCTACAAGTTTCTGTACAACTCAACAATGCCTCATTTCTACAAGTTTCTGTACAACTACACAATGCCTCATTTCTATATGTTTCTGTGCTTTTGTTGAACTATTATTTTTAATTAATAAATAACATTTACAGTAGCCTTTCCAGACCTTATTGTATGAAGTCAATTGACATTTCTAGACCCTAGTTTGCAGGAGGTAGGAAGGCCAATTCCTTTCCTCGCATGTGTAACGTTGAATATCGGGATTGAACCTACAACCCCCTTGTGTTCGAGGCGATATGCGAACGCTTATGCATGAGGTTAATAACTCCACCATTACCTCATTAAAGTCTCTGATTTGGGAGTATTCCGTTTCAGTGGAAAGTGCCCATCAATCTACTCTGACCAGCGCCGGATTAGACTAGTAGCAGAAGTAGCAAATGCTACAGGCCCCGTGCTGGTCTAATCCGGCACTGACTCTGACTGATTGTCAACTGAAATAGTTCTCAATCAATTTCTTCTCTTTGAAAAAAATATATCTTTCGCAAGCTGCAACTGTTACAGAAATAGGACAATTAAAATAGTAAAAATCGAATGCATAGAAGAAGGTTTGGCAGGAGCTTAGAAAAGTCCCATTTCACAACATACTTCAACATTTCGAAACGTTGTCACGTATCTCCTTCTGTGTGAGTACATATTTTCAGATGAATAGATTAGAGAATCAAGCATTCCGGAATTGAACACTCTACTTTGTGATTTAATCAAGCTGCCTGAGACAGTTATACAAACTCTACGGTAGTAAGTAGCACAGCAGACGCGAACACACAGAATAAAATCATAATAATTGCAGATGTTAAGTATGCATTGTTTAGTGCAACGAGTTGACCTCTGAACTTTTGATGGCTGGTGTAGACGTGATACGGTGTGGCTATGTTAGACATGTGATCATGTGATCATAAAATGACATATGAGTAAGGGCAGTCTTATGTATATTACGATAAATCATGTTTGAAGTTTGGTGAGACCGGGAAACTAAAAAATAGGCCACTTGATCCGAAGGGTATATTCCTATTGGCAACGTATGGGTGTGAAGCATGGACATTTAACAAGGCAGTGGGAAAATATATATGTGTTTTTGAATATAAGTGTTACAGACGAGTCTGACGTTTTAAAGGTTTAAAGGTTTTAAAGCCGAAGGATTGACTTCATTGCACCGGGTTTTATCCCATATGGCTCGGTCCCTCTCCGCAGAAATGGCACGCCACCTGCCGCCGAGAGTATTGCACAAAGCACGAACTCCGTAGCTCCAGTAACAATCCTAAGGGTCTCTGGAAAAAACTGCACTCGTGAACAGAACGACGCGGCCCGAATTCAAACCCAGGACCGTCGACTCACAAGGCAAAGGGCTTAACCACTTAGCCACAGAGATCTTCGACTCACAAGGCAAAGAGCTTAACCACTTAGCCACAGAGACCTCGACTCACAAGGCAAAGGGCTTAACCACTTAGCCACAGAGACCTTCGACTCACAAGGCAAAGGGCTTAACCACTTAGCCACAGAGACCTTCGACTCACAAGGCAAAGGGCTTAACCACTTAGCCACAGAGGCCTTCGACTCACAAGGCAAAGAGCTTAACCACTTAGCCACAGAGACCTTCGACTCGCAAGGCAAAGGGCTTAACCACTTAGCCACAGAGACCTTCGACTCGCAAGGCAAAGGGCTTAACCACTTAGCCACAGAGACCTTCGACTCACAAGGCAAAGGGCTTAACCACTTAGCCACAGAGTCTGACGTATATCATGGAATATAAGTGTTACAGACGAGTCTGACGTATATCATGGAATATAAGTGTTACAGACGAGTCTGACGTATATCATGGACAGAGAAGAGAAGAAATAGATCTATCCAGATAGAACTCAAAATCAAAGAAAACTGTCTAATGCTACAAATAAGAAAGAAAACATTTTGGTATTTTGGATATAAAAATAAAAGAAGGACTGGAGAAGACCATCATGGAAGGAGGCATGCCGGCAAAGAGGAGAAGAGGAAGACCACGAATAAGATGGTATCAGGATATAACTGATGGTTTGAAAATGACGGTTGCAGTGGAGGGAAATCTGGCCTATGAGAGAGAGAAATTCCGAAGGTTTGTTGGGGTGGCAACGCTCTGCTCCGGACAAGCAATTTGATGATGTTTGATGATCCGAAGAGTATTTGAAAACATAATAAAAGCCTCATGTAGTCAATTACATATTGATTGATCGATTGATTGATTGATTGATTGATTGATTGATCGATCGATTGATTGATTGATTGATTGATTGATTGATTGATTGATTGATTGATTGATTGATTGATTGATTGATTGATTGATTGATTGATTGATTGATTGATTGATTGATTGATTGATTGATTGATTGATAAATACAGATTATGTATACCTGGGAAGTACAGTTATTGAAGGATTGTGATTCTTCTTCTTTCTTCTTCTTCCAACGATTCATACCAACCACTTGTTAACCACTTTGTGAATTTTAGTGATCTGAGCCTAAGAGTGATTGTAGAGTGCCAGTTATGCGTCTACAAGAGGCCAGCACGGTTTCTGCGACGATTTGCATATAGAAGCTTCCTGGACTTACTCAGTTAATCTACGAGACATACATGAGGAGGCATGCTCCAGGATACCACAATCAACTACGACAGATCATACTGTGTTAGAGAATACAGTGCATGACAGAATCTCTATAGAGACATCCGATGTAGAGTAACTTCCCTAGGCATTTACCTCAGTCAACTCTTACGACGACATACCGTGTAGAGTAGCTTCCTAGGCATTACCTCAGTCAACTCTTACGACGACGTACCGTGTAGCGTAACTTCCTAGGCCTTACCTCAGTCAACATTTACGAATACCGTGTAGGTGGACAGTGTTATGATTCTATGCTCCCTTGCAACCCGACAACACACACGGACGGGATGGTGACTCAGAAAAGAACAATATAGGAAACACCAAAACAACAAATCAAAACTTTCGACAAACTCAACAAAATCTACAAAACGAAAGGATTACATCTTAAAACTAAACTTAAGCACTGTCCTAAGCGTACTATTTATTATACAGTAGGGAGTGTTGATAATGAGTATCACATCATACACAAGCTGGAGATATTCCAAAATAAATGTTTAAGAAAAATCTCTGCAAATTGTCTGGCCAAATACAATAACAAATGAAGAACTTCCAAAACTAGCAAACTGTGAATCCTTGGACATCATCATCAGGTGCCGTGCCGGCTAGCGTAGGCGATAATGAATCTCCACAAATCTCTGTCGTTGGTGTTTGCTATCAACTCAGATGTTGACGCTCTACCGTGCTATGAAGTCAGGCTATCCAAAATTTTCTCTCTGTGTCTTCCTCCGTCTCGTCTACCCTTGATTTTACCGGTTGTCACAATGTGTTCTAAATCTCCTCCCCCACCCCCATCACATGCCCGAAAGATGGACACCATCATTAAAAGACGAAGATGAAGAGAATTGGGCATATATGCCGTATGCCCGTAGGGACATTGGCTAGGACAGCGCTCTGACCAGCAGCGGATAGGAAAAGAAGACGTGGACGTCCAAAGGAAATATAGAGAAGAACTGTGACAAGAGAATTGGGCATATATGCCTATCCCGTAGGGACATTATAGGACAGCCTCTGACCAGCAGGGGATAGGAAAAGGTTGGACGTCCAAAGGAAATATATAGAAAATTGGACAAGAGAATTAAAGAGTGTAGTCTATCGTGGGAAACAATTAATATAAAGGCGACAGAACAACAACAATGTAAACTACATAGAAGCCTTTTTCATCAAGCAGAAAAGCTATATAATTATAACATATATGACAAGACATTGTTGTTAGTGGTTGGTTTTGTGCATTATAATATATATAACACATATTAAAATCGTGGCATATCCTTTACTGGACTTAGTCATCAACAACACTAAATGAGCCCTCGATTTTCTAGGCACAACTTATACGTTAAGTAGTTTGCCATTGCTTTTTGAAAGTGTGCCATTGCTTTCTGAACGGTGATGTCTATTTTTTACTGTTCGTAAATTTCGACGGGAACAAATTTGCTTCCAACCTTCCCGTCGCGGGGTTTGAACCAGGTACACGAGGGGTCTGACTATAAGTATGTTTTATAATTATTAAACAACCAGACACGAAGGGGGAAAACTCAGGAAAATAAATATCAGAATACTAAAAGCATGAACACTCCCAGTAGCAACGAATAGGTGTGAGACATGGACATTTAATAAGGTAGTAACAATGTAGTAACAAGGTAGTAACACGGTAGCAGAAAAGTACGAGGAGATTTCAGAAAGTAGCGCATTACATCGGTTTTCTCACGAACTGTTTAATGAAAAAGCATGAAATTTATACACAAACACAAGAGCATGTCATTTAAATATCTGGCATTATTTAACATAATCTATATCTTCAGCTTTATGTCGGTACGAAACAAGGATATGTATTATTTGCATTTACCAGATTGTGTCTTGATTGTGTAGCCATTTTGTCTCTGCATGAATCACTCCTTCGTCATCTGTCAAATCTTGTCCAGCAGAGTACATCTTAAAGTCGACCACACAGATGAAAATCAGAGGGTGTCAAATCGGGACTATATGTTGGATGGGGTAGTACAGACCAGCCCAATTTGGTGATTGCTTGTCAGTCTTCCGGGACACTGCAGTTTTAGAGCACACCTCCATAGAATAGGTCTCAGTGACTCGGCTGCCTGCACCTGTGGAGCACCAAAGCAGTCCCCAGAATACATCTTGCAAGCCTGTATCAGTGTGAGAATGGAAATGTGGTCAACAGAAACAACCCTACAAAACAAACTATGGGGGTCCGGTGAAGACCGTAAGCGCACCGCAATGTTTATGACACATACCGGATTAGTCGCATAGCAGAAGTTGATAGCAGAAGAAAAAGAAGAAATGATTGCTTCTAGTGTTGCTAGACTTGTGATGCGCGCGTTATCGTGAAGGAGAAGCAGACTGCTAGATTCTTGTGAGCGAAGTTGATCGCAGAAGAAAGAAGAAATGATTGCTCAGTGTTGCTAGACTTGTGTGATGGCGCGGGTATCGAAGGAGAAGCAGACCTGCTAGATTTGGAGGTCGAACTCTCCGGAAACGTCGATTTCGTTTTTTCAATGTGTTAATTAATGTAAGCTTGCGAATTGATCGTCTCTTCTCTTAGAATAACACCCACAAGAATCACACCTTCAATGTCCAAAAAAAGACAAGGATCATGACTTTTCCAGCTGAAGGAGTTATAAATATCATTATCCGTGGTGATTGCAGATGGCACAGCTTCATTGACTGCAATTTTGTCTCAGTTTCAAAATGGTTGGCCAGGTTTCGTCATCTGTAATCATCTAAGCCAAAAACAGTATTTCTATCAGCAATGAAACGCCCCAACAATTCAGAAGAAATTGATTTCGCCTTTGCATTCGGTGGTCAATTGTGTGACTTCGAAGAACCCCTATTGTGCAAACCTTAAAAAATCCTAAACTTTTTTGTAACTGTATTTGCACTACCATTGCTGACTGACAGCTGTAAAGAGGGGGAAAGGCTATCGCTGGATTTACCTACCTATATATCTATCTATCGCTCTGCCTGTAAGCCCGCCTTCCTACCTTATGGTCTACCTATCCATCTAGTTATCTACCTGTCTATGTAACTATCTGCATATCTAACTAACTATTTACCAACCTACCTATTTACATAGCTACCTGTAGTGGATAGCCAGTCTTCCCCCAGGTGGCAGCTGAGGAACAGACAAGTAGCTTTAGTTTATAGTATAGTTGGTAGGATATTTTAATAGCAGAGACTTAGTGTTTGCACTCTCTAAGCAGATGGCAACACTAAAACGAGACATTGACGTAGTAAAAACTAATATACGTAGTTGTGTAGAAACGGTAAGTAAACAGAGAGAGACGACAATAGGGATTCATGATGGATGGACATGTTGCATGATCTGTCCACTCACACACTTATATCAACCAATAAATATGCCTATGTAAACTCTACATGGTTATTGAGTATATCTTAGTTACGAATGAATGCCTTAAGATAGAAAGGAGTCAATATTAGCTGAGAATAACATCTGTCGCAACTACAAACCAAATAGGAACGCACTGGTACTTTATATATATATTTACACTTCGTGAATGTGAGGGATATAATGGAGAAGGATCAAGAGTAAGGAACACACAAAGAAGTTGAAACTAATGGTAGGAATGCAATGTAGGAAACAGAAGAAATCACGATGGTAGGAACCACAATGAGGAGCACACGAACAAGCCACCACTCGGCCCTGACCATACAGATGACAAGGGAGGAACCTGAGATTATTTTATAAACCCAGTCTCATGTTAGAAAAGAACAACCACAAAGATCTATCACTCTGAAACATGAAATGCTACCTGATCATCCTTTAATTATGTATCTGAGTAGGACGAAGGTAAACCAAACAACATCCCCCCTGCCCTACTTCATACCTATTTGTGTCTGTTTATATATATCATTGTTTCTTTCAGTCTTGAACATTTCTTCTCTTTGTTATCTTCTATTTTATTGTTAGTTTAAGTTTTTGTTGGCGGTAAATGTGACAACAAAATAATAACCTATATTATTCAACAGAAATAGAGACTGTCTCAAATATCTCAGACTGTCTTACATTTCCATCTGCGCAACTCTACTTCTGACTCTTGTTTCTGAATATTTCAAGACAAACTAAGCATTCATTAAGTTTACATTATCCACAAGCAAACAATATGTCTCGTATTTCGTCAAGTATACCAGACGTTCGTATAATATAGAGAGGGGGAGGGGGTATAGACGCATTGTAATGTAAGGTGATAACATAGCGCCAGGGTCAGTGAGCAAACACTTCTCTAGACCCAAACCATACCTTAACGAGGTGATCCTGGAAATAGATTTTTGCAGTGTAGTCTGACAACGTAGGAAGGTATCGATGTTGTCTGACAAAGTAGGAAGGTATCGATGTAGTCTGGCAAAGTAGGTAGGTATCGATGTAGTCTGACAAAGTAGGAAGGTATCGATGTAGTCTGGCAAAGTAGGTAGGTATCGATGAGAATCTATCTAAGAGGAGAGGTAGTAATGTATAAACACTTGTATACGATGACTCCTAGATGAGACGAACAACATCTCAGAGTTAATGCTTCTACAAGTTTTTATGTGGCCAAAATCTAGAGTCAAGTCAACACCATTACATACCAACTTATTCCAATCTTGAAACACCCAGCAATTCCAGTAGAGACTAAAAACAGATTATAAATGCAATCTTCATACCAACACTGTGCTATCAGTGCCAAACATGGGCACAGACAAAAGAACAAGAAAGAAAAATGACCACCTGCGAAATGAGATGTTTAAGGAAAGTGGTAAATAAAACAAGAAGAGACCATTTAAGAAATGATGAAATTAGAAGAACAGTCGGAACAACACCTGCTATTAGATTCATTGAAAAACAGACTCAAATGGTTTAGTCAGTTGGTGAGAAGGAAGTCGAATATACCAGTTGCAAGAGCGTAGGGTCTGAAAATGGAATCATCAAAAGGAAGGAGCAGGCCACGAAAAAAGATGGGTTTGATAGAGTTACAGACATCTTAAAACTTAACAATATCACAGAATATCAAGAGACCTAGCGTGCACTATCTTGAAACTTAACAATACCACAGAATATCAAGAGACCTAGCGTGCACTATCTTAAAACTCAACAATACCACAGAATACCAAGAGACCTAGCGTGCACTATCTTAAAACTTAACAATACCACAGAATATCAAAAGACCTTGCGTGCACTATCTTGAAACTTAACAATACCACAGAATATCAAGAGACCTAGCGTGCACTATCTTAAAACTCAACAATATCACAGAATATCAAGAGACCTAGCGTGCACTATCTTAAAACTCAACAATACCACAGAATATCAAGAGACCTAGCGTGCAATATCTTAAAACTTAACAATACCACAGAATATCAAGAGACCTTGCGTGCACTATCTTGAAACTTAACAATATCACAGAATATCAAGAGACCTAGCGTGCACTATCTTAAAACTGAACAATATAACAGAATATCAAGAGACCTAGCGTGCACTATCTTAAAACTCAACAATATCACAGAATATCAAGAGACCTAGCGTGCACTATCTTAAAACTCAACAATACCACAGAATATCAAGAGACCTAGCGTGCAATATCTTAAAACTTAACAATACCACAGAATATCAAGAGACCTTGCGTGCACTATCTTGAAACTTAACAATATCACAGAATATCAAGAGACCTAGCGTGCACTATCTTAAAACTGAACAATATAACAGAATATCAAGAGACCTAGCGTGCACTATCTTAAAACTCAACAATACCACAGAATATCAAGAGACCTAGCGGGCACTATCTTAAAACTTAACAATACTACAGAATATCAAGCGACCTAGCGTGCACTATCTTGAAACTTAACAATATCACAGAATATCAAGAGACCTAGCGTGCACTATCTTAAAACTCAACAATACCACAGAATATCAAGAGACCTAGCGTGCACTATCTTAAAACTTAACAATATCACAGAATATCAAGAGACCTAGCGTGCACTATCTTGAAAACCCATCATCAGTTAGACTTGTTACGCCTAACGGGCAAAAAAGCAGAGTAGGGCAAAAGAAAAGGAACAAAAATCTGCTAGAGTCATGTTGCAGCTACATAGTGCTTAACAGCTTTCGCCGAAAATATAACAATACTGACAGTTTATAATTGGATGATCAATCGAGATTACAAAACTAATTGTTTAAACTGAGATACGTTGTCTAAAACACTAATTGGTCCTCTCAGAGGGACATATAAAAACACAACCGCTTGGTGCCCAACGTTTCCAAATTACGTCACAGGAAAACACAAGAGAGAAAACATCCATATTTGTAGAAGTAAATTAAAGAAATCAAGAAACTTACAAACATGCTGCATGTCCAGAATAGTCTGCACGGAGTAAGTGCTCTCTCTGATCCAGAGCACATACAAGCCACAAGAATGTAGTCGATCTAGATCAGCTTTTCCTAAAGTTGGCGATACCGCCACCCAGAGGGCGCTGAAGCCTTCCGGGAAGGGGGCGATTGTGGGTTCAGACGCATTTGGGGGATTTTTTGGTGTGATTTTGCTATTGAATAATCATTACAAATTGGAATTCTGCATTTTTATTCATCTTATGCCCATCTTACACGATCCATTTTTTTATAAATTTTTTATTTCGTGTATATAATCATTTGAACATTGACCATGTATGACAGAAATATATATCAATTTTATATGTCAAAGTAAAAATAGAGAATGCATATATATATGTGGGGGCGTTGGCACTCTGTTATAATGGGGAGAGACACAAAGTTAATGTCGTGTGAAGTGGGCGGTGGGGGTCGTTACAAAGTTTATGTGGTGTGAAGTGGGTGGCGGTGGGTCGAACAAGTTTGGGAACCTACGATCTAGATAGATCGTTACTAGAGGACTCGGATATGCTATACAACTGTCGCTGTCTGGCCCCTTGTTTTATTGGTACCCCTATGGCTGTCTGGCACTTCTTGTTTTGTTGGTACAACTATGGCTGTCTGGTCCAGCATGTTTTGTTGGTACAACTACGGCTGTCTGGTCCTATTTGTTTTGTTGGTACACTTTTTGGGTGTCTGGTCCTATTTATTTTGTTGGTACAATTATTGCTATCTGGTGCTTCTTGTTTTGTTGGTACAGCTATGGCTGTCTGGTGCTTCTTGTTTTGTTGGTACAATTATTGCTATCTGGTGCTTCTTGTTTTGTTGGTACAACTATGGCTATCTGGTGCTTCTTGTTTTGTTGGTACAACTATTGCTATCTGGTGCTTCTTGTTTTGTTGGTACAACTATGGCTATCTGGTGCTTCTTGTTTTGTTGGTACAACTATGGCTATCTGGTGCTTCTTGTTTTGTTGGTACAACTATGGCTATCTGGTGATTCTTGTTTTGTTGGTACAACTATGGCTATCTGGTGCTTCTTGTTTTGTTGGTACAACTATGGCTATCTGGTGATTCTTGTTTTGTTGGTACAACTATGGCTATCTGGTGCTTCTTGTTTTGTTGGTACAACTATGGCTATCTGGTGATTCTTGTTTTGTTGGTACAACTATGGCTATCTGGTGCTTCTTGTTTTGTTGGTACAACTATGGCTGTCTGGTCCTATTTGTTTTGTTGGTACACTTTTGGCTGTCTGGTCCTATTTATTTTGTTGGTACAACTATTGCTATCTGGTGCTTCTTGTTTTGTTGGTACAGCTATGGCTGTCTGGTGCTTCTTGTTTTGTCGGTACAATTATTGCTATCTGGTGCTTCTTGTTTTGTTGGTACAACTATGGCTATCTGGTGCTTCTTGTTTTGTTGGTACAACTATTGCTATCTGGTGCTTCTTGTTTTGTTGGTACAACTATGGCTATCTGGTGCTTCTTGTTTTGTTGGTACAACTATGGCTATCTGGTGCTTCTTGTTTTGTTGGTACAACTATGGCTGTCTGGTCCAGCATGTTTTGTTGGTACAACTACGGCTGTCTGGTCCTATTTGTTTTGTTGGTACACTTTTGGCTGTCTGGTCCTATTTATTTTGTTGGTACAACTATTGCTATCTGGTGCTTCTTGTTTTGTTGGTACAACTATGGCTGTCTGGTCCAGCATGTTTTGTTGGTACAACTACGGCTGTCTGGTGCTTCTTGTTTTGTTGGTACAACTATGGCTATCTGGTGCTTCTTGTTTTGTTGGTACAACTATTGCTATCTGGTGCTTCTTGTTTTGTTGGTACAACTATGGCTATCTGGTGCTTCTTGTTTTGTTGGTACAACTATGGCTATCTGGTGCTTCTTGTTTTGTTGGTACAACTATGGCTATCTGGTGCTTCTTGTTTTGTTGGTACAACTATGGCTATCTGGTGATTCTTGTTTTGTTGGTACAACTATGGCTGTCTGGTCCTATTTGTTTTGTTGGTACACTTTTGGCTGTCTGGTCCTATTTATTTTGTTGGTACAACTATTGCTATTTGGTGCTTCTTGTTTTGTTGGTACAGCTATGGCTGTCTGGTGCTTCTTGTTTTGTTGGTACAACTATTGCTATCTGGTGCTTCTTGTTTTGTTGGTACAACTATTGCTATCTGGTGCTTCTTGTTTTGTTGGTACAACTATGGCTATCTGGTGCTTCATGTTTTGTTGGTACAACTATGGCTATCTGGTGATTCTTGTTTTGTTGGTACATCTATTGCTATCTAGTCCTGCTTATTTTGCTGATACAACTGTCGATGTCTGGTCCTGCTTATTTTGCTGATACAACTGTCGATGTCTGGTCCTGCTATTTTGCTGATTCTAACCTTTTTTTTAACCAACGAATCTGTACTCATATTTCGATTTATCGTATGTCACAGTGATCTATAACACCGTGTCAAATCTCTGTGTATTAGAGTCAGTACCACTTAACTTTGCAACTTTTCTTGCCAGAGGTCTTTCGGTTTGATTGATGTCTCTCCTGATCATACGAACTAGGTGGACACAAACATGGGCAGACAACTACAGTTGCTAACTCAGCAAGCAGACTTGATAATGTCAAATGATAAACAAGGTATATATAATTTTTGATCGGTTCAATAAATATTTGTACACACTTCCTGTTACTTTTCTACCCTTGTGATGTCGGGGCCCGAAAGGAAAGCAAAGGATAGTATAACTGCGACCTACAAGGCATGTCGTAAGAGGCGATTAATATACTACCTAGGGAAGCTTCCTAGTAAATAAAAAAAAACGCAGAAATCGGATATACTTGTAGACGCATAAATGGCACATCGTACAATCGCTCATAAGCTCAGATCACATTCAGATCCCACCGAGTGGTTAACATGTGGTCGATATGAAGCGTTTTAAGAAGTAGAAGACGTTGTGTTTATAAGTTGAACGTTGGTTTCATTTTTCATCATCATCATCATGGTCAAACAACAGCTTGTCTTGCACAGAACTTTATCCCACTAACAGTCATTCAGAATGTCTCTCTCTCTCTCTCTCTCTCTCATAGACTAGATGTTCGGCCAATGATTCAGTTATGCTCAAATCATCAGTCACATCATCAGTCACATCATCAGTCACATCATCAGTCACATCATCAGTCACACATTGAATCCATTTCACTGTTGTCTTCTTTTTCTTCTATTTTCCGATATGCCGTTCTCCATTACTGTCATCTGTAGCTCTTCGTGTCTTTTTATGTGTCCAATATTGTCAATTTTATCTTTTTTATTCGTAGCATCCTCTCTCTTCTTCTTCTTAGAACGCTCCATATCGACCACTTGTTAACTACTGTGTGTGATTCGTATATAATCTGAGCTCAAGAGCGATTACATTTTGTGCTAGTTATGCGCCTACAAGTATACCAGCACATCCGATTTATGCTAAACTTTTTATTTACTAGGGTAGCTTCATGAACCCCCTACCTCAGTCGCCTCTTACAACATGCCTTGAAGGTCTCAATGTTACTATTACTTGCCCTCGGAGCACCAGCAACACACGGGCAATATCCTGTATCTTATTTCCATCTCCTTTAAGCAGTGAGACAAGATATTCAGAAACCGTTCACATTTTCTACTTTCTCTCCCTTGATCAAAAACACAAAACAAATCGTTTGTCATGATTGTCTATTGTCTATTCCCAGGTGGAAGATGTAGTTGGCTGTCCACTCTTGCCGTTAAGCGTAGGGATGGGAGCTTTAATTTGCCTTCTAATGCTAGATGAGTCGCCCTTGTTGTGTTGTATCCGTGTTTATGTAGTGTAGTCTTGATATTGTCTATCCATATTTATCTTGGTCTTCCCTTAGCTGTAGTACCCGATCTCTTTTTATTGTATGCTGTTATTGGTGGTTGGTTGTATTTCATTCTCATTAAATGTCCAAACCACTGCATTTGTTGTCTTTCGATGTACTCAGTGCATTAAGTTATGCCCACTCTGCTTCTGATGTCCTCTATTTTTTTGCAGTCTGGCTTTTCCTGGTACGACTCCACTGCCTTCATCAGGCATTTCATTTCACACGTGGTGAGCTTTCCTGGTGACTCCCACTGCCTTTCTCAAGCATTTCATTTCACACGAGGTGAGCTTTCTTGGTGACTTCCACTGCCTTCCTCAAGCATTTCATTTCACACGCGGTGAGCTACGTCATGGTTGTTTTATCAATTATAAACTATTATCAAAAACATTTAGAAAATGAATAAAGGTCGAAGAACAAAGTAAACGACAGCATGACTTGAAACAATAACGACACGCATGACTTGAAACAAAGATGATATCAGCTGCGTGTGAATATTTACTAATCAAATAGAAGGTAAATGAAGACATAAAATTGTCATATAACTTGTATACTGCATAAAATGCTGCTGAAGCGTGGACTAACGTCAGCAAATTGAATATCTCAAATATATATTTAGTGATACTTCTATGTGAGGTTATGTGTGTCTGTTAGAAAAGATGATAGCGTTGTATCATTTGCTTGACAAAGGCTTTTTGGTCGAAACGTTGCTGTGTATTGTTATTGTAAGATGATAGCGGCTAGATATGAAGAAGAACAATATACAAATGCCCAGTAGCCATTTATAGTTCCGAAGGCGGAACACGTAATAACGAAGTAAGGTGGAATTACAAAATGCAAAGAATAAGATACAGCAACGTTTCGACCAAAAGGTCTTTATCAAGCAAAGGAAACAGAAGACATATCCTTTTACATATCGTAGAGTATGAACTCTTTGTCAATTTTCATTTTTAGGTTTTAGAATGCAGGAGGGTTCTGGCCGAATGTATTAGAGCACGTATCCTCACGGGGAGACTTGGGTTCAATCCCCAGTAAGGCCCAGTAGCTTCTTTCATGTCTGGGTTACATAACATAAAGAAAGACATCCTAACTTGAATAGTTTTACGATGACTGCAACAGCGATGTGACTATTAAATTGCAGTCTCATCTGTTTTGTGACTATTAAATTTCTCAGAATTGTGTTTTCCCTTCCCTACAGTAAATACAGTTGTTTTGTTTTTGTTTAATAAATGTAACATATGTTGACCGTATTTCAGAAAAGCGGACACTAGATCTATGAATGTTTGTAATGATTTCATCAGCGTATAGAATACCTATTTTTACCTGTTAATTTCATACAGCGACCAGGTAAACAAGACTGTGAAGGTATGCAATGCCCGTCTGCCCAGCGTGTTCGTAGCGCGTTTGACTACGGTGACTAGTCCTCTGTAAGTGCGGGTTCAACTCCGCGGACTGGCAGAAAAGCTACATGTTCCCCAGATTTACGGTGTTCGTGGCACCGAGCCGAAGGATTACGATGTCCATGATACCGAGCCGAAGAGCTTTCAGCTCAAGTGCTTCTGGTCGGAAAAAAAGTATGCAATCTTTAATTATATAACCAAACAAACTGGTGGTCAGTCAATGGATAGAACTGACATTCTTAACGATCTCATAGAGTAATGTTGCAAAGACGATTCTCATATAAACATCAGCTAGTAGATTGCAAGAGTTTCAATTGAAAATTGGAGCGGCCAGAAAAGAACAGCACAACATACGTTTGATTAGGCTCATCAATCAACATCGAACTGGTACGGTTAGTTGCTGGACGCTGTTGGAAATGTTGCGAAGGTGATCGAAGCACCTATGGACATGTCTGGAGTGTAATGGTGATATTCCAAACTGAAACTGAGATGTATAAACAATATTTATAACAAATAATTATATTTGGATAATTATGTTAATTTCATTCATCAAATACAGTTTGAGGAGCGTCTGGTCGAATGGGTTAGAGCGCTGCTCCCATACGGAAGACCTGTGTTCAATTCACTGTAAGGACAAGGATTTGTTTCTGTTGTGGATATAAATGAAAAATGTTAACCTGAACAGCTGCGGCGACTGTACTAACCATCATCCTCATCAAATAGCTTGTCCTGAGCAGAACTTTGCCACCCCAACAGTCCTCCGGAATTTCTCTCTCTCATATGCCAGATGTCCTGCCTCTGCAGCCGTCATGTTCAAACCATCAGTTACATCCTGAAGCCATCTTCTCCGTGGTCTTCCTCTTCTTCTCTTTGCTGGTATGCCTCCTTCCATGATGGTCTTCTCCAGCCCTTCATGTCTTTTTATATGTCCAAAACACCTCAATTTTCTCTTTCTTATTTGTAGCATCAGCCAGTTTTCTTTGATTTTGATTTCTTTCTGGATAGATCTATTTGTTCTCTTCTCTGTCCATGATATACGAAGTACTCTTCTGTACTAGTCATGCAGCCATTAAATTCATCAGGCTCACGTCCCACCTGTCCTATACCGCCCTTAAAAGATGTACTGCAGGCAGTAACGTCAGGGTTTTTTTAATACAGTCTCCTGAGCCGAACTTTGACACCCAATCAGTTTTTGATGGGTTTCTCCTTCTCATAGATCAGATGTTCTTCTTCCATTGCCTTCATGTACAAATCGTTTATCACATCCTGAATCCACTTCGTCGTCATTTTCCTCTTCTCCTATTTACCATGATATTTTTAGATAATTCTCTTCACCAACCCTTCATTTTCTAATATGTATATCAATAATTTATTCTTATTCTTACTTATACATGTTTTCTAATATGTATATCAATAATTTATTTTCCTTATTCTTACTTATACTATATTTTTCTAATATGTATATCAATAATTTATTTTCCTTATTCTTACTTATACTATATTTTTCTAATATGTATATCAATAATTTATTTTCCTTATTCTTACTTATAGCAGCATGTTTTCTCAGAGACTCAATGAATATGCTCACTGAGATAAAGATAGACTTGTCTCAAAGACAACAATTGAAGTCACTGAAAAAGTAGCTGTCAAAGAATTAAGTCACTGAGATAATGATGGACTTGTCTCGAAGAGAATGATTGAAGTCTGAGATAAAGATAGACTTGTCTCAAAGACAACAATTGAAGTCATTGAGATAAAGATGGGCTTGTCTCGAAGAGAATGATTGAAGTCTGAGATAAATATGGACTTGTCTCGAAGAGAAGGATTGAAGTCACTGAGATAAAGATGGACTTGTCTCGAAGAGAAGGATTGAAGTCACTGAGATAAAGATGGACTTGTCTCAAGCAACAATTGAAGTCATTGAGATAAAGATAGACTTGTCAAAGACAAATTGAAGTCTGAGATAAAGATAGACTTGTCTCAAAGACAACAATTGAAGTCTGGTCTTGAAGAGGTCCAGGCTGGTTGCAAAAATTAGTTTTATTTTGCTACCAGGGCAAGCAGGAGTAATATGGAATTCACGCGTCAATGGCTTTTGGGTATGACTGCTGTAGAAAGTGGACGAGCAATGAATCAGGCTGATATTCTGAATTCCCAAGGGTAGAGAGGATGTGTAAACGATCAATGAATGGAAGGGGGGTTGAATCTGCAACCCTAGCCAGACTGCTAGAATATCAAATCAAGTCTGGTGGAGCTAGACAAGAGCACTATTATGGAAGCCGAAGAAGAATACTAAACCAATATAGAACTAGTGTTGTTAGTTGCCACACACTGAGGGACATACTGAGGGACATACTGAGGGACATACTGAGGGACAAACTGAGGGACATACTGAGGGACACACTGAGGGACATACTGAGGGACACACTGAGGGACACACTGAGGGACACACTGGGGACATACTGGAAGGGACACACTGAGGAGGAGATTGTGGCACTTATGCTGGCTCGATCTTCAGTGATGATGATGATGATGATGATGATGATCTGACGACTAAACTAAACATATAGTATCAACCAGCTCTCTTCTAGTGTGAGCTCCAGCTGGATAGATCTATTCTTCCACTTCTCTGTCTATGATATACTAAGGTCTCTAATATAATATTCAAAAGAACATGTATATACGAGAAGGAAACTATTGTGAACATTCACAAGCGTCTATGTGATGTGTATTTAGATCTTGCAATTGACAGAATTACAGTACGTCACTGGATTCAGATAATAAAAGAATCAGGAGTGGAGATACGGAGCTGCATAATCTCGCTTGTTGGACGTCCTGCCACGGCCACCAATTTAGATGTGATGAAATGCTTTGAGGGCATTATTCTTAATGATCAGTGAATCACAACTCAACAACACCCTTGCTTACCTCTTAGTTTCACTTTGCTATGTCTCTGTTCTCTCCATAAGGAGTCTCGTAGCTGAATAGGTTAGGTGGTCGACCCTCGTGCCAAAGGTACCAGGTTCGCTCCCTCGTGGAGCCATCTGGGTATTTTTCCAGAGATCCGTGATCTCAGTGTAGGTGAGATCCAAGTTCCTAGACGATACAACGGAGGTCCCATGTTCAATTTGAGCAGGTAAAAGAACCCTTGGCTGTTCAAATTGAGAAGCGAGCTGAAAGCCGCTGCCTGGCCAGTTCAAAATTGAGAAGAGCAGGCTGGAAAGCCGCTGCCCGGGCACAATTCATTAGAAAATATTAAAAATAAAAATTCCTACATAAATATCTTCACCATCTTCAAAATTATATCGGTGACCCTTGCCGGTGCTACGGAGTTCGTGAACTATAGCTGAGATATTCCTGTGTGAGAAAGAGATCGAAGCAAACATGGTTTCTCACCTAAGTTCAATGATGATGGTCCTATCAATCAATCAATCAATCAATCAATCTCTCTATAATCTTCTGACTTGTGATAGTAACACACTTATCTCATTCATTCTATTATGCTCAGAGACCACCAGTTGATGAATGTTTGCAATTTATTAGTTATTCTTCTATTTGTTCTCCATGTTTATAACCCAGGTAGCATAAAGGTATGCTTGGATGTACTTCCTTTAGTTGGTATTTGTTGAACTGAAGCGTGAATGTTAACTGACTTGTTTGAAATCAAAAGAACAAAGCAAACTCAGTACAAACTAAAGAAAGTGAATACCAAAACACTCAATGACCTCATCTTTCTGTTGTAAAGGAGAACAAAGAAAGAAAGAAAAAAATACAAAAGTAGAAAGATTGATTGAGTGTACAGGTGGCAACCTCGTGTGAATGTGGAATATTTACTGTTTTTCGTTAGCGCAACGGTTCCCAGTCGGTGGTACATGTACCCAAGGGTACAATTAATTCATGGATATACGAAAAATAATCTGTAATGATGGAAAAACCAGGCACGTAGAAATAAAAACATGCAAAACGTCGCTAATGGAATAATAAAGTCTAGATTTCAAACTATATCTGGCATCATTTGTGCCTCATTTCATGACACTAGGTTCATCAAAGTATGCTCAAGAATCTGACGACTATTGCATGGGCTAGGGATATATTTTACTAATATTGTATCGGCTAGTGATCTGTTTTACGAATTGAGTTTCGTTTACGATGGTTTCAGATTTACGAAAATTGTAGGGACAGTAATCTATTTTACGATATTGTATCGCTAGTGATCTGTTTTACGAATTGAGTTTCTGTTTTACGAATATTGTATCGGCTAGTGATCTGTTTTACGAATTGAGTTTCTGTTTTACGAATATTGTATCGGCTAGTGATCTGTTTTACGAATTGAGTTTCTGTTTTACGAATTGAGTTTCTGTTTTAATTGAGTTTCTGTTTTAACTTGAAGTTTCTGTTTTGCCAATTGAGTTTCTGTTTAATATTGTATCGCTATAATTTGTTTTGCAATTGAGGTTCTGTTTTACGAACTGAGTTTCTGTTTTACGAATTGAGTTTCTATTTTACGAACTGAGTTTCTGTTTTACAAATTGAGTTTCTGTTTTACGAATTGAGTTTCTGTTTTACAACTTAAGTTTCTGTTTTGCCAATTGAGTTTCTGTTTTACGAACTGAGTTTCGTTTACAAATTGAGTTTCGGTTTTACGAATTGAGTTTCTGTTTTACAAATTGAGTTTCTGTTTTACGAATTGAGTTTCTGTTTTACAACTTAAGTTTCTGTTTTGCCAATTGAGTTTCTGTTTTACGAATATTGTATCGGCTAGTAATTTGTTTTACGAATTGAGTTTCTGTTTTACAACTTAAGTTTCTGTTTTACGAATTGAGTTTCTGTTTCAATTAAGTTTCTGTTTTACGAATTGAGTTTCTGTTTTACGAACTGAGTTTCTGTTTTACGAATTGAGTTTCTGTTTTACGAACTGAGTTTCTGTTTTACAAATTGAGTTTCTGTTTTACGAATTGAGTTTCTGTTTTACAACTTAAGTTTCTGTTTTACCAATTGAGTTTCTGTTTTACGAATTAAGTTTCTGTTTTACGAATATTGTAAAGTTGAATCTGTGGTTTACACTTTTAGTGTAGTAATTCTCTCTGTTAGACGTTAAGATCGTTTAGTGTAGTAATTCTCTCTGTTAGACGTTAAGATCGTTTAGTGTAGTAATTCTCTCTGTTAGATGTTAAGATCGTTTAGTGTAGTAATTCTCTCTGTTAGGCGTTAAGATCGTTTAGTGTAGTAATTCTCTCTGTTAGACGTTAACATCGGAACTGAACAAAAGTGTCAGTACTTAAAAACATTAACTTTAAACACAAAGGGAACAATTTATATCAATAGATTTTAAATGGGTAAACAATTGGATACTTCTGAGGTCAAGTAAAACTTCTGAGAACATTCATACTCCCTGTGGAATGACAATCGCAGACTATAGCACAAACATTAAAGAACCATATTGAAGCTTTTGAAACAAGGGTGTTACAGAAACGTTCTTAGAACATCCTGGACAGAGAAGAGAAGAAACAAAGACATCCTACAAGACCTGCATATCGAGAGCATTGGCTCATAAATAACATCATGTACCGGAAGATGAAATATTTTAGCCACTTTAAACGTCACAGTGGTTTGGAGAGAAAGGTAATGGAAGCTATGATTCCTGAAGTACGAGGCAGGGGACGATCAAGACGAAGGTGGCCGCAGAACATCAAAGAAACATTAAACATGACACTGGAGGAAAAGGAAGAACTTGTTAGAGACAGATTTTCAGACTGGCTGTGATGAAAGCAACGTTCCGGAAAAAACATGTTACTACTTGAACACAAGTGAAGAAAAGTTGAGAATCCCTGTGTTAGAATCAGTTACTGTATAAGCATAAAAGATAGACACCAGAAAATGAATAGATTCTATGGGCGTGTGAATATGAATAACCAGGTGCTAAAATTTACAGATGTATGTTCAGAAATCAAAGAAGTGATACCTTACGTTGTATACATATATTATTCTTTCATTAATCTGTTTGCCTAAGACTGGTATTCAAAATATATTTGTTATGTTTCCGCAATTGCTTCACACGATAAAAGAAGGTTCATGTTTTTTATAATCAAAGTCACATGTGTGTTCGTAAGGGCAGCAATAAAATAGTAACACTGTGACCTACATGGCATGTCGTAAGATACGATTGAGGTAGGGGCCCTAGGAAAGCAACCCAAGTAAATAAAATCGGATGTGCAGTTCTACTTGTAGGTGCCTAACTGACACAACGTACAATCGTTCTTAGGCTCCGAACACATATAAATCCCAAATAGTGGTTTAACAAGTGGTTGATAGGGAGCGGTCAAATAAGAAGAAGAAGAATCAAATTATATTGTATTACATTTGTGGGGTTTTTGTGTTTTTGGGGGTTTGACAAACTGTTATTTTGGTCAAAACTTTTGTGTTACATTTTTACTCTGCTGTTCAAATGGATCTAAAGATGAAAGTTTGACTTCATCCACCAGTTCCATAACTGTCTCTGTTGGTAAATACACCCATCTACGGTTGATTTCATACACCGTGTTCCATTGATTCCGTCTCTGTTGGTAGAAATGACACGCCATCTGACGAAAGTTTGACTTCATCGCACCGTGTTTCCAGACTGTCTCTGTTGGTAATGACACGCCATCTGACGAATTGCTCATCACACCGTGCCATGATTCCGTCTGTGGTAGAAATGACACGCCATCTGACGAAAGTTTGACTTCATCGCACCGTGTTTCCCATATGATTCCGTCTCTGTTGGTAGAAATGACACGCCATCTGACGAAAGTTTGACTTCATCACACCGTGTTTCCCATATGACTCCGTCTCTGTTGGTAGAAATGACACGCCATCTGACGCGAGTGTTGCACAAAGCTTAAACTCCGTAGCTCCAGCAACAGTTCTAAGCACGTAATATTAAAATTGCGCATGTCACTGTCTGGATTCGAATCAACATCCTTCCGAATTGGAACCAATAACCTTCTCCGTCTAGCACAGAGAGCCACACTAAATAATTATAACGGGTGCCGAGCAAGAGAAAACCCACACAAATTATGGAGTGACTGTTTTAATCAAATGAATAACAGATTACAAAGTGCCTAAGAACAAGCACATATCTTAAGCCCTTTGCCTTGTGAGTCAAAGGTCTATGTGGCTAAGTGGTTAAGCCCTTTGCCTTGTGAGTTGAAGGTCGTGGGTTCGAATCCGTACCGCGCCGTTCTGTTCACGAGTGCAGTTTTTTCAGAGACCCTTAGGATTGTTGCTGGAGCTACGGAGTTCGTGCTTTGTGCAATGCTCTCGGCAGGTGGCGTGTCATTTCTGCGGAGATGGACCGAGCCATATAGGGTAAAACCCGGTGCAATGAAGTCAATCCTTTGGCTTTAAAACCCTTTAAAACACATAAATCCCTACCACCACCACTCCCACCCTCAAACTTCTATAACGAAGTAAAGGATGGAACAGAAGAAGAACCTTCTGGAAGACATCTTAAACACTTCGCCATAGTGACCACCGCTGTGTCTCACATCATTATTTTCCATTGCAATATTCTGATGATACATTCATGTCATTCTTCTTTAGCTTCCCTGTTCCGACTGTTGCGATGTTACATTTCCACAGCGGCGTATCCATAATTAGAGGTGCTTTAACGTGAAGGTTGCATGCTTGTCTCTGGAATCAACGTGTCTGTTCGTTTCCAACTTTAGGTTTTTTAAAAGTATAATGACTTTTCAGCAACCATTGACACGAAAGAAAGTGATACCAAGCGCCCAGTCCTATCGAAAATGGGTGAAAAACGTTGAGGTTCTGTATACAAATTGATGACATTAACCATCCCGTGACTGTGCGCCCCTGGTAGGGGAAAATTTGAGACAGTAAAAGCTCAATTTAATTCCTACTGTTAATTAAAAGCCGTCCATTGCAAGCGATGATGACAAGTCTCAGTCGTGTGCTGCTGCACCTCTCTGGTGTGTGCGGAGGTGACTGTAAGTCCGATCCTAGAACACAATCCCTACCAGAGGTGGGGCATACATGATCAAGGTTAGACATGTGGGTGTTGTGTGTTCTGTTTTTTCGCGTAGCTCGTTTTCTCTGTGTCTCAACGGCACGATGACTCTCAGCTATGCGGGTTCCTCTTGTGTTGTTACAGCTCCACACTTGGCAATCTTGCGCCAGGGATTCCCAGCACGTGGTGTCTATATCGAAGCATTTCAGAGACACTTTAAGATTGTCTTTAAAGCGTTTTTTTGGATGCATTCATATTAAGTGGTCAAACCACTTAATTCTTAAAAATACTCATAATCATTAAATAACGTGTCCTGGGCAGAGCTTTGCCACTCTAACACTCCTTCGGAATTTCTCTCTCTCATAGACCAGATGTCCTGCCTCTGTAGCCGTCATCCTCAAACCATCAGCTACATCCTGAATCCATCTTCTCCGTGGTCTTCCTCTTCTTCTCTTTGCCGGTATGCCTCCTTACATGATGGTCTTTTTCAATTCTTCATGTCTTTTTATATGTTCAAAATATCTCAATTTTCTAGTTCTTATTTGTAGTACCAGCCAGTTTTCTTTGATTGTGAGTTCTTTCTGGATAGATCTATTTGTTCTCTTCTCTGTCCAAGATATACGAAGGACTCTTCTGTAATACATATTCAAAATCACATATGTTTTTCCACTGCCTTAATAAATGTCCATGCTTCACACCAATACATTCCGTCTGTTCCGTTCCATACTGTTTTTAGTTGTTTAATTTTTGTAAAGTCATGTTTGTTCTTCTTTTAATTTCCTTCATCTCATTTCCATCTGTTGTTAGCAGTGAACCAAGATATTCAAAACTGTTCACATGTTCTACTTTCTCACCGTTGACAAAAATACCTTTTGTCATGTTCGTTTTATCTGTTGTCATTATTTTTGTTTTTACCACATTGAGATATAGAGTTTCTTTTTCGCTGTTATCTTTCACTTCCCCTATTAATTTATCAATCCCTTTTTGTGATGTTGACAGTAACAATGTATTATCAGCGTATCTTAGTTCAGGTATTTCTTTTCCTCCGATTACAAAAGGATCGTATTGCTCTTTTCCGCTGTCTTCTGTAACATTCCTCATGATGTTTTCTGCATATATGTTAAACAGACAAGGCGACAAAATGCAGCATTGTCTGACTCCCTGCCTTATGTCAAATCAATCTGAACAAATACTACAACTACAATAAGCACTACGACTGCTACTTATACTATTCCTACAAACACTACTACCACTATTACTACCACTACCGATACCACTACCTCTACTATTACTGCTATTACCACTACCAATACCACTACTTCTACTATTACTACCACTATCAATACCACTACTTCTAGCATTACAGTTACTACTACTATCAATACCACTACTTCTAGCATTACAGTTACTACTACTATCAATACCACTACTACAACAAATACTGCTACAAGTACTACTACTACTAGTAGTACCAATAATATTACTGCTACTACTACTACCAACACTACTACTACAAATACTGCTACAAGTTAAACTACTATTACTACCACCAATAGTATTACAAATAATACAACCAGATATATTAATATTAAAGCAATATGTTCTGCTGCTCCCTTGTCATCTAGTTATATATTTGTAAACATACTTGACTAATCAAAGAAACTATTGTCTACGCCCTAGTTGGCATGCTATATTGATTTATAAAACTGATAGACGAAACACCTGTTGAATGTTCTCATATGAATATTAGACGTCCACCAATCACATGTGTGTTTTCTACCTGGTAGCAATTTCAGTAAGTGCTAATTAAGTCCAATACAAACAGGGTATGTGGGTATTAGCAGTGCTTTTTATGTTCTAGTTAACTCATTTCGTACTAATGTCCGCCAAGATTGCCAATTAAAGTAGCCCAACTGTCGCACACTGCGCCAATATTGTTTCATGTAAAATTAGTGATGTTTGTTTGTTTGTTTGTTTGTTTGTTTATTTCGTTCACCCGCTGTCAGTTCAGTCGGAAGTCATGACGCCTGGTATTGCGCTTCTGATTGGGTTTTGCGTGAGGACTGCTTACCATTTTATTGGTGTCCCTCGGCATGCGGTCTGATAGCGTGCGGTCTGCCTCGCCATCTTCAGAGATACTTGAAGTTTAGATCCTTCAAGTGTGATCGCTACAGGAAACCTGTTGTCTACGAAACACTTGCCTTGAGTCCTCGTACCGTCAGTACTTTTAAGGTTGATTAGTGAAGTGCAACTTCCCTATCGGATTTTCTACATGTGGTGAGGTGGTTCCGTACGCATCCTATGATAAACAATCATTAATGATCTTTTAATGCCGTATATTTGGGCTTGGATCTACGCCAAAGAACATTTACTACTTTGCGCTGACTGGGTGAGGTCGTCCCGGCTTAGGAGCATTCTCAACCATTCTAGGGTTAGTCATTCGAACGATAACTTTTCTTGTATTCATTGCTCTTTTACGATCGTTTTTCGCTCTATATTTGGGCTTTATGATCTTCGCCTAAGAGTATGTCTACAATATGCGCACTTTCTGATTATACGAGGTCGTTCCTGATTAGGAACATTCTCAGTCATTGGAGACACATGTGCTTGTCACGCAAACAATCATTTTTCAGCTGTTTAATTGACCTTTATATGATCTGAGTCATAGTGTTTAAACGTCGTCTTACTCTGTGTAGGATGATCGGCGTCCGAAAAGTATCGTCCTTCGTCAATGCTTAGGTGTTCTCAGAGACACCGAGAGCTGTCAATTGTGGTGCGACAGCTGACTCATTACACTTCGTCCTCATGGATCCCCACAGCTGGCAATTATAGTGCGGCCATTGACTCTGGAGGAGTTGATCCTTGTTCACAGAGTACTCGTGCGCTCTTATTTCCTACGTTTGCTTTGCATTTGATCAGATATCGGCCAGGAGATGCGTGCATGGATTTTGGACCTGTATAACGTTTCTATGCTTGCATTACTACCACTACCTGTAGCTCTCCCTTGATCTCTACCCTCTTTGCCAGACAGGATCCTATGTCTGTTTCCAGGATCACCACGAGGAGGTGGGGTAAGATCTTGAACAGTGCCAGCTCACTAAACCTGGTGCGACGTTGTCCCTATAACTGCGTCTTCGATCCCAACTTAATGATAAATTTACAGCATTGTCTTCTGACCTATTTTTCGATTTTTATCTACAGTAAAGCTATAGATTTCTACATTGAGGTCCATCGGGAGTTTGGTAAACATTTGTTAATTGGATGAAATCTTGATAATTTTTCTAAATGAAAAATATGATCAATAATTATTTGGCCATTTTGTGTTTTTCAGTTCAGTAATGTATGTGTCGTCTGTGAGCGTCTGAGGCTTAAGCGGTAGTAAGCCTCCTTCAAACTCCGCGACGGGCAAGTTTGGAAGCAAATTAGATCCCTTGGAATTTTTACGAAATGTAAAAATAGACCACACGTTCATAAAGCAATGACAACCTACTGAACGTATAAGTGGTGTCTAGAAAATAGACGATTCGTTTACTGTTGTTGATGGTTACGTTCTGTAAAGGAAATGCCAGGATTTTCAATGTATGTGTTAAGTACTGGTAGATCTTGAAAGAACATGTGCTGTTGTGTGCACGTGAAACATGGACAATAAGTCGAGAAACTGAGAAATATTTAATAGAACATGTGCTTTTGTGTGCACGTGAAACATGGACAATAAGTCGAGAAACTGAGAAATATTTAATAGAACATGTGCTGTTGTGTGCACGTGAAACATGGACAATAAGTAGACAAACTGAGAAATATTTAATGGCATTTAGTGGAGATGTTGGTTATACGGAAAATACAAAAGAATACCGTCGACGGACAGAAAAACAAGGAGATAATCATAAAGAAACAAATAAAAAATGTAAACCGGTTACAGAAGTGTGGAGAGTCCCGTTCTTGAGACGTGTTATGAGAAGTAAAGTTAACAATTTTGTGACAACTGGAAAACTTTATGAGAAAATAGCAGGGAAGGACAAAGAGATAAATACCCGGATGACTTAGCCCCGTGGCATGATCTAAACAGAGACCTTATCATGGATTCGGGTAATCGTTTCAGATAGTGAACCAGGACATCCTGCTCTTATCGACAGGGCACATGACGATGTTGATGATGAAATTATGATGAAAAAGTATATTCAGAGATTGTGTGTGTCAAGGAAGTGAAGAACGAAACAATATTGCTTTTGTTCTCTTATAAAACGAAGAAATTTGATTTTCTGCGAAAAATTGGCCATAATTATGTCCTGTTCAGCATAGTGTGACGTTTCACGCGTGTTTCTGAGAGATCTCTCATCTGTCAAGGTCGTTAACGGATCGATCCAACAGGAAGCAAAACAGAAAACGGAAAATTATTAATTCTGAAAAATTAAACGCAGAAAAATGTGTGATTTTTTTAAACAGTTGCTTGTTTATGATTTTGTTGTTTATGGTCTAAAATAATCAGGAGTGAGCAACGCGTGAATAAATGCATAATCTGAAGTGAATAACACAAATAGACATCAACAAGATATGAGGATATTACATTTGTTGTACAAGTTTGGAAGTTTTTAATAAAGTCAAGCCATTCTTCGTGTACTTTTATGCCCCGTGTGTTGCCGGGTCTTGCAATGGGAGCAAAGAATAGTAACACTGAGACCTACAAGGCATGTCGTAAGAGGTGACTGATCGGGGCCTAGGGAAGCTATCCTAGTGAATAAAAAGCGTTGTAGAAATCGAATGTGCTGGCCTACTTTTAGGCGTATAACTGGTAGAACGTAATTCGCTCTTAGGCTCAGATCACATACAAATCACACAGATTGGTTAACAAGTGGTCGCTATGGAGCGTTCAAAGAAGAAGAAGAATAAGAAGGCCAACAATTATCTCTAATCAAGAACTGATAACAAAGGTTAAAACAAGAGAATATTAACATGGCTCAGATATGTGATAAGCATGGAGGCTAACTATGTCACGAAAACTGTACTCAGATAGACAGATGGTTAAAAAAAAAAAAAAAGAGGAAAGACCCAAGACAACCTGAGAAAAAACAGTAAAAATGAAACTGAAAGAAATAAATGATAGCTGAAACACAATAAGAACGGTCAAGAACAGATGAGAATGGTGTGTATTTGTTGATGTCCTAACACGCATGGGCGTTACAGAGTTCTAACACCGACGGGCGTCAAAGATCAAAGAGAGCAAGACTGGTCATGATTGAAAATGCCTTTGACTTTTTGCAAACTGTCGCTTACCTGTATCCTGCCATTTGATATAGAAAGTTGTCTTTGTCTTCTTCAGTCGTTTTGAGACATCAGCTTGTATACTTCTAAAGTAGTTAGTTGTCAACTGGAGTCCATGTACGTCTCCATATAGCTTGTCTTCGACTGACATCGACTTGTATACTTCTAAAGTAGTTAGTTGTCAACTGGAGTCCATGTACGTCTCCATATAGCTTGTCTTCGACTGACATCGACTTGTAAACTTCTAAAGTAGTTAGTGGTCAACTGGAGTCCATGTACGTCTCCATATAGCTTGTCTTGGACTGACATCGACTTGTATACTTCTAAAGTAGTTAGTGTCAGCTGGAGTCTATGTACGTCTCTTATGCTGCTTTCTATATAGGTTAGTTGCCCGCGTCCAGCGTCTCCTAGCACGTTGGACTACGGTGACTAGTACTCTGTAAGTGCAGGGTCAACTCCGCGGACTGGCAGAAAAGCTACGGTTCCAAGATTTACGGTCTCGGCACCGAGCCGAAGGGTTACGATGTCCATGACACCGAGTCGAAGAGCTTTCAATTCAAGTGCTTCTGGATCGGGAAAAAAATACATAGCTTGTCTTGAGGTTCATTGACATTGTTAACTGACATTGGGGTTCGTCATGAATGTTTTCTCTGTTCGTTATGTAGACCGCGAAATAACAAGGCAGTGATTAACACTATTCAGCATACAAGCTCGTTCTATCAATATGTTTTATCCTGACATTGTATGCGAAACAGGATTTCAGTGAATTTTTTCTCTGTTCGTTATGTATGTTTTCTCTGTTCGTCATGTATGTTTTCTCTGTTCGTCATGTATGTTTTCTCTGTTCGTCATGTATGTTTTCTCTGTTCGTTATGTATGTTTTCTCTGTTCGTCATGTATGTTTTCTCTGTTCGTCATGTATGTTTTCTCTGTTCGTCATGTATGTTTTCCTTCGATATGTATGTTTTCTCTGTTCGTCATGTATGTTTTCTCTGTTCGTTATGTATGTTTTCTCTGTTCGTTATGTATGTTTTCTCTGTTCGTTATGTATGTTTTCTCTGTTCGTTATGTATGTTTTCTCTGTTCGTCATGTATGTTTTCTCTGTTCGTTATGTATGTTTTCTCTGTTCGTTATGTATGTTTTCTCTGTTCGTTATGTATGTTTTCTCTGTTCGTCATGTATGTTTTCTCTGTTCGATATGTGTAGACCGCAGAAATAACAAAGGCAGTGAAAAACACTATTCAAAAGCGCATACAAAGCTCGTTCTATCAATATGTTCTTATCCTGACATTGTAATGCGAAACAGGATTGCAGGAAAGAAGAAACAAAGATTGTATGTTGGACACTGTTCTATGGTGTGTGTCTCTGTCAACTTGTTGGTGCCATATGCGCATACATCTGTAGAATGTATTGAAGAAACAGATTGGTTACCTGTTCATTGTTCTCAGAATGTAGCAAAGGAAAATATAAGTATTTTGTACTTGTTAAACAGATGGTACCTAAGTTTACAGTTCCTAGAATGTAGCAGGAATATAAGAACCTGTTTATCTCTGTTGTCTTGCTAGTAAGCATCATCTTGTTGTTGCCAATGGTGATCACTCTGGAATCTATGGGATATTCCTCTCCATCTTGTTAATGTTGTCCCTTTCTCTCTCCCTCTCTCTCTTTCTGTGTGTGTGTGTGTGTTTGTGTGCGTGTGTGTGTGTGTCCATATAATGTTCATGTCTATCATAATCGTCTGTGTTAGTGTGTGCCAACAGGATTTGCTTGCTCATCCTATTTGTTTGTGTGGGAATGTATTTCCATCACAAATGTGTTTCTGCCTTATTTGTTTTTGCGTGGGGTGTGTGCTCATAGTATTTTCATGTCCGTCTTAGTCATGTGTGCGTGCGTTTGCGTGTGTGCGTGTGTGTATGCGTGTTAGTGCATGTGTGTGTGTATGTGTATGTGTGTGTGTGTGTGTGTGTCCATGGAATTTTCATGTCTATCTTATTCGTGTCTGTATGGATGTATCCTTGTGTGTGTGTTGTGTATATATATATATATATGTGTGTGTGCATGTGTATATATATATGTATACATATATATATATATGTGTGTGTGTTTGTGTGTCCATAGAATGTTCATGTCTGTCTGATTAGTCTGTATGTGTATGTCTATAGGATTTTCTTGTTCACCATATTTGTGATATGTATGAAAACGTGTGTGTATGTTCGTGTGCGTGTGCACGCTCGATCGCGCGCGCACGCACCCGCATGTAGCGTTGCTGTTTTCATTCTACAGCAGTGGATCTCAACCTGTGAGTCGCGACCCCTTTGGGGGTCGAACGACCATTTCACAGGGATCGCCTAAGACCATCGGAAAACACATATTTATCATAATTAAAAATAAATATTTCACAAAATATAATGACATATTGCTTTTGTGATTAATCACAATACTTTAATAATTTTATGGTTGGGGATCACCACAACACGAGGAGCTGTATTAAAGGGTCGCGGTCTTAGGAAGGTTGAGAACCACTGTTCTACAAGAAAGTGCCAACTTACTCTCTATATCATGTGTCAGACCAATGAGATTGTACCTTCGATTTAAGATTATAGGATCTCCTGGAGAATAGTTATGATGCTGTATGTTCCAGAGCCGTCTGTCAATTGCCAGGTTCATGCTTGATTCATAGTGACGGTAACTGAACGTCCACGAGTTTGGCAGTCTTCTAATCCATAAAGAAATTTGATGTGACTTTCTTATCTCTTGCAGAGCTTGGACGTGACTCACTTACAACTTATAGGAATCTGACGTGACTATTTTACAACTTCCATAAATTTGACGTGACTCTCTTACCACTTGTAGAACTTGGACGTGACCCACTTACAGCTTATAAGAATCTGACGTGACTCTCTTACCACTTCACTGGAGTTTCTCGTTAATTAGCTTCTGTTCCTCCACTATGGATTCAGACGTAGTCCTAACATGACGCCTCTGACTGATTTGTGCGTTTAGGCTTGCTTTTCTTATCATCAGTGCCCCTTGCTATTCCGACGAGCTTAACTCCGATTGCAGAGGAACTTGTCATTTAGATTCCATAGTAAGATAAATCAGGGTCGCTTGCAGTTCAACTATGTATAGTGTACACCGATTCTTTAAGGGAAGAAAGGGCGAACTGCCATATAATCCTGGAATTTCCACGGAACGTGGTCAGTAGCATAGAGTGTTATTTATTGGCGACTGCTAACATAGCGATGAAGTAGGGAGGAGAAATTGAAAGAGTTCGACTTTTGTTCATGCTGATTATTTCTTCTTCAAACGCTCGATATCGACCACTTGTTAGCCACTATGTGTGATTTGTATGTGATTTGAGCCTAAGACCGATTGTACTTTGTACCAGTATTGAGACTACTAGTAGACCAGCACATCCGATATCTGAGACGCTTTTTATTTACTAGGGTAGCTTTCCTAGGTCCTACATTAGTCACCTCTTACGACAACCACACGGGCAATGCTGGCTGTGAACTGACTGTCGTTCTGCAAGAGACATGCTACAGCACAGACTTTTGTTTTGGCAGTTTATCAAGCGGAACTATTTTGTGATTGTTTAAAACACTAAACCATTAACTCAATAATTGCAAGTACCTCAGTCTGCGCCCGTTTCTCTGTCCCGTTTGACCATATGCCGTAGACTAAGCCATGATTTTTTCAGTCAAGCTAGCAAAGATTTGCTTGACCACATTTGATCGTTAATAATAATAATAAATCCTCTCGTACCGTTATACGTTACATAGTGCCTGCAAGTAATTTCTCCATACCGCTCTATCCTGGGCAACTCGCTCAATCTCCTCCATGGAACTGAGACCGATATTTCCTGCCTCTCTCAGCAAAGTTTGTTTCAGGGTCTCCTTAGGTCGACCTCTCTTTCTTGAACCCTTTGCATCCCACTTCAATGCCTGCTTTGATATTCGTTGATCATTTCTCCTCAAGG
Source organism: Arion vulgaris (assembly GCA_020796225.1). Taxonomy (NCBI): domain Eukaryota; kingdom Metazoa; phylum Mollusca; class Gastropoda; order Stylommatophora; family Arionidae; genus Arion; species Arion vulgaris. Next base: position 6,358,603 of record CM036756.1, on the reverse strand, counting down.
TGTGCCCAACATATCTCCATCTTCTCTTTCTTATAACAGTTGTCACTAGTGGTTGTCGGTTTTTAATTTATTCTTTTGCATTCTGTTAGCTTTTGATTTCATTTATCTACATAATGACATTCATCAAATTTCTATAAGAAATAAGAAAAGTACAATTTAATTTGTGCGTACATCTGCGGAATGGAAAAAAGGAACAAAAATTAATTAGACCACAGAGTGTTTATCAATACTGTAGCCAATGTCAGAGGAAACCGTTGGGATCACACTGACATCATTTATAGAACATTAACCCCACCGGGTGCCAGGTGTCAGAGAGACTTAAGAGATGCCACTAGTCGAGAGCTGAATGTTATCTAATGCTGGCACTGTTCGAGGAATGATGTAGCTATGGAGACAGAATCACGTGATAGAGTGTACTCATATTACAAGAGCGGCGATGGAATCGGCGGTTTAGCAATGATAATCCGTGTCAATTTCTGCTCTATTGCAAATAATTTCTATATAATACCATGATAAGGAAACGTGCAGCGTGTGTAGAAACGTTGAACAAAATCTTCTTGGTTAGAAATTTGTATGAATAGTTAATCAAGTTTAGATTACCCGTTATTTCTGGAAGAAGTGGTCAAGCTATCTGCCTTGTGTTTTCAAGATTATGTGTTCGGATTAGAATCGCGTCGAACGGTTCACTAATGCATTTAAAAATATTTTGTGTGTGAAGAGATCTATGATTGTTACTATCGCTATAGAGTTCATGCGTAGAGCAATACTATCTTGTAGTGGCGGGACATTTCTGGGTAGTGGGGGCCGAGTCATAAGTGGAAACCCAGTGGCGTTAATTAATTCGTCGTTAAACCATGTTTTAGACTAACAGATTAAAACTTGTGGGTAAATTGATTGATTGGATCATCATCATGACACTTCGGCGAGTAACCATATTTGATCCGATCTCTTTCTTACACAGGAAGATCTCAGCGACAGTGCACGAACTCTGTACAACAGGCAAGAGTCATCGATGTTGCTTAGACTAACAACTCATATTAAACAGTAGATATAACTGAAAACATTAGATAATAACTTTTACTATGACAGATCTTAGAATGTAGCATCAGATTTCAGATATTAGATAGTAGGTACTACACTGCAGGTATTAGATAGTAGGTACTACACTGCAGATATTAGAAAGTAGATACTACACTGCAGATATTAGAAAGTAGGTACTACACTGCAGGTATTAGAAATAAGGTACTACACTGCAGATATTTGAAAGTAGGTACTACACTGCAGGTATTAGAAAGTAGGTACTACACTGCAGATATTAGAAAGTAGGTACTACACTGCAGATATTAGAAAGAAGGTACTACACTGCAGATATTAGAAAGTAGGTACGCACTGCAGATATTATAAAGTAGATAGCCACTGCATAGAATTTGACACATAAGGTTTCACTGCGATGATGGTGCTTGCCAAATTCTACCTATTGTTATCCACGACGTCAAATTTACCTATTGCTTCCCGAAGGCACATAGTCCTCTATAATTGTTTCTCTGCGATAGGCCACAATTCTACCATATTGTTTCCCATAGACAGGCCACAGCTCTACCTATTTTCCCACGACAGGCCAAATTTACCTATTGTTCACGACAGGTCACATTCTACCTCATTGTTTTAGTGATAGGCCACAATTCTACATATTGTTTTCCAGACAGCCACAATTCTACCTATTGTTTCCCACGACAGGCCACAATTCTACCTATTGTTTCCCACGACAGGCCACAATTCTACATATTGTTTTCCACGACAGGCCACAATTCTACCTATTGTTTTCCACGACAGGCCACATTCTACCTATTGTTTCCACGACAGGCCACAATTCTACCTATTGTTTCCACGACAGGTCACAGATTCTACATATTGTTTCTCACGACATGCCACAATTCTACCTATTGTTTTCACGACAGCCACAATTTTACATATTGTTTTCCACGACAGGCCACAATTCTACCTATTGTTTCCCACGACATGCCACAATCTCTCAGCTCTCTCTCTCCACACTTCTTATCCATGTTTCTCTTGAACGTTCACGTCTTCTGTTCCCATCCACTGTCCAAGTTAATTCCTCTACTGGCATCCGATATACATGAGCAATCCATCTGCATCTTTGTCTTACAATGATGGTCTCCATTGATGAACAGTTCACTAGTTTTAAAAAGCTCTTTATTCTCTATCGTATTTGGCCAGAATATTTGCAGGATTATTCTTAACCCTTTCGCTGCTACATACTTTCTGAAGGCTGAATTAAAAATAGCTACTCTTTGTTTCTAGGTCACAAACGTGAATGTACGCCTATAGCAGTGACAGTAGCAATGTATAACGTGTTAACACGTCTTTAGCCTACAGAGGAGAGATAATTATAGACGTGTTAATGCGTCTTTAGAAGTGAATGGGAAAACGTATATATACGTCCTTAGCAGCTAAGGGTTAAATATTTATTTTGAAATATCTCCAGCTTGTGTATGATGTTATGGGTCATTTTTAACCTTTAACTACTCACCCAACAATTATTTATGGTAACGAATCATGGACAATGAACAAACACTCAATAAGATTGCCAGAAGCCACGGAGATGTAATTTTATAGAAAAATTCTGAAAATCCCATGAGCAACAAAGAAAACAAATGATGGGGTTTAAAAAAAAGACATACACACAAAGAAACTTGATTGAAAGAATTAGGTGAGACAATCCATGTCTTGGCCATATATGCAAGATGAGGTTTGGGATATTTGGTACACAAGTATACAAGCAGGAGATCATGCAAGACAGGGGAGATCATGCAAGACATGGGAGATCATGCAAGACAGGGGAGATCATGCAAGACATGGGAGATCATGCAAGACATGGGAGATCATGCAAGACATGGGAGATCATGCAAGACATGGGAGATCATGCAAGACAGGGGAGATCATGCAAGACATGGGAGATCATGCAAGACATGGAGATCATGCAAGACATTGGAGATCATCAAGACATGGAGTCTGCAAGACATGGAGATCATGCAAGACATGAATCATGAAGACAGGAGATCATGAAGCATGGTGCTCGTGAGACAGGCAAGACATGGAGCTGCAGACAGGAATATGCAGACATGGAGATCATGCAGAAGGAGCTCAAGACGGAGATATGCAAGACAGGGAGATCATGCAAGACAGGAGATCATGCAAGACAGGAGCTTGCAAGACAGGAGATCATGCAAGACAGGAGATCATGCAAGACATGGAGTCATGCAAGACAGGAGTCAGACAGGAGATCATGCAAGACAGATTGAAAGATGTTAATGGTCTGACATATTGGTTCGAACAAGATCGACGTCCGAACTGATTAACTGCACCAAGGAGAGCGAGTTGGGGAAAGAAATGTTTGTCTACGGCGGCAGGCATGGTACTTGATTGATTGATTGATTGATTGGTTGATTGATTGATCCACCATCGAGATTTTGTGTACAGGCTATCAAATACAATAGCAGCGCTCACCAAGACCCCCAAGAAAATATTTCTTTCCCAAAACTTATTACTACTAGCTGGCTATACAGGTGATGGAAAACCGTTACTTAAACTTAGCGATTCTGAAACAACATGTAGTCTATATGGCCTATGAAAAATTATTACAGTTAGTTTGAAAATATATTTTTTTCCAAGGAACGACCATAAAATAGACCAACTAGACACAGACCAGCTACAGAACATCAGGAAAGAAGACGAGAGGAAGATTACGAAAAATGTGGATAGTAGGCATAGGAGAATCCTGTCAATAAAAGTAAAAATAACTATCACCAAGCTACTAGGCAGCGGAGGATAACAATAGAAAACCACGACACTGAGCAAGAACCCGGTAATAATGTGGCGACAAAAGAAGTAGATGACGTAACAGACCAGGCTGATAATAGATCACATGGTATTATTGACATGTCTAATGAGCATGGGATACAATGATATGGTTGACCAGGATGACATACGTAATTTAGGTCATCCCTTACCGTGTAGTCACTACACACGATAAAATACGTCAGAACACACAACAGATAGGCTTGATTACACGTACTTAGAGTGTGATTGTCTAGAGGGGTTTCTGTGGCGTAGAGCTTAGGCGTTTGCCTCTCGTTACAAAGGTTCTCGGTTCATCGGGATATGTTTCCAGACTCCTGATTTCAGCGTAGGTGAGATCGAGTTCCTAGTCATCCCTGTGTTGTTTAAGTTTAGCACGTAAAATAACCCTTCGTTGTTCAAAAATCGAGAAGAGCAGGCTGGAAAACCTCAGCCCATGCAAAATTCGTTAGAAAGATTAATAAATAAAATTCCTACAGAATATTTTCACCATCTTCTAAATTACATTGGGGCCCCTTCGCCGGTGCTACGGAGTTCGTGAAGGGCCACTGAGATCTTCCTGTGACGAAAGCGATCGGAGCACACATGGTTACTTACCGAAGTGCAATGATGATAGTCCTATCAATCAATCAATGTGTGAGACTGATCCCAACTCTACAACAGGCTGACGAAATCGCAGGTCATCAACGCGAGCTTATCAGGGACTCGTCAGCTTCTAAGAATTCAGTCAGGTCAGGTGTTTCCTGGTCAGTCTGACCCGTGATCGATTGCTTTATCTTATGATCGCTCAATGAACAAGAATTTTTTTTAAGGACTAGTTAAGACGACAGAAAGGGGAAGAACGAGGTTACCGTGTAGTTAAAATCGTTATTGGTTATTAAACTGATGCCATAGCACTCTGGGCAGACCCATAGGTGCTCAGTCTCCCCAACAGATATCGAAGATTATGCATACTGATGGTTCCTGTGACTCTCTGGTTAAACACACTACTCACTCTGCCTCTCAGGCATCCAGTTCTACCTGTACAACGAGTAACTTCAAACTGTTTAAATCGCTGGATCGATTCAACATCTATTTTAGTGTCTTCTTCCAACAGGCAATCGCGAAGAGACTGAAGAACATTCCCCGTATGCATCTTCAACTCCCCAACAACTGATGCTTTTGATGCAAGCCTGCCCAGGCTTGCTCTCATTTGCGCAAAAACCGCATGCACAGGACAGTGGATCCCCGTAAGCCTATGAAGCTAGAGCGTCTCATAGACGCATCCACTCATAACGAAACCTGCCCTTTAGGATCTTGTGAAGCATTGATTGAGAGTTAACATTATGTCATGAAAGTTCAACTCAGAGTTCATTACCAAGGCTGTGTACATAGAGTAGTACAGAACTACGTCCACAGAAAAGGGTACATGATGATGATGATAGTAATGAGTTCTGAGATATCGTAACTCCTATCCTGAGCAGTGTGAGTGAAATCTGGCCAACAGAAACAACCCTGCCTGACAAATTATGGGGGACCGGTTAAGACCTCAAGCGCATCGTCCTGTTTTGCACATACTGGAGTAGTCGCATAGCCGATTGCAGAAGAAGAAGAAGCATAATTCAGCAACAATCGTATAACATTACGAGACATGTTTGACGACGCACACACGGAATGAGATGAAGAGGAATGTTAACAGAAAAACCTGACAAATAACATTAAAATACGACGGCAAAAAGCGTAAAGAAAGACAAATTATCAGAATATAATTTAGTGTAGAGACAATTACGCTCTATATTTCACTGCAAACAAGTAAATGTTAATGTAGTAGAAGTATAGTAGTAGTAGTAGTAGTACCACAGCGGCAGTAGTAGTAATAGTAGTAGTATGTAGTAGTAGTCATATTAGCCAGGAGTAGTAGTAGTATATTACCAGTAGTAGTAGTAATGTTGGTGGTGGTCGTGGTTATGAAGATGGTGAGATAGAGATAGTAGCAATAAGCACCTGTAGTAGGTGCACAAGTAGTGCAGCAGCGTGATAGTAAAGTAGTAGTAGTAGTAGTGTATCAGAAATAGTAGTAGTAGTAGTAATAGTAGCTGCTATGTTGGTTAAGTAACAGTTTACAAAGAATCAGTCAATCTTCGAGATCGTATCTGTGTGTCTACATTTACATCAGCTTTACAACCGCTGTTTATATTTTCCCGTCACTGGTTATCTGTCTATGTCCTCCTCGTATTATATTTGATAAATAAAGCTTCCACAAAAGATTTTCATTATTATCTTTCTATTGTCTGTCTATTAATCTCCACAGTCCTTTCTTTTCAACGGTTGGGACTTCTTTTCCATCCGCTGTCCATCATGGCAAATCCGATAACAGATATATATATTGATCAAGAATGTTAGTGTCTAATGGCCTTCAGTATGATACTCCTTCTGATATTCCGGTAATGGTCCTCATCTTGTGCAACGTTATAACCGCTGCTTATATTCTCGTCATTGGTCCTCATCTTGTGAAAGCGTTATAACCGCTGCTTATATTCTCGTCATTGATCCTCATCTTGTGCAACGTTATAACCGCTGCTTATATTCTCGTCATTGATCCTCATCTTGTGCAACGTTATAACCGCTGCTTATATTCTCGTCATTGGTCCTCATCTTGTGCAACGTTATAACCGCTGCTTATATTCTCGTCATTGATCCTCATCTTGTGCAACGTTATAACCGCTGCTTATATTCTCGTCATTGGTCCTCATCTTGTGCAACGTTATAACCGCTGCTTATATTCTCGTCATTGGTCCTCATCTTGTGCAACGTTATAACCGCTGCTTATATTCTCGTCATTGGTCCTCATCTTGTGCAGCGTTATAACCGCTGCTTATATTCTCGTCATTGGTCCTCATCTTGTGCAACGTTATAACCGCTGCTTATATTCCTGTCATTGATTTTCATCTCCTGTAACTTAATTACTGATGTTTAGTTCTTAAATAAGATCATTGGAGGCCAGAGAGTTGTAGTTTTACAGAAGAATGTTGAAACTTTCATGAACAGCAAAGAAAGCAAATGGGGTTTTAAAACTAGCATGCACACAAAGAAACCTTTTCAAAAGAATAAGAATCAGACAATCCAGGCTCTCCGGGCATATAATGCAAAGAGTAGGTTTAGAACATTTGATGACAACAGGTAAAATTTAGGGAAGGAGAGATCGTAGAAGACAGAGAGAGAAGATGATGGATGGTCTGACATCGTTGCTCGACAAAAGATTGACGTCAGAACTGATTAACTGCACCAAGAAGAGAGAGTTGTGGAGAGACATGATCGCCTATCTCGGCCGTCATGGCAATTGATTGATTGATTAGATTTTCCTATTGATCCCCAACTCTTGCAACTTTATAACCGCTGTTTAGATTCTAGCCATATATTCGCATCTCCAGCATCTTTCTAGATCCAAACTCTAGCAACTGTACTTGTTAGATCCATACAACGGATCCTTATTATCTGCATCTCAACTTTTAGCATCTTAACCATTGTCTAGATCCACAAGGCCCTATCCTACAATTGTGATCCATCAATGGATCCTCATCTCATACAACTTGGTAACCGCTGTTTAGATTTACATAATTGGTCCTTATCTTTTGCTGCTTGATAACCGCTGTGCTAGACGGCCCGTTGACAGATTAAGAATAGGGAATCCTGGCGCTAAACAGTAAAAGCTCGTCAGATAACACACGTGTCAGGAACAGCTGTGCTTAAGGCAGCATTCAGCATTAAGTAGAAACGAGAGCCCTAGTTCAGTGACACATTGTGCACACACAACATATAAGCTGGCATATATACTAGATTTGCTTACGTGCGTACCTGAACGTATTTCAGACACACGTACCGACCCACGCACCAACCATGCACGTGAAATGTGTACACATGTGTACACATGATGAATGACAACAAGTAATGTCGTCTCCAATTAAATAATATTCACAAACTGGTAGCTCAGACTGGTAGCTCAGACTGGTAGCTCAGACTGGACAAAAACAGACAATTAAATAATATTCACAAACTGGTAGCTCAGACTGGTAGCTCAGACTGGCAGCTCAGACTGGACAAAAACAGAAAATTAAATAATGTTCACAAACTGGTAGCTCAGACTGGAGAAAAACAGACAATTGAATAATATTCACAAACTGGTAGCTCAGACTGGTAGCTCAGACTGGACAAAAACAGACAATTAAATAATATTCACAAACTGGTAGCTCAGACTGGACAACAAACAAACAGACAATTAAATAATATTCACAAACTGGTAGCTCAGACTGGACAACAAACAAACAGACAATTAAATAATATTCACAAACTGGTAGCTCAGACTGGACAACAAACAAACAGACAATTAAATAATATTCACAAACTGGTAGCTCAGACTGGACAACAAACAAACAGACAATTAAATAATATTCACAAACTGGTAGCTCAGACTGGACAACAAACAAACAAACAATTAAATAATATTCACAAACTGGTAGCTCAGACTGGACAACAAACAAACAAACAATTAAATAATATTCACAAACTGGTAGCTCAGACTGGACAACAAACAAACAGACAATTAAATAATATTCACAAACTGGTAGCTCAGACTGGTAGCTCAGACTGGACAACAAACAAACAAACAATTAAATAATATTCACAAACTGGTAGCTCAGACTGGTAGCTCAGACTGGACAACAAACAAACAAACAATTAAATAATATTCACAAACTGGTAGCTCAGACTGGTAGCTCAGACTGGACAACAAACAAACAGACAATTAAATAATATTCACAAACTGGTAGCTCAGACTGGACAACAAACAAACAGACAATTAAATAATATTCACAAACTGATAGCTCAGACTGGACAACAAACAAACAGACAATTAAATAATATTCACAAACTGGTAGCTCAGACTGGAAAAAAAACAGACAATTTGACGACAATTGAAACAGAATATGTCTATGCATTTAGGATTTTGCAATAGGTGCTGGGTCTGTTTCATTTAGCTGAAAGAGTCAGCAGTTTTCTGTTTGCGGTGGGATAGAATATATACAAATGAAATGTGGGACGTTCTCTATGGATGACCTCTACACCCTAGGGTAGACTATCGACATCCAGAAGTGTCTCTGTGGCGTAGAGGCTAGGCGTTCGCCTCTAGTTTCAAATGTACTCGGTTTGCTCTCTCGTGGAGTCATCGGGATATTTTTCCATATATCCCTAATCTTAGTGTAAGTGAGATCCAATTCCTAGTCCTATCGGAGACGGACGATAAACGTAGGTCCGTCTTCAAGTTTGCGCGTAAAAGAACCACTGCGTTAAAATCGAAGAGCAAGCTGGAAAGACGCTGTTTGGAAACTTTAAAATTTGAAGAAACTTCATTAAGAAAATTTGAAAAACCATTAAGAAAATTTGAAGAAAACTCATTAAGAAAATTTGAAGAAAAACTCATTAGAAAATTGAAAACCATTAAGAAAATTGAAGAAACTATTAAGAAATTTGAAAAAAACTTCATTAAGAAAATTTGAGAAAACTCTTAAGAAATTTGAAGAAAAACCATTAAATTTAAGAAATCATTAAGAAAATTTGAAGAAAAAAATTCATTAAGAAAATTTGAAGAAAAACTTCATTAAGAAAATTTGAAAAACTTCATTAGAATTAAGAAAAACTTTATTAAGAAATTTGAAGAAAAACTTCATTAAGAATTTGGAAAACTTCATTAAGAAAATTTGAAGAAAACTTCATTAAGAAATTAAAAACTTCATTAAGAAAATTTGAAGAAAAACTTCATTAAGAAAATTTGAAGAAAAACTCTAAAAAAATTTGCCTAGAATTGAATAATTCCTACACAATATTGTCACCATCTTCTAAATTAGACCAGGGACCGTCGCTGGTGCTACGTAGTTCGTGCACTGCCGCTGAGATCCTCCTGTGTAAGAAAGATATCGGCAGGGCCGTGCCGTGCTATGATACAGAAAGGCGGCCGAATCAGGAGGAACCGTAATGGAGGCGGCATAAGCAGCAAAAGCAAACTTATAATTGAAGGTTATTTTAAGGAAAAAAACATTCAAGGGGCGGCATTTTGAAGACTTGCATCATACTGAGAAAATATACCACACGGCACTGGATATCGGAGCCCACATGGTTACTCGCCGAAATGCAATGATGATGGTTCTATTAATCAATCAATCAATCAATCAATCAATCAATCAATATATCGATAAGTGTGTTTGGTTGTTTTTTTCTGGCCGCTATCAACAAATAATGTCTGCTGTGTTTACGTTCATGAGATAGCATTTCACAACTTTTGTCAAGCCGTCCAGGCTAAGCAGGCCTAAACATAATACCAGAATGCCAGTGTCAGCTCTATTTTTATCTCAACTACAGCTGTAATCTAACTTGTACAGTCTAAGTGACATGTCTGTGACCTCTTGAGATTTCAACTTGTTCAAACTTTAGATCTTTTTTCCCTCAGTCTCCCCACTTGTTTTCCATGGGCGTAGATATGTATACATGCATGTGGTTAAATATAATATATAGTATTATCTCTATCTCAATTTGTATATTTGTCTCAGTGTATACGTATATAATATTTATATATATTATTGTCTTCATTCTTCTATCTATGTTTGTCAGTGTGTGGGTAAGTGTCATTGTCTATCTATTTATCTTTCTCTCTCTCTCTCTAATATGTATATATGCACTGTATTTATGCACCTATTCTTAATGGTCTATTCGAACGAGAGTGTTGACTTTCTTGCAAACAATGCCCCAACTCAAGCAGACAGAAGCATGACAGAACCGATATCATCAATGTGGTACGCTCTCATTTATGTGACATGGGCGAGTCTAGGACACTGGAACGAGTGCGAGAATTAGGAGTTGAGTTTGGACATGCCAAACAGTGTCGTCTACGTGGTAGACAGAGAATGTATACTTATCAACTTCTTATGTGTACGGTGAGTAAGTGGACTTTAGGATAGCTGCTGCATCGAAGGACAGAGCACGCATGGGAATGTCCAATGTGCCATGACATCGATCTCATAACTATAGCATAACACTGATCTATTCTTCCCTATATTTCTAATTCAGTTTGCGCGTTAGTCTCATTGTCTGTTTATCGAATTTTCTCTCTATCTCTACTTCTGTTTTCTGTAGTATATTCAATGTCTAATTGTAGGTTTTCTCTCCATTGCTCTCTCTCTCTCTATCTCTCTCCCTCTCTACTTCAGTCTGTACATTAATCTAATTCCTCTATTTATTTCTCCATCTCTACTCAATTACAGCTATAGTCTCTTCTATCTATGTGACTTTCTATCTATATATTTATACATATGGTCGTCCATACGTTTAGGTAAGAAGGGGCACAAGTGTCACCTCTTGGAGACTGGGTTTTATCAAACAATTTTATGTGAATCTGGTCTTCTCAATTTCCACGTAGCAAACTACCAACTAATAATTTTTATTCATTTTGCACCCCCTGTAAGAATGTATGGGGACGCCCTTGTTTCTTCTATCATTAAAAATATAAAAGACACGGCACAGTTAATCGAGCCAAATGACATATTAAATTCTCATTACTATTCATTCCTTTCTCTTCCTTATATACCTCGCTTATTAAAAGAAAATTGTGTTTTTGTTGGTTTCATATCCTAGTCAATTATTGATATATTATAGATATGCAGCTAAACGAATACTTCATATTAGAGCACTGTGACATCAGCCATGGCAAAGAGCCAAACCGTGTTGTCTCTAATCGAGTCCAACACACTAGTATACCTGTCCTGTAAAGATACAATGAGAACACACATGATTACGGTCCGAACAAGGGCCTATCATTGTTATTCTTTATCGCTGCTACATGCTGTGTGCAATCATGTTGGAGACGGCGGTTTGATAACGGTAGTTTGGAGGTAAATATATAACAAATATATTCACTGCTCAAGTTAGAGGATGTTGTGAAGAAAGACAGTGGTGGTTTTGCCGTGACTACAAACAGTCTCGCTATAGAAATCATGGCAGCAACTAAAACGATGATCTGGCTGGAGTCACAGACTTTTATCCATGTATGTTTTCTCAGTGACAATGAGTATGTTCAGGAAGATTGAAACAGCCTGGGCTAGGAGACAATGGATGGAGTCGCTAATGAGGTCTATGCTGTTTTCGCCAGGGCATGCAGTTGTAAGGGAAAATGAACGCTCCGATATGTTTGCATGTACGGCTGCTGTAAAAAGCTGGCGAGCAATGGACCGGGTTTATATTATAAATTCTCTAAGGGAGAGAGGACGCATACACGATTCAAGTAATAGTGGTGAATCTACAACACTAACCAGACTGCAAGAATTCCAAGACAATGCAGGTGTAACTATAATATAGCATTAAATAACAAGAACGCTTTGCTGGTAACCAAACAAGAATATTAAACCAACAAAGAATCGGTGTCGTTAATCGCCACACGCTGAGAGACAAACTGAGGAGGAGATCGGGGCACTTATGGGCTAATTGGTTTGATGTGAAGTGATGATGATCCGACGACTTAACTAAACTATTATAATAACATTGATTGCTATATGTATTATTTTCATATTAGTTATGTCTAAATTATGTTCATATGTTATCACCAATCAAGGTGGCACATATGAAGATGTTTGATTAGAATACAAAGACAAGATCAGCATTTGCCATTCTGAAGAATATATGGAGATCACATGAATAAAACCAAGATAATAATAATCAAGGAAAATTAAATATTTCGGACACATCAAACGACATGAGTGCCTAGAGAAGATATTTTTGGAAGGAATGATGCCTGGAAGAAGAATGAGAGGAATACCTAGAAGACGATGGATGCAGGATGTCATTGACGATCTGAGAATGACTGCTGCTGACGCCGGTCAACTTGCACAGAACAGAGAGTTTACCAGGACTGCTATCATGGGAGCCATGTTCCGGAAGGGACACGTTACTTGATGATGATGAATGATATTTAACTCACATATCAAGTATGTTCTTCTGTAGGAAGCAGAGACATGGAGAACAACTAAGGGGAACAACATATAAAGTTGCAGACATTCATCAATAGATGCATGCTCAGGATACTCCATCTGCAATGGTATGACAGGATCACAAACGTGGAACTGTGGGATAGAACAGGACAACGCCAAGTAGAACAAGAGATAGGGTTAGAAGGAAGGGCGGGGGCGATGGATAGGAGACACAATGAGGAGATCCCTGACAGCATCACGAAACAGGCCCTTTGGTGAAACCCCAAGGAAATATAGGTAAGGAATACCTAAGAGCACTTGGAGGCGGGAGTTGGAGAAGGAATGCCAGAAAATAGGGAGGGTGTTGAAATCGGAAAAAGATGGCCTTGGATAGGAGAGCTCGGAAAGCCTTGGTTGCGCATTTATGCCTCTATATTATTCTCATATTTACCTATGTCTATATTATTCTCATATTTACCTATGTCTGTATTATTCTCATATTTACCATGTCATATTATTCTCATATTTACCTATGCATGATTATTCTCTATTTACCTAAATGTCTATATTATTCTCATAATTACGGTGTCGGGTTATTCTCTATTTACTGAGTTCATTATTCAATATTACTGAGTAGATATTTCTCATATTTGCACTTATGCTATATTTTTTACATGTCATATTATATCCATACTTACTATATTATACTCATTTTTACTATGTCTATATTATTCTATATTTTATGTCTATATTATTCTCATATTTTATTCAAACTCAATTATAGTGCAATATGTCATGTTTGATGATGCTATATAGCTCATATTTCGATGTCTGAAGTAAATTTACTATGTCATATTATCCATATTAATGATGTCATATTAATCTCATATTTGAACATCAATATCCATGAGTGACTATGCTAATTATTCTTATTGATGATGTCCTAAGACTATAACTAGTAATACTCATATTTACTGATGTCTATATTATCTCATTTTACTGATTCTATATTATGTCATATTTGACTGATGTCTATACTTATTCTCATATTACTATGTGTATTTACCAAACTGATGTCATATTATTCCAGTTCCTGAAGAATTATTGATGATTACTGAATGACTTTATATCCAATTTATAAGGTTATTATTCTTCATTACTGAACATGAGTCTGAGATATTCTATATATACTGGAAGTAATATCATAAATGTGCAGACATTCATCATAGATGTCATTGACTCATGATTACTGATGTCTAATTATTCTACATGATTTACAGCATGAATCTCTATGTACTGATGTCAATATCCATATTACTGAGATGTCTATGATATTCTCAATTTAGCATGTTTTATGTATCCATATACTGAGAATCTCTATACATGTCTATATATTCAGACTTACTGATGTCATATTATCTCCATACTGATGTCTATAGATCTCATAGACTGATGGATTGAAGAATTCTAGAAAATTAGGATGGTTGGTTGTATTCTGCATATTAGATGTCTATATGAGTTCTCAAGGCTGGTGCAACTTATGTCTCTATGTTACCCTATGCTTATGATTCTCATGATTACTGATGGCTATATATCTCATATTTCTGATGTCTCATTATTCCCTCTTTACTGATGTCTATATATTCTATGCTCCTATGTCTCTCTATGCCTCACTATGCTCTCTATGTCTTCTATGTCTCCTATTCTGATGTCTATCTAATTTACTGATGTCTATATTATTCTCATATTTACTGATGTCTATATTATTCTCATATTTACTATGTCTATATTATTCTCATATTTACTATGTCTATATTATTCTCATATTTACTGATGTCTATATTATTCTCATATTTACTGATGTCTATATTATTCTCATATTTACTGATGTCTATATTATTCTCATATTTACTGATGTCTATATTATTCTCATATTTACTGATGTCTATTCTCATATTTACTTATGTCTATATTATTCTCATATTTACTGATGTCTATATTATTCTCATATTTACTATGTCTATATTATTCTCATATTTACTATGTCTATATTATTCTCATATTTACTATGTCTATATTATTCTCATATTTACTATGTCTATATTATTCTCATATTTACTATGTCTATTTTATTCTCATATTTACTGATGTCTATATTATTCTCATATTTACTGATGTCTATATTATTCTCATATTTACTATGTCTATATTATTCTCATATTTACTGATGTCTGTATTATTCTCATATTTACTGATGTCTGTATTATTCTCATATTTACTGATGTCTATATTATTCTCATATTCACTAATGTCTGTATTATTCTCATATTTACCTATGTCTATATTATTCTCATATTTACTGATGTCTGTATTATTCTCATATTTACTAATGTCTATATTATTCTCATATTCACTAATGTCTATATTATTCTCATATTTACTATGTCTATATTATTCTCATATTTACTGATGTCTGTATTATTCTCATATTTACTATGTCTATATTATTCTCATATTTACTGATGTCTATATTATTCTCATATTTACTGATGTCTTTATTATTCTCATATTTACTATGTCTATATTATTCTCATATTTACTATGTCTATATTATTCTCATATTTACTGATGTCTGTATTATTCTCATATTTCCCTATGTCTTATTATTCTCATATTTACCTATGTCTATATTATTCTCATATTTACTGATGTCTTTATTATTCTCATATTTACTGATGTCTATATTATTCTCATATTTACTGATGTCTTTATTATTCTCATATTTACTGATGTCTATATTATTCTCATATTTACTGATGTCTATATTATTCTCATATTTACTATGTCTATATTATTCTCATATTTACTATGTCTATATTATTCTCATATTTACTTATGTCTATATTATTCTCATATTTACTATGTCTATATTATTCTCATATTTACTGATGTCTGTATTATTCTCATATTTACTATGTCTATATTATTCTCATATTTACTGATGTCTTATTATTCTCATATTACTGATGTCTTATTATTCTCATATTTACTATGTCTATATTATTCTCATATTTACTATGTCTATATTATTCTCATATTCACTATGTCTGTATTATTCTCATATTTACTGATGTCTATATTATTCTCATATTTACTATGTCTTTATTATTCTCATATTTACTATGTCTATATTATTCTCATATTTACTATGTCTATATTATTCTCATATTTACTGATGTCTGTATTATTCTCATATTTACTGATGTCTATATTATTCTCATATTTACTATGTCTTTATTATTCTCATATTTACTGATGTCTGTATTATTCTCATATTTACCTATGTCTATATTATTCTCATATTTACTGATGTCTTTATTATTCTCATATTTACTGATGTCTATATTATTCTCATATTTACTATGTCTATATTATTCTCATATTTACTATGTCTATATTATTCTCATATTTACTGATGTCTTTATTATTCTCATATTTACTGATGTCTTTATTATTCTCATATTTACTGATGTCTTTATTATTCTCATATTTACCTATGTCTATATTATTCTCATATTTACTGATGTCTGTATTATTCTCATATTCTGATTCTATATTCTCTTATTTATTTCATATTTTATTTCTATGCATGTTATTCTATATTACTTGTCATATTTTCTAATTCTGTATTATTCTCATATTTACTATGTCTATATTATTCTCATATTTACTATGTCTATATTATTCTCATATTTACTATGTCTTATTATTCTCATATTTACTGATGTCTATTTATTATCTCATATTTACTGATGTCTATATTATTCTCATATTTACTATGTCTATATTATTCTCATATTTACCTATGTCTATATTATTCTCATATTTACTATGTCTATATTATTCTCATATTTACTGATGTCTTATTATTCTCATATTTACTGATGTCTGTTATTCTCATATTTACGTGTCTATATTCTCATATTTACATGTCTTATTATTCTATATTTACTGATGTCTGTATTATTCTCATATTCACTAATGTCTGTATTATTCTCATATTTACTTATGTCTATATTATTCTCATATTCACTAATGTCTGTATTATTCTCATATTTACTATGTCTATATTATTCTCATATTTCACTCGATGTCTTATTATTCTCATATTTACCTATGTCTATA
Source organism: Arion vulgaris (assembly GCA_020796225.1). Taxonomy (NCBI): domain Eukaryota; kingdom Metazoa; phylum Mollusca; class Gastropoda; order Stylommatophora; family Arionidae; genus Arion; species Arion vulgaris. The sequence continues at coordinate 6,341,552 of CM036756.1, read as the reverse complement.
TTATTCTCATATTTACTGATGTCTGTATTATTCTCATATTTACTGATGTCTATATTATTCTCATATTTACTATGTCTATATTATTCTCATATTTACCTATGTCTATATTATTCTCATATTTACCTATGTCTATATTATTCTCATATTTACTGATGTCTATATTATTCTCATATTTACTGATGTCTTTATTATTCTCATATTTACTGATGTCTATATTATTCTCATATTTACTATGTCTACTATTATTCTCATATTTACCTAGGTCTGTATTATTCTCATATTTACCTATGTCTATATTATTGTCATATTTACTGATGTCTTATTATTCTCATATTCACTATGTCTTGTATTATTCTCATATTTACTGATGTCTATATTATTCTCATATTTACTATGTCTATATTATTCTCATATTTACTATGTCTATATTATTCTCATATTTACTGATGTCTTTATTATTCTCATATTTACTGATGTCTGTATTATTCTCATATTTACCTATGTCTATATTATTCTCATATTTACGGGATGTCTTATTATTCTCATATTTACTAATGTCTGTATTATTCTCATATTTACTAATGTCTATATTATTCTCATATTCACTAGATGTCTATATTATTCTCATATTTACTAATGTCTATATTATTCTCATATTTACTATGTCTATATTATTCTCATATTTACTATGTCTATATTATTCTCATATTTACTGATGTCTTATTATTCTCATATTTACTGATGTCTGTATTATTCTATATTTACTGATGTCTTATTATCTCATATTTACTATGTCTATATTATTCTCATATTTACTTATGTCTGTATTATTCTCATATTCACTAATGTCTATATTATTCTCATATTTACTAATGTCTATATTATTCTCATATTCACTAATGTCTATATTATTCTCATATTTACTATGTCTTTATTATTCTCATATTTACTGATGTCTATATTATTCTCATATTTACTATGTCTATATTATTCTCATATTTACTGATCTTATTATTCTCATATTTACTGATGTCTGTATTATTCTCATATTTACCTATGTCTATATTATTCTCATATTTACTAGTCTAGTATTATTCTCATATTTACCTATGTCTATATTATTCTCATATTTACTGATGTCTGTATTATTCTCATATTCACTAATGTCTATTATTATTCTCATATTTACTTATGTCTATATTATTCTCATATTTACTATGTCTATATTATTCTCATATTTACTGATGTCTATTCTCATATTTACTGATGTCTATATTATTCTCATATTTACTATGTCTATATTATTCTCATATTCACTAATGTCTTATTATTCTCATATTTACTATGTCTATATTATTCTCATATTTACTATGTCTATATTATTCTCATATTTACTATGTCTTTATTATTCTCATATTTACTGATGTCTATATTATTCTCATATTTACTATGTCTATATTAAGCTATAAACAATATTATTATGTTATAATGTCACAAATAGATCACAAATTATCGATTATAATAAATATTTTTGAGAAAGTCATAATGTTCCTGCTTGGCTGTTTTTTCAAAATTCACTCCATGTACTTGTATGTCTAGTAAACGAAACAACACTTAATATTCATATTAAACATTTTTATTGAACACGCAATTTTAACACACCAAAATATTTTGAAAAAATCCACCAAAAACATTGTATGACGTAATTTCAGTCAGTGTCGTATCCTGATTTCAGCCATAAGGTGTATTACAACCAGAAAATTTAATACTCTAAAAATTATTGTTTTTATAATTGTTTTCAGTAAAGTACATGTACTGTACACACAGATCTAACAATCTCTGAGGGCCATAGAAATGTGGTTTTACAGAAGAATGATGAGAATCCATGGACTGCTAAAATGACTAATGTTGAGGTATTGAATGAGATCAATACACAGAGAAGGCTTATCATCAATATAGGAAAGAGGCAGTCATCATTTTTCGGGCATGTGATGAGGAGGGAGGTTTAGAACACATTGTCACATCCTGTAAAATCGAGGGTAGACGAGACAGAGGAAGACAGAGAGATAAAATTTTGGATAGCCTGACTTCATAGCACGGTAGAGCGTCAACATCTAAGTTGATAGCAAACACCAACGACAGAGATTTGTGGAGATCCATGATCGCCTACGCCAGCCGGCACGGCACCTGATGATGACAGTACATGTTCATTTTAATGTAGTAATTTTATCCTTATTAGACAATACTTGTAATTGTCTTGTTCAATGTGTTTAAAGCGTTTTGGAGAGTTACAGTTTTATATCCTGTGCCAGGTGTGCTGTATCTGTAGTTTTTAGTCTTTGATGTCGCAGGATATCTGTGATATCATCTATCCATCGGGCTCTTGGTTTTCCTCGGGCTCTGCGACCGAGTTGCTGATTGTTATAGTCAGGGCTGTGTCATGCTATGATACAGAGGGGCGACCACATCAGGCGGCAGCGTAAAGGGGGCGGCATAAGTAGCGAAATCAAAATCACCATTGAAGGTTATTTTAAAGAAAAAACATTTCGAAGACTTGCATCATACTGAGAAAATATACCGCACGGTCTTGGTTATAGTCACGAGATGTTAGTAGATCTGATTTCATTCTCATTAGGTGACCCAACCATTTTACTATATCTTTTAATATGTTGGAACTTCAAAATGTATACACTGTATTTTAATGTATATATTATATACTACTGGATGAAACGCACTGCACAATAGTAAACGAACTAGGATGTACAACTTTTTAAATAATAATACAAAACTTTCACATTGAGTCTGATAGGGTCTAAGAGCGAATAATTAACTTCATTTCATCAGGTTTCTCCCTCCCCGTCGGCAGAAATGACATGCTATCTGCTGAGAGTGTTGTACAAGGCACAAACTCCGTATCTCCAGCAATAATCCTAGGGTTCTCATGAAAGAATTGCCCATGTGACTTGGTCCGGATTTGAACCAACAACCTTCAGAACGACAGGCAAACATTTTAATCACTTTGCCATAGAGACCGTCTTTCACATTGAGCAATCGAGATAATCACTTTGCCATAGAGACCGTCTTTCACATTGAGCAATCGAGATAATCACTTTGCCATAGAGACCGTCTTTCACATTGAGCAATCGAGATAATCACTTTGCCATAGAGACCGTCTTTCACATTGAGCAATCGAGATAATCACTTTGCCATAGAGACCGTCTTTCACATTGAGCAATCGAGATAATCACTTTGCCATAGAGACCGTCTTTCACATTGAGCAATCGAGATAATCACTTTGCCATAGAGACCGTCTTTCACATTGAGCAATCGAGATAATCACTTTGCCATAGAGACCGTCTTTCACATTGAGCAATCGAGATAATCACTTTGCCATAGAGACCGTCTTTCACATTGAGCAATCGAGATAATCACTTTGCCATAGAGACCGTCTTTCACATTGAGCAATCGAGATAATCACTTTGCCATAGAGACCGTCTTTCACATTGAGCAATCGAGATAATCACTTTGCCATAGAGACCGTCTTTCACATTGAGCAATCGAGATAATCACTTTGCCATAGAGACCGTCTTTCACATTGAGCAATCGAGATAATCACTTTGCCATAGAGACCGTCTTTCACATTGAGCAATCGAGATAATCACTTTGCCATAGAGACCGTCTTTCACATTGAGCAATCGAGATAAATCACTTTGCCATAAGACCGTTTACATTGAGAATCGAGATAATCGACTTTGCCATTTGAACCATCTTCATTGAGCAATCGAATAATCCCCTTTGCCATAGAGACCGTCTTTCACATTGAGCAATCTAGATTAGTGTTTAAATGCTTACGCACACATGTCCTTAGTTTTAAAAAGGGTATGGCGTCTGTGGCCTAGGGTTAGTGACTCGGTCTATTAACCCCGACGTTCTGAGTTCGAATCACGCTGCGGACAGTTTGCTTGCAAATTGTTTCCGTTGATTTTAACAAAATGACGATGGCGCCACCCGTTCAGAAAGCAATGGCAAACTACTGAACGTAATAGTGGTGTCTAGAAAATCAACGACTCGTTTACTGTAGTTGATGGCTACGTCCTTTAGGATATGCCACGATTTTCATTTTTTCATAAAAGCGAACGATTGCACCGGGTGGATTCCCCATATGGCTCCGCCCTGTCGGCAAATCAGCATCACCGAAGTATTGCACAAAGCACAGTGTCGCTAATTTATTACTATGAACTCTGTTTAATTCTAAGAATTACTGCATATCTGGCATGATTTCAGTAGAATAGAACTGTTTAATTTCTGAATCACTGCATATCTGGCATTCGAATAGTTATGCTCGATTCACTGCACACTTAAGAAAAATCCAGTACCTCGTTGGTTCTGTAAGCATTGTGCTAAATCTGTCCCTTAGATCAGCAATAGAACTTGTATGAACTTTTGAAATTGTATGAACAATTGTAACATATATATCTCTATCTTTTTAATACAAATACTTGTATAACCTACTCCTTGTTTATAATTGGAAGTTTCACTTTGACTTAAAGAGCATGTCTAACATACATGGAATATACAGCCCTGATTCCAGTCTGTGGTTTGTATTAGGGTACGCTATGTTGATTGTTCAAAATTATTCAATGACATCTACAACACTGGATATGTACCCAAAGATTTACGACAATCCATTTTTATAGCACTACCAAAGAAAGCAGGAACGATAGAATGCGAAAAACACCGCACAATCAGCCTCATGAGTCACGTAACAAAACTACTTTTCAGCATTATTATGAGAAGGGTACGAAATAAAATAAGACCAGAAGTTAAGGAAGAACAATGTGGCTTTGTTGAACGCAGGGAACAAACAACGCAATATATACAATAAGAAAAGTAATGGAAAGATCAGTAGAAATGAAGTTGGACTTATACCTATGTTTCATAGACTACTCAAAAGCTTTCGATAAAGTAAAACATGGAGAAATAATCAGCATGTTAGAAAGTATAAATATTGATGGTAAAGATCTTAGACTTATCAAGAATTTGTACTGACAACAAAGCGCAGCCATTAGACTAGAGAGTAAGATTGGAATCTATCAGGCGATACAGTTAGAGTACGAGCAAGGGTGCGTACTCTCACCAGACCTATTCAACTTATATAGCGAAAACATCATGAGATCTATAGAAGAAAAGACAGGAATAGCAGTCGGTGGACAAAATATAAACAACCTAAGATACGCTGATGACACAATTCGCATGGTTACAAATGAACAAGATCTGCAAGACTTGATAGACATACTAGTGAGAGAAAGTGAAAAGAAAGGATTAAGCATGAATATAAAGAAAACAGAGGTTATGGTTGTCTCCAAGAAGCACCAGCATGTAATATCAAAATAAATAACACAACACTGAAACAAGTCTATCGATTCAAGTATCTGGGAACATTCCTAACATCAGATGGCAGGTGTAAAACAGAGATTAGAAGTAGAATAGCTCAAACGAAAGCAGCTTTTATGAAAATGAAGAACACACTATGCGTGAACTCACTACCAATGACATTGCGAAAACGAGTACTCCAGTGCTATATTGAACCAATACTTATGTATGGCAGCGAATCATGGACATGAACAAACAATCAATACGATCATTGGAAGCCACAGAGATGTGGTTTTACAGAAGAATGTTGAAAATTTCATGGACAGCAAAGAAAACAAATGTGGAGGCCTGCACACAAAGAAACCTTATGAAAAGAATAAGAATCCGACAATCAAGGTTCTTCGGACATATAATGCGAAGAGAAGGTTTAGAACATTTGGTGACTACAGGTAAAATTCAGGGAAGGAGAGATCGTGGAAGACAGAGGGAGAAGATGTTGGATGGCCTGACATCATGGTTCGACAAAATATCGACGTCAGAACTGATTATATGCATCAAGCAAAGAGAGTTGTGGAGAGACATGATCGCCTACTCCGGCAGGCACGGCACTTGATTGATTGATGTTGATTGTGTTAATCATACAAGTACTAAACCAGCCGGTGTAGGTAATCATGTCTCTCCACATTCTCTGTCTCTCTCTGTCGTGCGTGCGTGCGTGCGTGCGTGCGTGCGTGAGTTCGTCGTGCGTGCGTGTGTGTGTGTGTGTGTGTGTGTGTGTGTGTGCGCTGTAGTTTATCAGTGCTGACGTCGATCTCTTGTCGAACCACGATGTCAGACTATTCAATATCATCTCCATTTGCCTTCCACGATCTCCCGTTTCCTGTATTTTACCCGTTGTCAGCAAATGTTCCAAACCTCCTCCTCTCATTGTTTCCGAGGAACATTGATTCTTATTCTTTGGTTCAGATTTCTATATGTGCATACCTTTTTTTAAAACCTCATCATTTTATTTGTTCACTGTCCACGGAATGTTAAATATCCTTCTGTAAAACCACATCTCTGTGGCTTCTAGCGATATTATTAAATGTTGGTTCATTGTCCATGATTAGCTGACATACATAAGTATTGGTTCAATATAGCACTGAAGTATTCTTTTCGCAGTGTTATTGGTAGTGAGTTTAAACACAGTATGTTTTTCATAAAAGCTTTTTTCGTTTGATCTATTCTCCTGCTAATCCCTTCTATTATTTTGTACAGAACAAATGTGTACAAAAAGAAATTTAGTTAGTTCTGTTGTTGCTATTGTGTGCGTTTTGAATCAACCTGAATTTCAGTTTTTGTTATGTTATCTTTATAAACCTGTATGACATACAGTGTATGGTATCCATAAACCTGTATGCCATAAACCTGTATACCATACAGTGTATGGTATCTTGATCTGTCTCCCTGAACTTGCAGTTGTTGTTATGTTATCTTCATAAACCTCTATGGTATCTTGATCTGTCTGAATAGAACGAAGATTATGTTCAGCAACAAAATAAAATATATTTATCTATATCCTCTTCGGGTCCTGTTTGTCACATAAGGCTTCCACAAGAGACTTCTATTACTGTGTCTTTCTACTAATTGTTTCAAATCTCAGGCTCCAACCTTTCAGCTCTCTTTCCTCAGTTCTTCTCTATGTTTCCTTTAGACGTCCAGGTATTCTTTTCCCATCCGCTGTCCATCAAAGAGAATTTCTAGCCAATCTCCCAACACGCATATGACATACATGACCAATCCACCTCCACCTTTTATTATGGTCTCTGTGATGTACAAACAAAACAAGATGTCCACCCCAATTTACCATCAGTAATGAAGACCATTAAAAGCTGTACAAGTTTTGAATATCTTGCTTCTGTAATTAATAACAATAGAGGATGTACTAAAGAAATCGGATGAAGACAGTCCACGGAAATTCAGACGTCGATGTCTTGGCTAAGAAAGACAGTGCGTATGGGCAAATCTACAAACTACTGTCTTTTCAAGAGGTGAAAACCCTCATTAAGAGAAAACATGCAGTCGACTGGAAGATAAACATTGGATATGATTATGGAAAAGATTTCCTCAAAGACCTAGCAGAATAGAACATTTATATTTCGCCTACGTACCAGACACTGCACACTCAACTGCCACTTAAATAGACTAGGAATAAATCAGACGGCTTTCTGTCAGTGTCAGCAAGCGGAACAAAGACCGGAGCATGCAAGACTGTCCTCTCCTGGATGAGCTGAGAAGTAAGATGTGGCCACACCCAGTCGATCTGGAAACTTAACTTTGAGGAAACATGCCAGACTGCACAATTTATGATCCAGTTTGTGAATTAACCAATGACCAAGACACCGAAACAGAAGCATAAAGAAACTACGGCATAACACAAGGAATGAAACACCAGTAGCAAGTCTGAGGATAATCACTTTGTCATACATGATAGAACAAGTGAAAGTTGTGAATTGATCAACTTCATAACAAAGAATGAAACACCAGTGAAGTCTGAGGATAAACACTCCTGTATAACAAGAGGTATAAAGATGAAGTCTAGATATCCACTTTGAACCTGATTACAGAATGAACACCATGCATCTAGGAATAATTCCATGCATAACCTGAGCACTAAACAACAGTGAGATGTTGGGCAGGAAAATAACACGTAAGAAACTGCATAAACGAAATGAACACCCAGTAAATCTGAGGTAAACCTTCTGATCAACGCTTCACATACTGAAAACCAGAATGAAGGAGCTGGGATCTAACATTGCAGCTCAAAGACAAGGAATGATCAGACCCATTCAGGACTAATCTTGCCCATACACAGACAGAAAGATCCAGTACAAGCTGGGATAACATTTGCTGTCACAAGGAATGGAAAACCAGTACAGGTTAGGTCAGACCTTCCTTCATAACTTGTTGGAAAACACCATAGCAAGTCTGAGGATACTATTCCCCGATAAAATGACTTTAGACCACAGAAAGTCTGAGGATAATCCAGCGACTGGATGGACTTGACAGGATGGAACCGTAGCAGTCCTGAGATAAACACTGAGATGATCAGAGGGTAGGGAAATGAAACCCAGAGACAACCTGGAGAGAGATGCAAGAACTGAAGAAAGAACAGGAGCTGAAACAATAGAGGAAGGTCATGAAGGAAAACTTTGCCTTGTTTGCACAAGACGCCACAGAGCGTAACAGGCTAAAGAGATTAGAGTATAACACAAAGAAAAACTCTGAAACTGGATAAACAATAATTATTAGAACGCTCTAAAAGGAAGGAAAATAGATGTTCTGAGTGAACATTGATTGTAACATCATTCCGGAAATGAAACACCAGTAGCAGTCTAGGATAAACAGACTGCACAATACAACAGTTCATAAATTACCTCATTGACAGGTTGGGATAATCAGGCCTGTCATAACAGGAATAACAACCATGTGCACAGCGAGGATAATCACTTTGCTGATTACAACTTATAGTTTAAATTGTTGATGATTGATCAAACAAACATCCAAGAAGAAACTCTGATCTGTTGGAATAACGTTCAGACAAAATAAACATCCAACGGAAGATAAGGCAAGAGGTATTAGATGGACGCTAACATCCACTCTGGAAGACCTAGATTTTGCAGATGACATCGCACTCCTATCTCATACACATAGAGATATCCAGGAAAAGACCTGCCGCCTTAACCAATATAGTGAGATGGTTGGGCTGAAAATAAATCAGAAGAAAACTGAAGTAATGACTCTGAACATAGCAACCCCAGCACCAGTCAAACTAGAAGGTAAAACCCTCCGAGATACAACCGCTTTCACATACCTTGGAAATGTTATTAGCAATGAAGGAGGCGCTGGATCTGACATTAAAAGCAGACTGAGCAAGACACAAAGTGCATTCATGACCCTTCAGACCGCCTGGAAATCTGCCCAATACAGCATCAGAACCAAGAATAGTATCTACAACAGCTGTGTGCTGTCAACATTGCTGTACGGATCGGAATGCTGGAGAATGACAGAACAGGATATGTCCAGACTCTCCACCTTTCATACAACTTGTCTGCGAAAAATCTTACGCGTGTACTGGCCGACTACTATCTCGAACCAAGAATTGCTTGCACGATGCCAACAAGAGAATATGGGCACTATCATCCGAAGACGACGATGGAGATGGATTGGACATGTGATGCGCGTGGAGACTGGCTCCGACATGAAAACTGCACTGAGATGGACTCCAGAGGGTAGGCGAAAGCGTGGAAGACCCAAGACGACCTGGAGGAGAACGATAGAGCAAGAACTGAAAGAAATGAATCATAGCTGGAACACAATACAGAGGAAGGCCATGAACAGGGAAGAATGGTGTGCGTTTGTTGTTGCCCTAAACGCCAAGGGCGTAACAGGCTAAAGAGATAGGAGAAAATAAACACCAAAGAAGAAACTCTGATCTGTTGGAATAACGTTCAGACAAAATAATTATTAGAACGCTCTGGAGAAAGCAGAAGGAAATTATAGATGTTCTCGAAGATCTGAACATTGACTTATAAACAATATCATGTCTCGGAAATGATATAATGAAGGGCATGATTCCTAGATGACGAAGCAGGAGACCACAATACAAACAGTTCATTAAATTACTCTTCTTGAACAGAGTTGTGGAAGAGGCGAGAGAACTGGCTAGAGTTGAGGAATCTTTCATACGGTATGTGACAGCAACGTTTTTTCGGGAGAATTGAGACTGACTTTACCATAACATGAACGCCGCCCACTGCTGCACAAGTTCAGTAAAGCTGCGTCGACCTTATTGTTAGCTCTAATGGCTGTGTATGTTCAACATCATTATGTTCCCTGCCGACTTGTGTAGGCGATACTAGATCTGAACGGTCATCTGTCCTGAGTAATGACTGAGTTCAGATGTTGAAACTTATCTGTGCCATGATAAACACTGTCTAATATCCACGGACTTGCCTGTGTGTGTATGTTAGATAGTATACAGCATAAGAAAAGAAATACAAATTAGATTCATTAAATCAATTCGTTATTACAGTATGCACAACAGAAGATTTATTACTTTGTTTTTACGTATTTCGCCTAAGCCAAGCACAACAGCAGATTTCAAAATAGTTGACACGAAAGATTAGTTAACTACCAATGGATTCTTTGTTTATTGCACAATAATAAATAGTTTCCTTAATAACTCTCGCAGTAAAATCGATATTAGTTTTTATTTAATGGCTACTCTAGTCTACATACACAACGAACGTGAACAGATGTCCTCAAGCGAAAATCACTCGTGTCAATCGATATCCGCCAAGTCAGCAACTCTTAAACGCGACACGCAGCATGTGTTGTCGCACAGCGGTATCCAGGCCGCCAAGTAGAAGGCGTAGTGAATCTGTTTGTAAACAATGCCGCGTGGTAAACAACCTGCTGCAAGTTATATCTCTCAGATTTGATTAAACCGCTACAAAATATACCATACACATTTATTTTATAACAGCACTCGTTATGCTTACTGCACACAACATATATTAATATGTAGTTAGGTGCATGTGTTGTTACAATTATCACACATCTGTGCATGGGAGCCCTCGTCATGCAGCTCGCGATATGAGTTAACTTCAGCTAACATCTCGCGCCGCCTTCGACCAGTCTTTTACTCTTATTACGAATTCGACAAACCCGTGATGTATATATAACGAGCTCAACCATTGGTCGGGGCAGGCCAATCAAAACCTGCTGAACTTGTAAACATTGGTAGCACTTGTTTCCCGTTTCATTTATTCCCTGACACAACTCCAGTTTAGTTAGATTCAGAACGGAGTGATAGAAAGACTGGATTTGGTCAACTAGGAGATACTCAATCGTTTTCTTAGGAAATTTTCAACAGTTGCATTTTAACATGCAAAGTATTGCACAACTTTTGCAGGCAGCTGAATATATTGAAAGACGTGAAAGAGGTACGATAATATATTGCCAACCTTCTTGTTGATATGTGGAGTAAATCTATGTGTTGTGTATTCACGAGTGTCGGGATATTTTTTTTCTTCATTTTGTTTAATCAAAAGTGCATTCTTTCACCTGTGTATGGATAGTTTTATTAGTTTTATTTTTCTTCATATTTCGAACTTGTTAAAGTTATCGAGCTTTTAGCTCGGCATATTATCAAAATATATCAGTGTTGTTGTCATAGCAACGAGGAATTCTAACATAATATAAAGTGGAATATACAACAAAGCGAGGTTTTTTATAAAAATCGAACGTTACGTGTAAACAAGGCCTAATGTTTATTTATTTACCAAATTTCTGCAGAGGCGGAACATGGATATGCATCAACATTGCCAATGCCAGACGAATACAGTTACACTTCATCCAAAAAGCGATCAAAGTCAAAAAAGACACAAGGCAATAGGTACCACTTCCCTTGTTGATTTTTTTGTACAAATATGAAACAGCTGGTGTTGCTAGATTATTGCTGTATAGTCAGTCACATTAGATGGTGTTGTATAACTTCTACAACACATAAATCAAGCGGTTATCGTCAGTGCTTGACATGGGGCAATATTATCATACTACTATTATTATTATTGCTGGAGGGAGCTGCAGGAAATAGCTAGAGATAGGAAGACTTGGCATGAGTTGGTTGAGGGCATATGCCCCTATCCGGGATTAAAAATGCAAAGAGAGAGATTATTATTATTTAACATATGGTTGCTATTGAACGACACTGTTGATGAAATGCACACAAAAGCCCCTTATAAAAATCTCTTCTTATCCTGAAGCTGTGAGACAAACCAGAACTGGAGAAAAGAAAGAAAGACAAGGGGCATTGGGAGGCTCGCTCCATGTGTCTCCTTTTTCACCCTGGTGCCGAAAGGCAAAACAGGATTCGAGAATAGATAGCTGAAGATAGAGGATTGCTATTACTACTGTAGTTTGTACACTACATGATGTATACCTATAGGTACACAGTCTCTTCTAGCAGGTTGTGAATTGTTTATACTAGGAAGTAGTGAACAATTACTGAATATTATTTTTGACTTGATCAATGTTTTATGTTGAATCAAAACTTGATATAGTATAGTTGCAGAAATCAGATGTGCTGGCCTACTTGTAGGCAAATAACTGGAACAGCATACAATTGCTCTTAGACTCAGATCAGAAAGAGTGGTTAAAAAGTGGTTGATATGAAGCACACAAAGAAGTAGGAACAAGTATTAGTAACTCGGCTAGTATTTTATACTTGTATATTTATACATATAATAGAACAACTAGTGTAATTAGGCCGGCTCCAATGATGCCAGTCTTTGTAAAGTGTCAGTAACAAAGACACAATAACTTTGTAAACTGTTCCAAACATTTCTTGAACTTGGAAACTATGCGTATTTATCTTTAGTTAAAATATTGTCTATATATTCAATTTTGTCTCTTATATAAACTTCGCTGTCTTTTGTAGCTCACACAGAGGTCAGTGTAGTTTTCTTTCCAGTGTTGTTTCACTAGGCCAGTGAGTTTGTCTTAGTATATCCTATTCGGGGGAGTCTTGAAGTATGTGCCTTGAAGTCGGGTGTATGTCCGCATAGGTGAATTGTCAATCTTGAATTTTGTATACATGTGTTGGTGGAGTTGATTTGCCCTGTTCTGAAGTGAAGATTGATAACTTATTCTAATATGCTCATATTCTGGTAGTCCTCGCCTGTTAGTATTGGAAACTACAAGCTAGATCTGAGCACCTATAGGGAACCCAAAAGCATTGATTGATTTTATTCAGTCATCCAGATATTACAGGCTAGATTTGCATGATGAGTCTCGGCCATGTCCAGATATTACAGGCTAGATTTGCATGATGAGCCTCAGTCATGACCAGATATTACAGGCTAGATTTGCAAGATAAGCCTCAATCATGTCCAGATATTACAGGCTAGATTTGCAAGATAAGCCTCAATCATGTCCAGATATTACAAGCTAGATTTCCAAGATAAGCCTCAGTCATATCATGAGAAATGCGAACTGACTGGTATACTCTATTAAGAGTACATGTATTCTGAGTTTAATAGAATAGTATTAAGAAACTGATTGAAAGCTCATATTTCTTAGAATATATGAGCAATAAAATGTGGGCATTGATACATATCATTTATATCAAAATTCATCAGTTTATGACATTTAGTTTCAACTTAGATCAAATTGACTTGTTATTAACAAAAGCATATTTCATTGTTGGAGTCATAATTTTGATGAGATTGTTATATATCTGTTTCACTTTCTTTGTTACCAAGGAATCATTGTATGTGCATTTTGTTCATTGCAGATCAACACATAACGAACTGGAAAAAAATAGGTAGGAGCTAATTTCTTCATTTGTTAAAATCTGTTAATTTTATGTATTAGCTCCGTGGGTGGCGTTACTGGGATGTTGAACAGATCGTTTGTTATGTGCATTGGTTGTTATAATAATGCCTGCAACATTACTAAACCTGTTTCTTTAAGATTTGGTTCATTAGCCATAGGCAATATAATTACATGATTTATATAGTTTTAGTGCATCTGGTAAATTGTTTATGATTTTCTTCATTTCAAATGCTTTGGAATATGTCACTTCGGTTGAGCCGTCTATTTGTAAAATAAAATACTAGTTTTACTATTTGGAATCAGATGTGGTACGTGTGAAATACAGTGCGCGCGGCATTATTTGCATTAAACTGAGCTATCTTGTGGCGGGCCAACTCTGGTTGGCTTTATGTTTACAAAATTGTACCTAGCCTGAAAGAAGGACGAATGCGCTGAGGCCTCAAGTAGCAAGCACAGCTGGCCTCGAATAACACAGCTGCCCTCATGTTACCCTCGACTAAAGAAAGGAAACCGTTCATGATGGAGCGAGTTCGCATTGTTAACCTGGGCAGGAGGACAAACTGAAGGCCTCAGTCGGCATAGTTTAGCATGATCTGTCCTCTGATAACGGAAATAAATATTGATTGAATAATGCACGTCATCAAGGTAAAGAATTCCGTGCCTGCGAGCATTGCCAAACCTCCCTCCCTGTCGTTTTTACCTCTCAATAATACATGGCTTAGTCAGGCTTGATCAAAAACTAGTATTACATTTATTGTGTACATAGGTGCGTGTTGTTAGCTTGATCGCAAAAACTCGGACAAATACACGGTTAAATATAGAGTGCATCAATGACAGATTCAAAACTCATTTGCCTTAAAATGTCCTTACAAAATAACTGCCATATTCAAAATGGTGGCAGGAAACCAACAATAACATTAAGAAATCGTATACAATCTTTGAGTTAGTGACAGTTAATATAGGTATTTCGTTTAATAGTTAATATAAATTTGCAACATTTCAAAAATGGGCCATAAACTAACGTATTTATATATTTTCTTTCATAATTGTTTTCCCATCTCTAAAGTCATATATGATATATTGTGACAAAAAGCTTACAAACACATTCATTGTTATTGTTGTGACAAATGGCTGACAAACAATTGTGACCACAAAAAAATTTCCAAAAACTTGATAACCAGGATTTTACGGGGCATTCGGTCTTGTATTAAAGAAATTACTATTTAACAACACCTGACAGAATCATGAGAATGACACTAATGATGATGTCTCTTAAGTTCGCACTTTGACTTAGCACATCGTTTTCCTCGACTTGGTTTTGAAAACTCACGAATAATATAACCTCCAATACATTTAATAGTCAAAAACACGGCCACTTATTGTTCTCTCAAGTTTTTCAAAGCTTTTTTTTTAAACCGTAGACTCGTATTTCAAATCAGGAGGCAAATTATTTCAGACTTTTTAAAATGTTGTTCTATGAGAAAGAGAAACCAGGAGCTTAGGCAGCGGGCGAGGCCGTTGTTGTTTTGCCTGAATCGTTACAACCTTGGCCTAAATTTGGCAACTGCATGCGTAGTCCGTGCCCGCTATCTCAATGGCAGGCATAACTGGGAAAAGGGGAGAGAGAAATCGAGAAAGGCTATATCATGACACACTGCTCTCTACACACAGCCAACTTAATAAAACAGCAGCCGCAGCAAAACATATCATCATCATCCAAGCTCCACCCTCTTAACTCTTAAACAACTTTTCACTCATCAGCAACCACATGATCTACTGTAGTATTTTATTGTTTTAATTTGTGAACGTTATTTTAGTAGCAGTTCTTAAACTGAACCATCTCACTCTGTAATGCACATTATAAACAAAAATCCTGCATTCTTCTTCTTGTCGTTTGTTCTTTACAACCAATTTTAATCACTCTTTGTGATATCTCTGATCTTTGCCAAGAAGGTATATAGGTATACGTTGCACATTGGTTTAGTAGGCCCCTAAACACTTAAACTTCTACACATTTAGGACATATGCATCCGATTTCAGCCAAACCTCCTTAGTCGCCTCTTACGACATGCTGGCATGTAACAGTGGTTCTATTCTTTACACCCCAAATTTGGGCCCGGTAACCACTCAGGCGTTCCTGCATTTAATTAAATTTTTCATCTGGTGTTAATATTTTCTGTATAAAATTTTTTTTTTTTTTTTTAATTTCTGTTAGCACAGTTTATAAAGTAATTTTTTCTTGTTCTCTCCCTATCTTCTTCGCTGAATGCTCCATATCGACCATTTGTGAACCACTCTTTGTGATCTGAGCATAAGAGCGATTGTACGTAGTGCCAGTTATGCGCCTACAAGTAGGCCAGCACATCCAATTTCTGCGACACTTTTTATTTGCTGGTGTAGCTTCCTAGGCCCCTACTTCAGTCGCCTCTTACGACATGCCTTGTAGGTCCCAGTGATACTATTCTTTGCTTCCCTTGTGGGCCTCTACACCACACAAAGTGCCATATTCATAGAAGCAGGGAGCATGAGACCACACAAAAGATGGAGCAATGGCATCAAGAACAGCCTTACAAAATGAATATCAGCTTACAAAGTGCCTTAAAACAAGCACACACAAGATGACTACTTCTTTCTTCCCCCACCACCACCACCACCACCACCACCTTCTATAAAAAGTAAATGGTGGAAGAGAAGAAGAAGAAGGGAGCATGAGATCCAATAGTGGACTGCTAGTGAAGATGCGATGGCAGAGTTTTTTCAGATCAGAAGTTTAGCAAATCCAACTCCCATTGTTGAGAACCCTAGTAAGCATATAGTGGTTAGTTCACCAACTTACGAGTGACCCAAGCATCAATGTCTTTGTTTGTTATGTAGGGGATTGAAGCCGAGGCATGGATCTTTCAACCTAAGGACAAACCTTTTATTGGTTATACCAGATCGTGTAGGCCAACAAAACTGGAAATTAAAAATTAACTACTTTCAGAGGATCAAAATTATGCGCAACAATGAAATTCCACAATGGGAATTAATGAAACAGTCAGCCACGTGTGTTTTATGGTTCTAAAAATATTGCTAACAAATGTGTGCTCAAATTATCAGCTGTTCCTTGAATTATTGACAGTATATGTATGAGTATGTCAGTTTTCAGCCATCAATTCCCCATTCCAAAAGTATGTCATAATTTAGCTTAATATCTGTCTACTATTACTGTTATTTGCTGAAAAAAAGATAATTATGGTTGGATTAGCCGCAATGTCTCTAAGCTAAATAACAATTGCAAAAGTAAAGCGTACAAACAATGGAACATGAAATTTGTGAGTACAAATTCCTGATTTTGCATTGATAGTTTCATCTATAAGTGCTGCCTAGAAAATCATCAACTCATTTACTGTGATTGATGGCGATGTCATGTAAAGGTTATGCTACGATTTTATTTTTCTATTTGATGACATGAAATTATGTATGACCTTTGATGACCTTTGTATCCATTCTTTTTTATTTCATGGTTTAATTTATCTAATCTACAGAAGAGCTCACTTGAGGCATTGCTTGGAGCGCTTAAAAGATCTTGTTCCCCTCGGAGTAGATTCTTCACGGCATACAACATTAGGTCTTTTAACAAAAGCTAGATCTTTCATAAAGGTTTGTGTGCATTGTCTACAGTAAAAATTGTGTGGTTAATATCGTGTCCTAAAATTGATTTTTTTTTGGGGTTGTAATTTGTCAGCAGGCTTCACTATTTTACTGAAACTTATAAAGTCATTTAATTACATAATTTTTATGACTTTTCTGATGTTGAAAATTGAAGCTGTTGAGAAATATATATTATGTCAAATGTTGTGTCCAGATACCGCCCGTGTGGTGCCAGGGCTCATATGGGAAGTAAAGAATAGTACCACTGCAAACTACAAGGCGTGTCGTAAGGGCGACTGAGGTAGGGGCATAGGAAGCTACCCTAGTAAATAAAAACAGTTGCAGAAATAGGATGTGCTGGCCTACTTGTAGGCGCATAACTACACAATGTACAATCGCTCTTAGGCTCAGATTACATACAAATCACACAAAGTGGTTAACAAGTGGTCGATATTAAGCGTTCAAAGATGAAGAAGAAGGTCCAGATACACAGCTGTTAAACCTTCTTTTTCCCAGGAGCATAGGTCTGCAACTTTCATCTTCATCAAATTCTATTCTTGGTCGTCTTCTTCAGATATGTCAATTATTAGACTCTAAACCTCTCTAGGATTCTTCATCAGGTATTGTTTGGTCTTCCCTTTCATCTCGTCCACCATATGTTTCAGTTATATACATCCTTGGTTGTCTTGTGCGATTGTTTCCTGATGATATGTAAATATCAATCACCACTATTTCTCTTTATCCTCCAGCTGTATTGGTTTATGTCTTGTTGTCTGCCACAAATCTGTGTTTATTATCATTTCTGACTATCTGATATAGAGTGTGCGGTGGAGACATCTTTTGAGAAATGAATGTCTGCAGATTGTCTGCTCCAGGCCATAGCTTATGGAAGCAAAGCTGGCAGTTAATTGACTTAATACCTAACTAAGCCATCAGTCACCTATTACAGACATGTTGCCTGGAGATTGTCTGCTCCAGGCCATAGACTGCAGGACAGCAAGGCTGGCAGTTGAATTGGACTTAATAATTAACTAAGACAGCTAGCCACCAATTACAGACATGTTGTCTGGAGATTGTCTGATCCAGGTCATAGCTTATGGAAACAAGGCTAGCGGTTAATTGACTTAATAACTAACTAAGCCATCAGTCACCAATTACAGACATGTTGACTGGAGATTGTCTGCTCCAGGTCATAGCTTATAGAAGCAAGGATAGTGGCTGATTTATTTAATAATTAACTAAGACAGCTAGCCACCAATTACAGACCTGTTAGCTGAAGATTGTCTGCTCCAGAGAGCAATCCATGTCCCTTGTGGTTGCACAACCTGACAACATAGTCATCTGCATCTATGTTGATTGAGATATACTGGAGACATGATTCAGTAATATTTTTTATCTATATTAAGTATAGAGTTAACCCTTCTGCACTGCCTTGCGGAACTCATTCCCTTCATTTGATGAAGGATGTGATTGTTCCATATAGTAAATCGTTGGTGAGAAATATGATCCAGAAAAGCTTGTTTTGTTTGACTCTTACTTGTAAGTGTGGTTAGCATCAGGCCCTGCTTTCACGCGCATGTTGGCAGAAACCTGAGAGAGATCAAAGAAGACTGTATGAACCTTCTTCTTTTCCTGAATTACATTTTTTTAAATGTCTTGTGTGAGGTAGACCAATTGATCTTGTGTGCGTCAACATTCTCATTACCTTGCCTGTAGACCTTGTGTGCGTCAACATTCTCATTACCTTGCCTGTAAAAGCAAATATGCTTGGAGCATACATCTGTTTGGTTTTGAAGAACCAGACAAGTCTTTTGTTTACGAATTTTTTCATACGTTTCCACACACAAACTGAGAAGGTTGATGGTTCTAAGTCCCCATTGTCCCTTCCTGACTTCTTTCTTCATTGCGTTCAGTTTCATAAACCATGAGATGGGTTGCCTCTATGAAGCAGCATGTCAGTTGGAGTTTCTTGAGAGCCTGACTTCAATATAGGTTGAATATATACCTTCTTCCAGATTGATTGAATCTGTGTTCTTAGTTGGTTTACGATATTAAGGAGAAACATTTTTGTTGACTGGATTAGGAATTTGTTTCTTATGCAGCCTGCTTTATGTGTACTTTTTTCTTCTATATCTTTTTTAATCCATTGTCTAGTTTCTGTAGGGTGAACCTTGCTGACATATTTGAGCTTAACTCTTAGTGGACCAGTGCAAAAGCCATGTTTTTACAAGAAATTTGTTTTTAGAATTTAAAATGCCCTTTAGTGTCGCTCCTGGTAAAAGGCGCCCAACCCAAAGCCATGTAATGCTTTGAAAACATAGTTTTTGTTTTTTTTAAAAGTATACACAAGACGCACTCGAGGGCACCTGCCAGAACTCTTGCACACTCTAAACCCTGAAATGTACAACAGATACAAAACTGTTATATCTGGTTCCAGAGATGTTCATTGCTAACTAAATCATACAGTTAAATCTATTACTTTAATTGTTCATATATTTCTACGATCATCCCTACAACAGCTTAGACTTTACTTTTGTTATGTTCTCTGTTTTTGTGTTAATCTCATCCAGTTTTAGAACTTACAAGCATTGTATGTAATACAAGAGTAGGCAGACTTGCTTCAAAAGTACCTTTAGCCAAGAGTGTTGTTTACAGTTGCTTAGCAGCTGCTTGTAAGATTAGAACACAACAATTGATGACTAATCTGTTCTTAGATTATGAGAATTTTGTATCAAATGTTGCACTAAGAAGGGATTAGTCACATGTAGGACAAAAAATAGAATATGTTTAACCAGTCTGCCATAGTAACTATCCATGTTATATATCATTTGACATCTGCTAGGGAAGACTAAGTAATGGTGTGTCTGCCTGGAGTGCTACAAGATTGGTTTAGTAAACAGAAAGTTTGACTCCTACTGAAGCTCCACAGTATTTTAACATTCAGATTGTCTCTGGAAGTTTCAATATAACTGCGGCACTGTCTAAGTAGTTTTTGTTGAAGGTGCATGTTATATAACTGATTATTTGGTACACTATATCCATTGATCCAGCAAGATTTGACCATCTGGCCATGTAGTGTACACAGCAATGAAGAACTGGGCTGTCTGTGGATTGTCTACTTACCACAGACTGGACCCAGAATTGGACAGTTCTAGCACTAGAAGAAGGCCCTTACTGTGCTTCTAAATGATACAGTAGCCAAGGATGGGTTCATTGTGATTATTCCTCAGAAACAGATTGCATACTTTTACTATGGTTGCCATTCATCAAAGAGCTGCACATATTAGTTCTATACCCTCAGGTGTAGTCAGTATCATTTTGATTTCTTTCCAAACACAGAAAGTGTATGAATACCTTCCAATAGGGACAAAATCTTTAAATAGCCAATCATCTTCAGTATTTAACTTGTGTTATATGGATTTATTTGTTCTTTTCTCTGTCTATTGTATTTTAAGAATTCTCCTAAAACATTTGTATTCATAAGGTCTCAATATGCTTCTGATTTCCTTAGTGTTTACTCTGTTAGGTAATAGGAGATGAAATTGTTCTCAGTTATATAAGGATTTTCATCAATGCACTACGGACATGTCAGTATGTGCTTTGATCTCCACCTCAGCAAATCCAGTAGCATCCAGCGGCCTAACAAACCAGTTCGATGATGATGATTAATTAACCTTTTTGCATATTTGGTATGTTGTTCTTTTCAGGCTGTACCAATATCAACACCGATATTTCTCAGTCTGGTCAGCAGGTGGAATTTGCAACCTTGAAACTCCTCTGTTCTGAAAGACTCTTTAAATGCGTTAAGAATGTCATTTCGGTTTTGCAGCTTCCTCTGATATCATAGCCATGCCAGCCAATCTTTCAACTCGTTCATTACCCCTGACTCCTGCATGCCCCTCTGATATCATAGCCATGCCAGCCAATCTTTCAACTCGTTCATTACCCCTGACTCCTGCATGCCCCTCTGATATCATAGCCATGCCAGCCAATCTTTCAACTCGTTCATTACCCCTGACTCCTGCATGTAAAGTGACAAAAATTGTGATTTCTCTGATCCCTGTCTGTACCAGTATCTCCACCCAGTTTCATCTCACCATTCCCATTTTGACTTTACGAAACATACTCATGGAGTCACAGAGTATGAAAACATGAAGAGTAGCTTTGAGATGCCAACCACATCACTGCCTCTGTAACCATCAGTTCCTCCACTGTAAATGAAACTGGGCTGTGTTTGAACTAATTTAAAGTGTAAGTGAAATTAACTCATTCTGATGTTGAAATGTTTAACTCAGAAATGAGGATAGTTGACATACCATGACTTTCCATAAATAGATTTATTTAAGTTTCAATAATTGATTATCTTCACAGAATTTAGAAGAAAAAGAACGCAAGGCGATGCTGTTACGTGATCAGTTAGAGTGTGAGAATAGACATCTGCGACGCAGACTTGACCAGCTCAACCAGCAGAATAACCACAATCATGGTCTTTTTCGTGTGCGTCAAGAGCGCAGCATAAGCGAGTGTAGTACTTCAACTAATTTGTCCTCATTATCAATGTCATCTGCTTCATCTGTTAAATCTGAAGAATCAGGTTAGTTATCAAATTCTTTGTTGACTTTTACTTTCCTCATTTATCTAATTCCATCTTTAACTTAGAAATATCAGAACATCTAAAGCCGAAGGATCGACTTAATTGCACCGGGTTTTACCCCATATGGCCCGGTTCCTCTCTGCAGAAATGGCAGGCCATCTACTGAGAGTATTGCACAAAATCCGAAGCTCTGGAAACAATCCTAGGGGTCTCTGGAAAAAATTATCCCGTGAACCGAATGATGCGGTCTGGATTCCAACCCATGACCTTCGGATCATAAGGCAAAGACTTACCCACATAAACCGGTCTAAATTCTCTCTGATGAGTCAGTAAACCATCGATAACCGCAGATTGTTTTTGCCGTTTGAGATCATCTTGTAAAACCACTATTGAAATCTTGCAATCATCTCGCTTGATTTTTGCATCTTGCCTTATTGCAACATCTGTTGTTCATCTTTGTTGTGGAAAGAATTAAATTTCATACAACCAAGTAATGATCTGGAACTGGTATCTCCTACATAGAAGAGACATTTCAGAAAATTTGCCAACCTTTCTCCTTAAATTCTCCCATCTTATTTACAGGATCATTTGAGTACCTATTGGCAGTTGTATTCCCTTATAAATACTTCCATTTCCACTAGTTATTTATCTGCTTCAAATTCTGTCATGTCCACTTCATACTCTTGTAATGCATGCTAACATCAGAAGAGTCTGGGGATCTATGGCGCGCCCGCCTGCCCAGCATGTTCGCAGAGCGTTTGATAGCGGGTGATAAGCCCTCTGTGAGTGCGGGTCAATTCCGCGGGCTGGCAGAAAAGCGACAGGTTCTCCAGATTTACTGTGTTTGCGGCACTGAACCGAAGGGTTACGATGTCCATGACACCGAGCCAAAGAGCTGAAAGCTCAAGTGCTTCTAGATCGGGAAAAAAAGAAATCTATGGCGAAGTGGTTAATATGTTTGTCTTTCTAAAGGTTGTGGGTTCGAATCTGGACAGAGCCACATGTGCAATTTTTTTTATGAGATCCCTAGAATTGTTGCTGGAGTTACGGAGTGCGTGCTTTGTACAACACTCTCAGTATGTCTGCTGACAAGAACAGAGCTATATTGAAAAACTGGGTGCAATGAAGTCAATCCTTTACCTTTGGGTGTCTTTAGATCAGAAAAATTAGCTTTGTAAATTGTGAACTGATGAAAAGTGTCTTTTGCTAAATCCTAATTATCTGTTGACATAGTCAACTATGAATCTGAGTCATCATTCAGTCTGTTGACATATGAATTCAGCTGCTGTTTTGGGTAATGTATGTTATGCCCATTATTCTATTCTTTATTGGCATTCTTAAAAGTATTATTCTTTACACTGTATGAATACTCTCTGAATAATAACGAAAAAATACTGTTTTGAAAATCGCTCTACGTTTAACATTGTTACACAACCATTCATTACTGTTTCTACTGAAGACCGACCACAACTACACTGGTGTTTAATACAACAAGACTTGCTTACATTGAAGTCATTGAATGTCTAGGTGTTTATAATGGATAAAAGGGATGTTCTATGGTCTTTTGACGACCTGCTGTTGGATGAGGATACTAAAACTGACGGTGAATCAATCCAGCGATTTAAGGTGTGTGGAATTACATATTGTACAAGTAGCGCTTGATGCACAAGGGGTAGAGAGAAGACTATATTTAACCAGCGTGCCACGGTACCATCAGTACACATAACCTTCAACATCTGTTGGGGAAGACTGAGCACATATGGGTCTGCCCAGAGTGCTGTGATGTCAGCTCAATAACCACAACTATTCACTACTGATCCCACTGTATGCTGACCACAAGCATTCGTTACTGTTTTTACGATAGACTGATCACAAGCATTTGTTAGTTTCTATGATAGGCTGACCACAAGCATTCATTACTGTTTCTACGATAGACTGACCACAAGCATTCGTTACTGTTTCTATGATAGACTGACCACAAGCATTCATTACTGTTTCTACGATAGACTGACCATAAGCATTCGTTACTGTTTCTATGATAGACTGACCATAAGCATTTGTTACTGTTTCTACGATAGACTGACCACAAGCATTTGTTACTGTTTCTACGATAGACTGACCACAGGCATTCGTTACTGTTTCTATGATAGACTGACCACAAGCATTTGTTACTGTTTCTACGATAGACTGACCACAAGCATTTGTTACTGTTTCTACGATAGACTGACCACAAGAATTCGTTACTGTTTCTACGATAGACTGACCACAAATATTTGTTACTGTTTCTACTAAAGACTGACCACAACAATTTATTATTGTTTCTACTATAGACTTGCCAAATCTCTTGTAGGACAATTACCTACTATAACCAGCCCTACTATTTCTTGCTACTGGCTACATAACTTTTTCTTTTCTTGAATGGCTGTATATCTGAAAGCAATTGACTTGTGTTTTTTTTATCCCTTTCTAGATGAGATTGACATTATTGGTGGCTTCCAGAGTGACAGTGATGACCGACTGAGTGTGGAGAGCCTGGGAAGCGACGGAAGCGTTGACTGTCGCCGTCGTTACAGTAACAACTTTTCCGATGACTCTGGTGTTTCCTCTGGGCTCTCAAATCTTTGATCTTGAGCCTAGTGATGTGCTCAGGCTGCAGGTGCACTCTCGAATGTTTGTAATGTTTACGCGCATTTTTCTCACTAATTACATTACAAAGTCTGGAACTGAGCTTTGTTGACAAGCTTGGTGCCAGACATTAAAAGAATTTTCATCTTCAAGGACCCGTGAGTGACACATTCTGGGATGTATTAGAAAATAACTCTTGGTGCCATACGAGTGAAATATTGTAATGTTAATATTGTTATTGTTGTATGTGTATCATAGTTACAGTAGGTACCAACATGTTAAGACTGATATAAAAAATAGCAACCATAAAACTTAACAAAAAAATTATTTGATAATATTCAATTTTGATGTTGTTAAAAAAGTATGAATGTTTCTGTACGATTGAACATTTTTGTAATCACTGTAAAAATGGCATTCATATAACAAAACAAATACATGAAATAGTCATGTTAGCATAGACTTTTGTAGATGGGACCACTTTAAAAGCAAAGCTATTTCAATTTCTTGGTTAATATTCTTCCTTTTGGTCCGGTTTTTTTTCTTCTGTAAGTAATCTTAATTTAATTTGAGTGGGCGTCTGTGGCTCAGCGATAGTGAGCTCGATCACAACCCAAGAGTACCTGTTTCAAACTCCGTTGCGGGCAGTTTGGAAGCAAATTTGTTCCTGTTGATTTTTACGAACAGTAAAAACAGATCTCACCATTCAAAAAGCAATGGCAAACACCTGAATGTATAAGTGGTACCTAGAAAATCAGCGACTCGCTTACTGTGGTTGATGGTGGTGTCCTGTAAAGGTTATGCCACTATTTTCAATTCAATCTTGGGGCGGTGTTCATAATTTAATTTGGGAGGGGTTCATAAAGAAATAATAATAGTTCAGTGGGGTACTACTTGTGGTCTGTTGTAGATCAAGATATTGTTTATAAACAAGGTGACAAAAATATATTGGTCTAAATTTGTGTGTATAGAAAAGATGCATTGTTTAAACTGATGTAATGAGCATGTGCTGTTAATCATATTAAGCAGGCATTTAGTACCAACTGTTAGTCTGCTAGTTCAGTTACTTCAAGTTGGTTTCTCAAGAGAATAAAATAGAGGACTCATGCAGGAAATCTTTACCTGTGTGTATCTAGATATTTATCATAGGCATAAACCTTTATCTCATCTGAATTGTCTTTTTTTTTTTTAACAAAACTTATTTCTTTCCAATATGGGTCAAGAACTTGATCACTTTAGCGTTCTACTATCCATGATGCAACGCAGGCAGCATGAGGTGGCCAAGTAATGCAGGCCATTAGGACATGTGAGGTGCTTAGATTTACACATCACAACGGCATGCAGCATTACATTTTTTAATGCCATATTATTCTTTAAATTCGTGTTGCGAGAAATGATACCAAGCATGTACTGTGTTTCTACTATGAGGATTATATTTACAATGTTGGATGTGAACTCATTCAGGATTTGAGAAGGTAAATTTTTCGGTCCATGGAAGTTGAGAGAAATGGTTTGAGAAAGTTTGGCTGTCTGCTTGCATGTAATGTGTTGTACATATTAAGTTCATGTTAGAAGACGCTGTTTGATTAGTAGCGATAGTCAGGGTATAATAAATTTGAACGTAATTGAGTAATTGTCTGCTAAACTTAAGACATCAAGACCAAACATTTTCATACTTGAATATAATATGTAGCGGTACAAAAATATTTTGTGATATTTTTAACTGCAGAATTTCTTGTACCCTGGCATTGTTGACATTGAGATAGTCCAGTCCTGTTGTGGGTTGACAACAGCTGAAAGTAAACTTAATATATCAATAAAGTTTGGGAGGATGGGGGGGGTCCTCACCATGTCTACCTGAACATATTTGTTACAAATATATTTTTTTCAATTATGGACTTATTCTAGGATGCAAAAAATATTTTAGTCATGGCTACTAAAAATTTATTGGGAGTATATGGGGGATTAGTGCATGAGAAAATCTCATATGTGATATGTTCAGTGTTTTGTTAGAGTCAATGTTGATAAAAAATATTTTGAGCATTCTGTTGGTGACTGTGCGATGACAAGTGTCATATGACTGCTGTTTTATGTGGTGTTACTGTGTAGTATATGATATATTAGTTATGAATGCACCAATGACAAGTGACTGTGCTGTTCATAATGTGTAATATATGACATATTACTATGACTGCATCAATGGCAAGTGTCATGTGGTGTCAATTTGTAGCGTTTGACTATTCCATGTTTGAAGATGTAACATCGATTAGTTTTGTAATATATTACTCAAATCATCTGGTAGAAAATTATAGATGAATTTGGGTCAAAAATCCACATTTTCTTAGAATCCTCGACCTCATTTAATTCTTAATAGATGCACTGAAAATTCACTTTTTCATGCTCTATATTTTCAATACATGAAATGTCACTCTGTGTGGCGATGTCTCTTTCTTGCTATAATCAATTGCCACACTATGTGACTGTACTTCCTCTAAGAGTTAACAGTTGTTTTTTTTAGCAATCTCAGGAATTTATAACAGGAAGAAGTATAAATTGTGATTACTTGCTAATGAAATAAATGATGTAGAATAGATAGAAAGTAGAGAATAGTGAAGGAAATTCTAGTCTTAGAAATAAGGGACAGAACTTGTCAGCGAATGATATAAGCACTATCCGATCCATGATGTATCCATCATGAAGTATTATATGGGCACTGATGTACGTTAATTTTATTTTGTTTGTATGTGACTGTATGGGTTTAGCCTGAACGTTTTACTTAAGATTGTCACCATAATTTATCTGTGATAAGAAAAAGTATGACAAGCCTTGCATTCTTCAATGAAACTGTGGCTTCTATGAGAAAAGTATAACAAGCCTTGCATTCTTCAATAAAACTATGGCTTCTATGAGTCAAAAGCTTGCAAATTATCAAAAGTATTTCAGGACTTGATATTTGCTGATCAAATGCATGCACTGACTGAGAACTACATCAGGATATAGATAATAAACATTGAATATGTGGAGTTTCATTAATTACTGATAAGTGTGCCTTGTTGATAGCAGTTATTAGCCAACAACAGCTTATGGGAACATTGTTTGATATGTGTGTTTAAGTTTGTGTCTGTATTTTTTCTGCATTATTGTTTTGTTATCACATTGTCTTTCTCAATGTCTTACCTCTGATAATTAGCATAAAATCTGTTTCGTGTTGTTTTGTAATAAATCAAATTTTTTCCTGTAAAAGTGGATTGCGGTAGTGATGAGAGAAAAAACACTTAAAGAAATGTTCAACATTTCTATGAGAGATCATCTTGTGTTTTGACAAGATATGGATCGCTAACAAGAGAGGAGAACATGAAAGTGAGTATATACATCTAGAATATTCAATTCCCTGTAGGTTTTAAGCAGCAATATGTCTGTGATAATTAGTTGTGAGAGTAGTATTTGAAATATGAGTTATCATCATGAAAACTGTATGCTGTTGTAACAAATGTAGTTATTTAAATAAAATAGACACTTTGGAATATCTGGACAAATGGATTAGATCGAGGGGTTTCATTCTGGAGACAAGGGTACAATCCCCAGTAAAGTCAATGTGGTTTTTTCTGTTGGGGATATAAAGAAAAATCCTAATGTAAACAGTTTCACAGCAACTGCACTAGCCATGCGGCCGTTAAATTGCATAGGGTCATGTCCACCCTGTCCTACATCACCTTTAAAATCGGTGTTACAGACAGTAATGACAAACACTGTTTGGACAGAACCAACAGTTGTTAATGTGTGCAACAGAATGGGCTGCATCTGTCAAATAATATTATACACAGCAGCCAGAATATTTTTAGTAATTTTTCAATGCTTTAGTTGTTTATTTTTCCCTTGAATAATTTTTTTTCTCAAGAGATTTGATCGTGTATGTTTTTTAGAGCGATGTTAGGTACACCGTTGTATATAATTATATCTCACGAAACATGAATGTAGATTCAATGAAAGGAATACAACTTGAGCAATTGAATGTTTTCTTCTTAAACACGAACAAGTATGGATAATTATGTTGTTTTTTCGTACATGAAGATCAGAATTAATTAATAATTCTGTATTTTATTTGTAAGCTTTTTTGCTACATGAAATAACATAGGCTTTGATATGGCCTTGTGTGGAACATTAGTCATTGCTGCTGGTACAGAAATGCCTGAATCTACTGTTCCATTCTCAAGATTCCTGATTTTTGTGGGAGGAATACTTGAAACTTGTCTGCACATAGCAAACAAAATTCAATGAACAAACAAATGGTGAATTATTTATCTAAAAGATCTTTCTTTTAATTTCATTTCTAATAGCCTCCTCTTTTTCCCCGAGTTTTGGTTAACAGAAATTATTTATTTAAAAATAATTAGTTGAATTCTTCATCAAATTATTTAAAATTATGTGAACAGGTGCCATAAAATGATAAAGAACATACTCAAGAAGACAGAACAAAGAGTTATTCTGCTTCATATCACAAAACGTTTGCAAACATTGTACTTGTTTTAGTCATTCCGTCATTTTATTTTTTTTATTTCTGTTAATCTGACACATCAGCCATAGATAAAATTCCTGGCCACAAATGTGATGTTTCCTGGTGAACAAATTTGAGACATTATCATGCAGACATTATATTGCAAGAAGAAAATTTGTAGTGATCAAAAGTATCTGATCAGCAGATGTAGAAAACATGTAAATTGTATGAGAATTGGTCTACTATCTTTTAAACAATTAAAGTGTTGAAGTTTTGGATATTCTAAAAACAACATTTTGGGCAGAATAATTAGCAATATTTAAGAGGGTCTAATGGCGAAGGATTGATTTCATTGCCCAGAGTTCCCCTATATGACTCTGTCCCTCTCTACAGAAATGGCACGCAAGCAATTGACTTGGGAGTGTTGCATGAACTCTCTAGCTCCTGCAACAATCTTACAGTTCCGGCAACAATATTACGGATCTTTGGAAAACGGAAATAAATGCACTTGTGAACTGAAAAATGCAATCTGGACTCGCATCACAACCTTCAGATCTTACAGCAAATGCCTTAAACCCTTCGCCACACTATTTATTTCTCTATAGTTCTTAATTTGTCTTCAAAGTAAAAATTAACAGGCACAACAGAATTATGTGAACAGTTGTTACCAAAATACAAATATACCAGCTCAACTTGATTTCAAGGGCCTCCGTGACATTGAGGTATAATTCTCCCCTCTGTGAAGATCAGATTCTTAGTCCAATTGGAAACATATGATAAAACGTAGGTCTTGTGTGGTCAAGATGAGTGTGCAAAAAAACCTCTGGTGGTTGAAAATCAGTACGGATGAATTTGAAAAGCTGCTGCTCAAGCAATTCTCATTGAATAAAACTCATAGTTCGCAAAATTATATTAGTGAATTCTTGCAGATGCTGAATCTTCCATGCACTAAATTGCTGCAAATCTTCTGTTATGAAAAGAGATTGTACAATTAATTAATCTCTGATTTCACTAATAACCTATCACTTACATTTGACTTGATTTCACTTTAATAACCTACACTAGTACACTGACTTGATTTCACTTTAATAACCTACACTAGTACACTGACTTGATTTCACTTTAATAACCTACACTAGTACACTGACTTGATTTCACTTTAATAACCTACACTAGTACAATACTTGATTTCACTTTAATATCAAACAATAAAGTATCAGATACAAGCTGCTTAACAAAATGGGGTGGACAACATAACACATAAAGTAGATAAATATAGACATGTTATGCATCATGTAATTCAACATATTAAAAACTAGGACGGGAAAAAATTAAAGATTTCACACAAAAACAAAGTAGTTAAGATCGTTAATAGAGTCGATGTACGGAAACCTACAGAACTGAGGTGGTCAAACCAGATCAGATCTGGAGAAAACCATGGGTAGGCTGCAGTAAAACTGGGTAAATGGGCATTTCTATGTGGACAAGTAAATTACAGTATTTCATAAGAAGGGACAAATTGAATATATAAAAAATATGACAACACTAGACGTTTCAACCATAGACCTTTATCAAGAAAACAAACAAAGAATACTAAATAAACTAAAACATAGTTCTAAATAAGAAGAATGACCGTAAATTGATACTACATACGATCTGCCTACTACTCAGAAGTCTTCAAATTTTCATACAATTTACATTTTCTAACAAATCTATCATAGGAAAAAAATGCATTTCAACCTAATATAAATTTTGGACAATTTACGTTTTGAAATTTTGTTCCCAATCTCTTTAGCTGTCATATTCTGTATTGATATGCAGCCAACAATAAAAACTCTTTTTTTCTGTGTTTTACTATGATTATTAATGTGCCATTTATGTTTCTTTTTTAAAATATGTTTACTGATTTTGTTCTGTGACATTTTAATACATATATGATGATTTTAAGATTCTGAAATTGAAGAGTTTGTTTTTGTTAGCATGTGTCAGTTAAAGAAACAGTTTTAACCTTCATTTCTGTTAATATTTCTTTTCTGCTTGATTCGCGTGGACGATGACAGCTCTTCGAGTCTGAAGATACACACAGTGTTTTTAATGTTGTCAATATTTAAATACATTTGACTGAGCAGAAAAATAATAATTAAATTTCTTGATATAGGGAGATCATGTGCAGCGGCTGGCCTTGCACTTTATGCTCACTTTTTATTTGTTAAATTCCTCACCATTTTAGAATAATTTGTTCGCTTTTGTTGTAAATTTTGGTCGAATGTAATCATAAAATAATAAATAATCTTATTGGGGATCCATATTTAAACTAGTTTTTCTTCTGTGAATTGAGATTGTTTTTGTTGTGTTGTACTTAAATGGCATTAATGATTACATTCAAAAGTTGTTAACTCTTCATTTTGATCTAAAGTAGCTATTCTTCAGCTTGGTCTAATGTGTACTTCAGTTTCGTCTAAAGAAGCTATTCCCAAGTTTGATCGAAAGTAGCTATTCCCAATTTTGATCTAAAGTAGTTATTCACAATTTTGATCTAAAGTAGCTATTTCAAGTTTGGTCTAAGTAGTTATTCCCAAGTTTGGTCTAATGTAGCTATTCCCAAGTTTGATCTAATGTAGCTATTCCCAAGTTTGATCTAAAGTAGTTATTCCCAAGTTTGATCTAAAGTAGTTATTCCACGTCTTGTTCTAAAGCTAGCTATTCCCAAGTTTGATCTAAAGTAGCTATTCCCATGTTTGATCTAAAGTAGTTATTCCAAGTTTGTCCACGTAATGTACTTCAGTTTGTCTAAAAGTTATTCCCAAGTTTGATCTAAAGTAGCTATTCCCATTTGATCTAAGAGTTATTCATTTGATCTAAAGTAGTTATAGTCTATTACAGTTTGATCTAAAGTATATTCCCAAGTTTGATCTAAAGTAGCTATTCCCAATGTTTGATCTAAAGTAGTTATTCCAATGTTTGATCTAAAGTAGCTATTCCCAAGTTTGTTCTAAAGTAGCTATTCCCAAGTTTGATCTAAGTAGTATTGTTGATTACAAGTTTTCAGTTTGTCTAAAGTAGCTATTCCCAAGTTTGATCTAAGTAGCTATTCCCAAGTTTGTTCTAAAGTAGTTATTCCCAAGTTTGTTCTAAAGTAGTTATTCCAAGTTTGATCTAAAGTAGTTATTCCACGTTTGATTCTAAAGTAGTTATTCCCAAGTTTGATCTAAAGTAGTTATTCCCAAGTTTGATCTAAAGTAGTTATTCCCAAGTTTGATCTAAAGTAGTTATTCCCAAGTTTGATTCTAAAGTAGTATTCCCAAGTTTGATCTAAAATAGCTATTCCCAAGTTTGTTCTAAAGTAGTTATTTCCAAGTTTGTTCTAAAGTAGTTATTCCCACGTTTGATTTAAAGTAATTATTCCCACGTTTGATTTAAAGTAGTTATTCCCAAGTTTTATCTAAAGTAATTCCCAAGTTTGATCTAAAGTAGTTATTCCCAAGTTTGATCTAAAGTAGCTATTCCCAAGTTTGATCTAAAGTAGTTATTCCCAAGTTTGATTTAAAGTAGTTATTCCCAAGTTTGATCTAAAGTAGCTATTCCCATGTTTGATCTAAAGTAGTTATTCCCAAGTTTGATTTAAAGTAGTTATTCCCAAGTTTGATCTAAAGTAGCTATTCCCATGTTTGATCTAAAGTAGTTATTCCCAAGTTTGTCCAAATGTAGTTATTCCCAAGTTTGTCCAAACGTAGTTATTCCCAAGTTTGATATAAAGTAGTTATTACCAAGTTTGTTCTAAAATAGCTATTCCCAAGTTTGTTCTAAAGTAGTTATTCCCACGTTTGATAGAATGTGTGATTTAATTTGATATAGAGTAGCTAGCTATACTTGTTTGCTTTAAAATGGTCGTGCTTAAGTTTGGTCTCAATAATTATTTCTAAGTTAGGCTAAAGTAGTTATTCCTCAGTTAGGTCTAAAGTAACTATAGCCTAAAAAAATTATAGTTAGTTCAATTGTTTATTTTGTCATACAGAAATACAGAAGATATGCAAAATGTAACTATTGTCATGTCACTAGAGGTTCTGTTATCATTACGTTGTTCTGCGAATTTCCATTTCTTTACTTGGATTGTGTGGAGATATGCTATCTTCTAGTCCAGATTGTTCAGTTTTGTTGACAACATAATCTTGTGACAAATCTGTAAGTAAGAGAGAGAGAAAACATTTTGTGAGCTGCTAGTTTCCTAAGTGTTGCACAATGATGACATGTATTAACCTTGGCAGAGTGATTGTCTTTCTCATGGTCACTTTTGGATATTTTTATCTTTGTAGTTAGCGAGATATTAACTTTCTTTAATTGTCACCCATGTTATTACAATCTTACATTGAGACTAGACTAGTTATTACAATCTTACATTGAGACTAGACTAGTTATTACAATCTTACATTGAGACTAGACTAGTTATTACAATCTTACATTGAGACTAGACTAGTTATTACAATCTTACATTGAGACTAGACTAATTATGACAATCTTACAAAGAGACTAGACTAATTATTACAATCTTACATTGAGACTAGACTAATTATTACAATCTTACGTTGAGACTAAACTAATTATTACAATCTTACATTTAGGCTAGCTTAGTCAAGTAGTTAGAATGCTGGCCTAGAAATTCAGATAGTCAGTCTTCCCTTGCTAGTTTCACACACATATCAATCCAGATAAAACCGGATGCCTGGTTCATTCCCTGTGTCTGATTCATATTTGGTGCCTGGTTCACTATGTTAAAGAAGAAACAAATAACAACAGAAGACATCTGTTAACCTTGTCTCTGCAAATCTTAAGACCTATTTCTGTGAGGCAACTTCACATACCTGTATCATTATAAACTATAAGATTATACTGGTGGTTGTTTTTCAAACATGGCAGACTACTAGAAACTGTACAAGTATTATTGATTGAGAGTATCACTTCTGATAGATCTGGTGACATGAATATCACTTTTGATAGATCTGGTGACCTGAATATCACTTCTGATAGATCTGGTGACATGAATATCACTTTTGATAGATCTGGTGACCTTAATATCACTTTTGATAGATCTACTGACCTGAATATTACTTTTGATAGATTTGGTGACCTGAATATCACTTTTGATAGATCTGGTGACCTGAATATCACTTTTGATTGATCTGGTGACCTGAATATTACTTTTGATAGATCTGGGGACCTGAATATCACTTTTGATAGATCTGGTGACCTGAATATCACTTTTGATAGATCTGGGGACCTGAATATCACTTTTGATAGATCTGGTGACCTGAATATCACTTTTCATAGATCTGGTGACCTGAATATCACTTTTGATAGATCTGGTGACCTGAATATCACTTTTGATAGATCTGGGGACCTGAATATCACTTTTGATAGATTTAGTGACCTGAATATCACTTTTGATTGATCTGGGGACCTGAATATCACTTTTGATAGATCTGGTGACCTGAATATCAGATGACAGCATGTAAGACCCTAGTTTTTAGGTAATAGTTAGTTAATTGCATATCCTTTACAGGACTTTGTGAACCAACTCCAGCTTCTTAACGCTGTTTGTAATTTTTCTAGGTATTATTACGTTCAGTAGTTTGCCTAGGTAATAATGAAGTGAAGTTTTAGGTAATATGTACTAGATATCTGCTGTACTTATAAAAGAATCTCTATAGTGTTTGTCATAGTTTATGTGAATTCTCTATAGTGTTTGTCATAGTTTATGTGAAATCTCTATAGTGTGTTGTCATAGTTTACGTGAAATCTCTATAGTGTTTGTCATAGTTTATGTGAAATCTCTATAGTGTGTTGTCATAGTTTACGTGAAATCTCTATAGTGTTTGTCATAGTTTATGTGAAATCATTCAACTGTGTCTAGAACGAGAAATAAATTGTGAAATTTCATAGTTTGAAAATCTTACAATTTTTTCAATATTCCACTTTGAAAACCTTAAAAAATGCCACTCTTATGCCACTTTGCAACCCAGAAATCACACTCTCAAATTGAATATCCCACTTTGCAACCCAAAAAATGCAACTCCTAGGATGAATATTCCACTTTGCAACCCAAAAAATGCAACTCCTAGGATGAATATCCCACTTTGCAACCCAAAAAATGTAACTCCATGGATGAATATTCCACTTTACAACCCAAAAAATGCAACTCCTAGGATGAATATTCCACTTTGCAACCCAAACAATGCAACTCCTAGGATGAATATTCCACTTTGCAACCCAAACAATGCAACTCCTAGGATGAATATTCCACATTGCAACCCTCTAAAAGGATAAATAGGTTACTTCATTTTTTGGTGTTTTTGCCTGAACATATTGTATATTTGATGTTGACATCAGTTGGTAGTGCTACCCAACATTCTCCCCAAACACTGATATTATTGGGGGTTTTTTAAGAGGAGTTTGGCGAACCATTGGTCAGCTACTTATTGTTACAATGTTTGAGGGTTTTGTGAATTGTCTTGTCTTACTGTGTGTGCAATGTCTTACTGTGTGTGCATGTCTACTATGTGTGAATGTCTTACTGTGTGTGTTACGTGTGCAATGTCTTACTTGTGTGTAATGTCTTACTTGTGTGGACACATTTGCTCTCTAGTCTTACTGTATGTAGTTCTTACTCATATTGAAGACCTTGATGAAAATCTTACTTTGTGTGCAATGTCTTACTGTGTGTGCAATGTCTTACTTTGTGGGGACACATTTTTGGCTGCCTGCGAAGTCTTACTTTGTATAGTAAAATTCTTACTTCATATTGAAGAACCTATGTGATGTGAAAAGTCTTACTTTGTGTGGAAAAAGTCTTGCTGAATAGTCTTATTTTGTATGGTAAAGTCTTACTTCATATTGAAGATCCTATGTGATGTGAAAAGTCGTACTTTCTTATGAAGTCTTGTTGGTAGTCAGACTGTGTGTGAAGTCTTGTTGGTAGTCAGACTGTGTGTGAAGTCTTGTTGGTAGTCAGACTGTGTGTGAAGTCTTGTTGGTAGTCAGACTGTGTGTGAAGTCTTGTTGGTAGTCAGACTGTGTGTGAAGTCTTGTTGGTAGTCAAACTGTGTGTTAAATAACTTCTCATCCATCAATGTCCATATTGTGCCATATAGAACATTATCCTGTGCCATATAGAATATCCAGTATTTCCATGTAGCATATCTAGTCTATATAGAATATAGCACATGTATAGCATCACTTTAGACTTAACCAATTATAGATTTAACTAATTACAAAATAGGAGTTGTCCTGATTGACACTTTTAACCTTTGCAGCTTCTACCATTTATTTCCTGATATGACGACAGCACTGCAATGTTGTCTTGTATCCGAGGAGCTCTCCGGCAGCAAATGTTTCCATTTTTGTCATGTCGCAAGCCATGAACTGTTACCAATGGGTCTTCTTCCTTGCATTATAATCTTTATCAAGTATGAACAAGTGTTACAACTGATTTATAATAACTACTGAGACAGTCGCTATCAGATTTATAACTGTTATAAATGATTTATGAGAACTGATAGTTTATATCAGATTTATAACTGTTATAAATGATTTATGAGAACCATCAAATTTGTAACTGTTATAAATGGCTTATGAGAGAAAACTGAAGAAGTTTCTTTCAGATTTATAACTGTTATAAATAGTTTATAAGAATTGAAGTTCTTTTCAGACTTATAACTTATAAATGGTTTATGAGAACTGTAGAAGTTTCTTTAAGACATAGCTGTTATAAATGATTTATGAGAACTGAGACAGTTTATTTCAGATTTATAACTGTTGTAAATGGTTTGAGAACTATCAGATTTATAAGTGTTTATATGATTCATGAGAACTATTGAGACGGTTCCTATCAGATTTATAACTGTTATAAATGGTTTATATGAGATCTAGAATGTTATTATAGCATTTGAAAACTTTGAATTTAGCAAAACTATAACAAGATTTGTGTCATATATTTCTGAGCCTTGGTTTTTTTTTTTTGTTGCTTGGATCAAGTGTTGTCCGTTATACAATCCTTACTCGTAGAATCCCTTCATTATGTCAACTACAATCCTAGAAGAAGAATTATTTGTATATTCAGAAATGATTTGTCGGTGGTGTGGTACTATTGATCAGTGTTAACATCCCCAATCCTTGTGTTGGTGGTACAGATATAAGATGGAATCTGCAGTAAAACTTTATATAAAAGCCAAAAGAACAAAAAACTAAAGTAAGATAATTTTGAGAAGTAAATGCAACAATAAACTAAACACCAAATTATATAGTTTTACAACACAATACAGCAACATATTGAGTCTCTCTTTTTGTAGTATTTAATCTTTTTGTAGTTTTTAAAAAACTAATTTACTTTGTGCTTAAATCTTTCCTGTCGGTGAACAGTCTAAAGTGATTAATTAATTCACCTATTAACTCATAATAACAAGACTCCAGTTCATATGATGTTGAAATGGTGTTTTAAAAAATGGCAAGCCATTTCAGAACATATTAGAAAGTTAATTATTTCAGAACATAGTTATAACTCACTGTAACACAATTTATTTCTTGCTTTTATTTTACACACACTTTTTTATCAAACAGACTAGAGTGCTGAGAATTTGGATACTTAAAGCATGGTCCAGCTTTATAATACAAACCAGATTGTGGGCAATTGACATCAGCTGTTTATCAAAATATAGTTTGTAAAATTGTGGTATTAGAGTTTATGGATGAGAGAACAGACATAATATAACATACTTGCTAACAGATAAAACATATTAGAGACATTTGTCAAAAGATAAAACACATTAATTAAAAATATTTGTTAACAAACAGAACATATTAAAGACATTTGTTAACATATAACACATATTAAAGACATGTTGTTAACATTAGTCATATGTAATAACTAGTTGATAACAATGACAAATTCCCTCCAGAACCACTTGTCTTTCGAGAAATTTATACGTCAGGTATTTTGTATTTTTCACTCATCTCATGATATCTAAGATCATTTTTCTTTCTTGTTCTTTGCTTTTTGTTCCCTGATCTTTCCAGTTGTCACAAAGAAGTTTATTTGACACATCTAACATAATTTGATGTATTTGTGATCATCATCATTACGTTAGGCAGTACTAAAACAGGTGTTTTAGTATCTTAATCACGTCTCTTCTCTAAATTCTGTCCTTTAAGTTTTACTTTGTGTGACAAAAGTCTTACTTTGTGCCTCATAGTCTGTGTCACATATCCTGTCTAAAGTTATCTTACAGATTATGTATACAATTATTGTTGTCCAATTATTGTATAACTATTTTTAACATACATTAAGTTTGCCTATATAGAATCTATCTTTGGCTAAGTAATCTATACATTAAGTTTGCCTATATAGAATCTAAGTTTGGACATGCCAGACAGTGTCGTCTTCGTGGTAGAGAGAGAAGATATAGTAATCAACTTCTCATGGGTACTGTGAGCAAATGGACTTTGGGATGGCTGCTGCAACGGAGGACAGAGCACGAATGGGAATGCCCAATGTGCCATGACGTCGATCGCATAACATAACATATCTTTGGCTAAGTAATCTATACATTAAGTTTGCCTATATAGAATCTATCTTTGGCTAAGTAATCTATACATTAAGTTTGCCTATATAGAATCTGTCTTTGGCTAAGTAATCTATACGTATAGAAACACAGTGGAGCATCTGGTTGAATGTATTATTTGTTTGGCCATTCATTGTTATTTTGGTCTGCCATCCATTGCCAATTTGGTTGCCCATCCATTGTCATTTTGGTCGGCCATTCATTGTCAGTTTGGTCTGCCATTCATTGTCAGTTTGGTCGGCCATCATTTGTCAAATTGGTCAGCCATTCATTGTCAATTTAATCTAACATTATTGTCAGTTTGGTCGGCCATCATTTGTCAATTGGTCAGCCATTCATTGTCAATTTAATCTAACATTATTGTCAGTTTGGTCAGCCATTCATTGTCAATTTAGTTGGCCATCCATTGTCAATTTGGTCAAACTAAATGTTGTTCCATTTGTTTTGTCTCATTAAGTATCCAAAAACCATTACTAATTTCCTAGCAACCTTCCTTTTATTCCTGTGCCTAGCAAGTTGCAGCCAACAATGCTTGCCTACAGTTTTGTGATATATTGTTTATGCTATATCCAAATTATTAAGAGAAATAAAATTCAGACAAGTAAAGTATTTTGGGCACATAAAAAGGCATGACACCATGATAAAACATTTACTAGAGGGGAAAGTTGAGGAGGGAAGAGCAAGAGGAAGACCGAGAGATAAGTGGGAGGGAAACTTTAAGAAATGGACAGGTTACAGTCTGGCAGTGTGATGAGTGTGCAACACCAAGGCGAAAGACAGAGGATGCTGGAGATTCATTGCAGCCAACCTTCGATGTGGAGACGGCACCTGATGATGATGATATCCAATAACATCCATCTTTCTTGCTCATGATATTTTAGTAGTCAGCTTCAACACTATTTGATTTCTTACGATTTGGACGGTAACATCTCAATAAATTATTTATTATATCATGATGGAAATCGGTTATTCGTTGCTTGTTATTCTAACAACATGGCAAGAGATCGGTTATTCGTTGCTTGTTATTCGATAACTTTTACCACGATACTTATCACATACCATATAAAAGAACCGATATATGATAAGTAAGCTGCATACACACACCAACTTGTGGTGTTAAATCCCCATTGACGTAATTTGTTTAATCTATTCATATAAAAATGGGAATCCAAGCTTCGGAACAATTTCAAATTGTCTCCGTATCTACTGTGTAAATGCTCTGCTCCTGATACCTTTATCAGCTTGTCGAGATGATGCAAATTCTAACTAGGTTGACTTGAACTTGTAAATCAATGTGGACAGACACCCCTGACTGCAGAGAACATACGATATACTGAATCTAATTCACTGAAACAGCACTGGAAAGAAAACTGCATAGCTCTTCTTTGTGCGCTACAAAAGACAGTGAATTTTATACAAAAGACAACATTCTAAGTGAAGGGAGGATATTACATAAGAAATTAAGAACTATATTTACATTCCTTACTTGATCAGTCTGTGTGAGCTACATTGTGATGGGAAGGACTCACTTAATGAACCCATTTGAAATGTTTTGTGGGCAAGTACGTCGGCTGCTAGTGTGTTAGAACAAAGTATTACATCAGGCGAAATACCAATCGTTGAACAAGTTAGTTTTATTACAGAACGCAGCAACAAGCTAAATCGATGTTTCCACCAAAAACTATTTCTGCACACTCTATGCGATATTCTTTGTAAATTTATTGAGACAATTTTCATCCTCTGTTCAGTTCTGCTATGTTATAATATATATATTAAATATAACATTGTTGCGCGTAGTTTATTGTTGTACTTTCTGTTAACCCTTGTCCGAATTTCAGGGCCGGATTTTTAGTTAGTTTTTGGGTCCACATTGTCATCCAGTTGTGGAAGCTCCTATGCAATAATGTTGTGCAGGCATTAATGTAATCAAGTTGTGAAGGTTCTAGAGTAACATAGTACTAGAAACCAAGTGCAATCAAGTTATGTAGAAGGTTACATCACTAAATCAAATGTGTAATTGAAAATATGTTGACCATGGTCAAGACAGTTAGGGCGTAGATCTCTCAGTATAATGTCGTGTGATATAAATCTCTGGTCAAATTAAAAACCAGATTTACGCACTCGGCGATGACCTCTGAAACACTAGGTTAAGACACTAGAGCCATTTGATAACAACATCAAAGACACTCGATTACGACATTAGAGCCGATTGGCGACATCGGAGGCACGCGTCCTTTAGTCGTGACCCTTACTGTTCTTGTTTAGTCGCTTTTCAACCAGCCTAATAAAACTTTTGGCAGACGCACATATGCTCAGTTTCTTAAACTGGTGTCGAAATGTGTACATGATGATGGTTCCCGTGCTCCGCATGTTTTTAAACTAAAAGTTCCCTTACAGACCAGACCCCCTTTTGAGAAAAAAATCGCTGTTTCTTAGAACCATTTTTTTTTTTTTTTTTTTTTTTAAATTTCGATCCAGAAGCACTTGAGCTTTTCAGCTCTTCGGCTCGGTGCCATGGACATCGTAACCCTTCGGTTCGGTGCCACGAACACCGTAAATCTGGGGAATCTGTGGCTTTTTCTGCCATCCGCGGAATTGAACCCGTACACACAGAGGGATAGTCACCGTAGTCCAACGCGCTACGAACACGCTATCGTCCCAAACCATCCACCACAGACGTAGTCATGTCAATTGTATACATAAATCTTGAACATAGGTATACTCAAATGTGATAAGATGTTGTTATTCTAGAGCTATTATTATTTTGTCATTACTCTATTCGCAATCAGATTGTTATATGTCAATTTATTCAAATATACGTTTAGACAAATGGAAAGCATACAAAATATATATAAATATATATATATATATATATATATATATAAATGCAAAATACAAAGAGCACTAACCAAGTAGCCACTCGTCATTAAAGCCAGTGGGCATGGCTCACCAAAATAATGTGTAGTATTAATTTATAAATTATTTGTTCATATGCCCTTTACTAAAATATGTAGGTACAAACTCGTCAACTTGTCTAAACGTACATTGTCGCACACAGATGTAGATACCAACTCGTCTAAACGTACATTGTCGCACACAGATGTTTATTGATGGAAAGGGTATTTAACTTCCCGGAATAGATAAATAATAGTAACTACTAAAATATAACCTAACCCAAAACCATGATTTTTCTGACTATTTTTGTCTGGCCCCACCAACAAAAATTATCACGAGCCGCCACTGACTAACAACAACAAAAATGGCACTTAGAAAATTCATTAGAATCTTAATTGATTTTTTAAAAAAATAAAAAGAAATCTGACACAAAATAGAAAAATAAAAACTGGAAAGAAAGAAAGAAACCAGAACAAATGAACAATTATCGATGATATCTTTCTTCATTGAGAATTTTGAAACTAATTAGCAAAAAAATATATACTTTCAGCAGATTGTTGATGCATTGTTTTACTGTATACAGTTACTGAGTCTGATAGATTTTCATAAATATTTGAGCACAGTAGTCTATTTCTTCATTGATCTTCACTTAAACATGGTGCAGATCGAAAATTAAATGCATACTTTGTTTCATGTTTTAATTTTAACTCGTTTATGTTTTGTTCAGCTATAAGATATTTTTGTCATTACATTGGTTTTGTTTCGTTGTCTCCTTTCCTTGTCTTACTAAAACTACACATTTCACTTGTTCCTGTATGTATCCGATATCCATAACTTGACCATAACACAGAAGTCTTCTTACTAAGCTGAGCAGTTAGAAAATGAGGATTGTAGCATTCGTCTGCTACATTGTGGTGCTTTTTAAAATCCAAACTGTTCGTTTGTTAACTTTTAAATAAATGGTTTACACGGGTGATTTTCATTTGCAGCTGATATTATCCAGCCTGTGCTTTTATTGAGAGCATGAGCACAGAAATGTATGGTGAATAGAAGTTATGTTATGTAGGTTGTAGTGAGACTGGTTATCAGGTTAAATTGTCGTTTTTCAACATAGACACATAGGCTGGCTTCGCAAAAGGTAGACCTCAGAGATAAGAGAGGCAACGAAAGACACTGTTTATGAAACGTACACAAAAACCCGTTCTAAAAGTCTATTCTTATCCTGATGCTGAGAGGCAAAACGGGATTAGAGTAAGCAAGAAAGAAGGACACATACGCTTGTTTCACAATCGACAGGCACCAGTTTTACTTCCTAATTTATGAACCTACAGAAATAGAGCATCTGGCAACCTCATGTCGTTATATTGCTAAATCAGAGCACATCATGGGATCTCTAAACACTTCTCATTAACACTATCACCCGTTACTTTATTATATAATGACACGAAATCACCATTAAATTGTACTTGTTACCAGTATGTGAACGTTAGTTATTGAAGAAAGAATGTGTGTGTTTATTTGCAATCTCCTTCTGGAGCATTTTTCCCAGATATTTTTCTGATCCAAAAATGTGTATAATTTCTTTTTTTTTTTTTAAATAATATAAAAACGCAGCATAAAGCTCTTAAATGAGCAGTGAAGTTCTTTCAAGAAAATACAACATGGCGATAATTCGGTTGCTCGTTAATTCAATCATTCGTACATTTCTTTAAAATAAATTCATTTATTCATTGCTTGCATGTTCATTATCTTTCATCCACACTCGAATGCTCATACAAATACAATGCGGAGTTGTGTTTTTTTAAGTTTCTTTCCACAATTGTTTTTGTGGGGATTTTTATGTTTTTTTTTCTCTGGTTATCTGACATAATGTGATTTGATCGATGTCTCGTGGTGTCAGTTCTATCATGTGGGTTTAAATGGTGGTATGTATTGAATGTCATTTAGATTTTAAACAATTGATAAAAATGTGTAAAT
This sequence comes from Arion vulgaris, assembly GCA_020796225.1. Lineage (NCBI taxonomy): Eukaryota > Metazoa > Mollusca > Gastropoda > Stylommatophora > Arionidae > Arion > Arion vulgaris. Next base: position 6,297,973 of record CM036756.1, on the reverse strand, counting down.
ATATATATGTATATATATATATATAAATAAACATACATTTGAACTGTTTATTTTGATGGACAACAAACGTCTTTTCTGTGTGTTTGTTTTCATATTTCATCATTCATGTTTTTATACAGCAAAGTATAGCTATATATATATATATATATTAAAAACATGCAAGATCATGATAAATGTGGGTATGACCTAAGAGAACAAGTAAGGTCAATAGAAATGTGGGTATGACCTAAGAGAACAAGTAAGGTCAATAGAAATGTGGGTATGACCTAAGAGAACAAGTACGGTCAATAGAAATGTGGGTATGACCTTAGAGAACAAGTAAGGTCAATAGAAATGTGGGTATGACCTAATTGATTGATTGATTGATAGGACCATCATCATTGTACTTCGATGAGTAACCATGTGTGCTACAATCTCTTTCTTACACAGGAAGATCTCAGTGGCAGTGCATGATCTCCTTGCACCGGCGAGGGCCCCTGATGCAATTTATATGGTGAACATTTTTTGTAGTAATTTTAATTTTCTTCTAATGAATTTGCTCCAGACAGCGGCTTTCCAGCCTGTTCTTCTCTATTTTGAACTGCCAATGGTTCTTTTACGTGCTCAACCTGAAAACGGGACCTACGTTTTATCGTCTGTCTCCTGTAGAACTAGGAACTTGATTTCACCTACACGGAGATCAGGGATCTCTGGAAAAATGTCCCGATGGCTCTACGAGAGAGCCAGCCGAGTACTTTAGAAACGAGAGGCGAGCGCCTATCCTCTACGTCACATATGACCTACGAGAACAAATAAGATCAAAAGAAATATGGATAGATAATATCAAAGAAAACTGCCAGAGAAAATGGCTTCAAAATAACACCAGCAACAGATATGTCCAACAACGTCAACTGAAACTTCCTAGATCTCTTCACGACATAAGTAACTAGAGAACAAAGACACCAGCAACAGATATGTCCAACAACGTCAACTGAAACTTCCTAGATCTCTTCACGACAAAAGTAACTAGAGAACAAAGACACCAGCAACAGATATGTCCAACAACGTCAACTGAAACTTCCTAGATCTCTTCACAACATAAGTAACTAGAGAACAAAGACACCAGCAACAGATATGTCCAACAACGTCAACTGAAACTTCCTAGATCTCTTCACGACAAAAGTAACTAGAGAACAAAGACACCAGCAACAGATATGTCCAACAACGTCAACTGAAACTTCCTAGATCTCTTCACGACATAAGTAACTAGAGAACAAAGACACCAGCAACAGATATGTCCAACAACGTCAACTGAAACTTCCTAGATCTCTTCACGACAAAAGTGACTAGAGAACAAAGACACCAGCAACAGATATGTCCAACAACGTCAACTGAAACTTCCTAGATCTCTTCACGACATAAGTAACTAGAGAACAAAGACACCAGCAACAGATATGTCCAACAACGTCAACTGAAACTTCCTAGATCTCTTCACGACAAAAGTGACTAGAGAACAAAGACACCAGCAACAGATATGTCCAACAACGTCAACTGAAACTTCCTAGATCTCTTCACGACATAAGTAACTAGAGAACAAAGACACCAGCAACAGATATATCCAACAACGTCAACTGAAACTTCCTAGATCTCTTCACGACAAAAGTGACTAGAGAACAAAGACACCAGCAACAGATATGTCCAACAACGTCAACTGAAACTTCCTAGATCTCTTCACGACATAAGTAACTAGAGAACAAAGACACCAGCAACAGATATGTCCAACAACGTCAACTGAAACTTCCTAGATCTCTTCACGACATAAGTAACTAGAGAACAAAGACACCAGCAACAGATATGTCCAACAACGTCAACTGTAACTTCCTAGATCTCTTCACGACATAAGTAACTAGAGAACAAAGACACCAGCAACAGATATGTCCAACAACGTCAACTGAAACTTCCTAGATCTCTTCACAACATAAGTAACTAGAGAACAAAGACACCAGCAACAGATATGTCCAACAACGTCAACTGAAACTTCCTAGATCTCTTCACGACATAAGTAACTAGAGAACAAAGACACCAGCAACAGATATGTCCAACAACGTCAACTGAAACTTCCTAGATCTCTTCACGACATAAGTAACTAGAGAACAAAGACACCAGCAACAGATATGTCCAACAACGTCAACTGAAACTTCCTAGATCTCTTCACGACATAAGTGACTAGAGAACAAAGACACCAGCAACAGATATGTCCAACAACGTCAACTGAAACTTCCTAGATCTCTTCACGACAAAAGTGACTAGAGAACAAAGACACCAGCAACAGATATGTCCAACAACGTCAACTGAAACTTCCTAGATCTCTTCACGACAAAAGTGACTAGAGAACAAAGACACCAGCAACAGATATGTCCAACAACGTCAACTGAAACTTCCTAGATCTCTTCACGACAAAAGTGACTAGAGAACAAAGACACCAGCAACAGATATGTCCAACAACGTCAACTGAAACTTCCTAGATCTCTTCACGACAAAAGTGACTAGAGAACAAAGACACCAGCAACAGATATGTCCAACAACGTCAACTGAAACTTCCTAGATCTCTTCACGACAAAAGTGACTAGAGAACAAAGACACCAGCAACAGATATGTCCAACAACGTCAACTGAAACTTCCTAGATCTCTTCACGACATAAGTAACTAGAGAACAAAGACACCAGCAACAGATGTGACCAACAACGTCAACTGAAACTTCCTAGATCTCTTCACGACATAAGTAACTAGAGAACAAAAACACCAACAACAGATGTGACCAACAACGTCAACTGTAACTTCCTAGATCTCTTCACGACATAAGTAACTAGAGAACAAAGACACCAGCAACAGATATGTCCAACAACGTCAACTGAAACTTCCTAGATCTCTTCACGACATAAGTAACTAGAGAACAAAGACACCAACAACAGATATGTCCAACAACGTGAACTGAAACTTCCTAGATCTCTTCACGACATAAGTAACTAGAGAACAAAGACACCAGCAACAGATATGTCCAACAACGTCAACTGTAACTTCCTAGATCTCTTCACGACATAAGTAACTAGAGAACAAAGACACCAGCAACAGATGTGACCAACAACGTCAACTGTAACTTCCTAGATCTCTTCACGACATAAGTAACTAGAGAACAAAGACACCAGCAAACAGCAGATGTATCCAACAACGTCAACTGAAACTTCCTAGATCTCTTCACGACATAAGTAACTAGAGAACAAAGACACCAGCAACAGATATGTCCAACAACGTCAACTGAAACTTCCTAGATCTCTTCACGACATAAGTAACTAGAGAACAAAGACACCAGCAACAGATATGTCCAACAACGTCAACTGAAACTTCCTAGATCTCTTCACGACATAAGTAACTAGAGAACAAAGACACCAGCAACAGATATGTCCAACAACGTCAACTGAAACTTCCTAGATCTCTTCACGACATAAGTGACTAGAGAACAAAGACACCAGTAACAGATATGTCCAACAACGTCAACTGAAACTTCCTAGATCTCTTCACGACATAAGTAACTAGAGAACAAAGACACCAGCAACAGATATGTCCAATAACGTCAACTGAAACTTCCTAGATCTCTTCACGACATAAGTAACTAGAGAACAAAGACACCAGCAAACAGCAGATTTATCCAACAACGTCAACTTAAACTTCCTAGATCTCTTCACGACATAAGTAACTAGAGAACAAAGACACCAGCAAACAGCAGATGTATCCAACAACTTCAACTGTAACTTCCTAGATCTCTTCATGACATAAGTAACTAGAGAACAAAGACACCAGCAACAGATATGTCCAACAACGTCAACTGTAACTTCCTAGATCTCTTCACGACATAAGTAACTAGAGAACAAAGACACCAGCAACAGATATGTCCAACAACGTCAACTGAAACTTCCTAGATCTCTTCACGACATAAGTAACTAGAGAACAAAGACACCAGCAACAGATATGACCAACAACGTCAACTTTAACTTCCTAGATCTCTTCACGACATAAGTAACTAGAGAACAAAGACACCAGCAAACAACAGAAACAGAAAACACAATGTTTCTATAATTATCTTCATATACTACTCAAGTAGAGGCATGTCCCTTACGGTTTCAGCACAGCTCGCCTGAAAAAAAGCTGTCTTTAGCAAGTTCTCCCGTCTCTTCCGTTGTCATGGTTTCTTTGATGTCCTTCTCCCACATCCGTCTTGGTCGTTCCCTGCCTCTTCCGTTGTCATGATCAAGGTTTCTTTGATGTCCTTCTTCCACATCCGTCTTGGGCGTTCCCTGCCTCTTCCGTTGTCATGATCAAGGTTTCTTTGATGTCCTTCTTCCACATCCGTCTTGGTCGTTCCCTGCCTCTTCCGTTGTCATGATCAAGGTTTCTTTGATGTCCTTCTTCCACATCCGTCTTGGTCGTTCCCTGCCTCTTCCGTTGTCATGATCAAGGTTTCTTTGATGTCCTTCTCCCACATCCGTCTTGGTCGTTCCCTGCCTCTTCCGTTGTCATGATCAAGGTTTCTTTGATGTCCTTCTTCCACATCCGTCTTGGTCGTTCCCTGCCTCTTACTTCAAGGCACATGCCTTCCATTACCGTTCTCTCCAAACCTCTGTACCTTTTAACATGGACAAAATCGTTCATCTTCCGGAACGCAATGCTATTTATGAGCCAATGTTCCTCGATATGCATGTCTTGTAAGATGTCTTTGTTTCTTCTCTTCTCTGTCCAGGATGTTCTAAGAACGTTTCATTAACACATTGTTTCAAAAGCTTCAATTTTGTTCTTTAATGTTTGCGTTAATAAGTGGCGTCTGTGGCCTAGGGGTTAGTGACTCTGTCTATTAACCCCGACGTTCTGAGTTCGAATCACGCTGCGGACAGTTTGCTTGCAAATTGTTTCCGTTGATTTTAACAAAGGACGATGGCGCCACCCGTTCAGAAAGCAATGGCAAACTACTGAACGTATAAGTGGTGCCTAGAAAATCAACGACTTGTTTACTGTGGTTGATGGCTACGTCCTTTGGGATATGCCACGATTTTCATTTTCAATGTTTGCGTTATGGTCCACGATATGGTATAGCTACTATACAGAAAAAAATATTACACTTTTTTCAATTCTAAACAATAAATAAGAAAATACACAAAGTACCTTTTGGGCTAGAGGCGAGTACCTAACCTTTCCGCCACAGAGAACCCCATCCACCCTACCAATAGAATGAACTTAACTTAAACTGCAAGCAAACAATATAATAACCATCTCCCAGCGGTGGAGCTACAGCGGCGAAGCTACAAAATACCATGAAGTTTACATAAGAGGCAACATTGAATATGTAGACAATATTTCAAGTTAGGAAAAGGAAGGAAAAAACGAAGGAAGGGAGGATGAAAGGAAGAGGAAGGAGGGAGAGAATGAAGGAAGTTAGGGAGGAAGGAACGAAGGAAGTAAGGTAGAAGGGAGGAATGGGAAGAGAGGAACACAAGCAAGCAGGGAGGGAGGAATGGGAAGAGAGGAACACAGGCAGGGAGGGAGGGAGGAATTATAAAGCACATAAAAGTAAAAAGACAACATAACGTGTTAGGTCTGCTTTTATCTTTCACCAACGGCACACGATGGGTGATGTGATCAACTCCAGCCGCTTTTATTTCTCAGTGTTTCTCTGGTACCCAATTAAGCCTGGATACAGGACGGAGAACTGTTTACTGTCAGAAAAAAAACCTACCGAGCATTTAATTTGACGATTTAGTATTTTAATACTCACCCAGGTCTTAATGTCAAAATCTAATCTTTCTGGCATTTTTTCTTCCTAATATTAATTTCCTTAGCTTGAACTTTGAACCCAGGCAATTTATATTTGTGATTGCCAGATCACAGTGCTCCAATTCTGTCAACTTAAGACAGTAGTGAAACTTATAAATTAGTTTCCTGTGAACTGTTAAAGGATTTCCTCATTGCGATTTGCTAAACCTGGGATAGTGGGAAGGAGTGCGCGTCTGTGGTATCATCAAATAGCTTGTCCTGAGCAGAACTTTGCCACCCCAACAGTTATCCGGAATTTCTCTCATAGGTCAGATGTCCCACCTCTGCAGCCGTCATGTTCAAACCATCAGTTACATCCTGAATCCATCTTCTCCGTGGTCTTCTTCTCTTTGCCGGTATGCCTCCTTCCATGATGGTCTTCTCCAGTTCTTCATGTCTTTTTATATGTCCAAAATAACTCAATTTTCTCTTTCTTATTTGTATCATCAGCCAGTTTTCTTTGATTTTGAATTCTTTCTGGATAGATCTATTTGTTCTCTTCTCTGTCCAAGATACACGGAGAACTCTTCTGTAACACTTATATTCAAAAGCACATATATGGTTTTCCACTGCTTTATTAAATGTCCATGCTTGACACCCATACGTTGCCACTGGGAATATGTATGCTCTTTGTATTCTGATCTTTGTTTTCATATTTCTATAACTCTAGATGTGGTATTTTTAAGTGAAGTTTTCATTTTGTAAAATTTTTCAGCTACCAACTGATGTGTCCTTCTGGGTAATATGCCTGCACTTTGACCGACATTCGGAAGTGCTTGTTCTTCATGACGTATGGATCTAACTGCAAGGAAGGGAGCGCAACGTGCATACGTTTTCGGCGCAAACAGTACATATCACAAAGAGGGAAGATCACAAAGAGGGAAGATCACAAAGTGGGAAGATCACAAAGAGGGAAGATCACAAAGTGGGAAGATCACAAAGAGGGAAGATTACAAAGAGGGAAGATCACAAAGAGGGAAGATCACAGAGAGGGAAGATCACAAAGAGGGAAGATCACAGAGAGGGAAGATCACAAAGAGGGAAGATCACAAAGTGGGAAGATCACAGAGAGGAAGATCACAAAGAGGAGAAGATCACAAGAGGAAGATCACAGAGAGGGAAGATCACAAAGTGGGAAGATCACAAAGAGGGAAGATCACAAAGTGGGAAGATCACAGAGAGGGAAGATCACAAAGTGGGAAGATCACAAAGAGGGAAGATCACAAAGTGGGAAGATCACAAAGAGGGAAGATCACAAAGAGGGAAGATCACAAAGAAAAATTAACTTGGTTTATAAGAACGAACTCAAACGAACAAACAACAAACGTATTACACGAACATTTGCTTATAGTTTGTTATCACAAGGTAGAGTAACAATGTGACGTAATCGTCAACTGACCCGATTAAGCCGTCATAACAATGGCCCATACATTATTTCTAGAGTATCTAGGCGGTTAGAAAAAAACGAAATTGCGTGAAACACACCCTTATCAGAAATAAAGGAGCTTGAGCAGTATGGTGCAGAGTTGGGGGAATCCGTATTCTGGGTATGGTGAGTTGATTGAGACTCTTTGTGAAGCCATTGTGAACACTTCACATCCCCTAACGACAAACAAGAACGACGCGCCACAATGGTATGACAAATTAACAAACGTAAAAAAAAAAAACTGATAGAAATCCGTTACAATCAACTTTCTATGTCGAGGTGATATTTTACAGAACTCTCATGTGACCGTTCACGAGCAAACAAACGGACGCACGTACACACACAGAGCGGAGATTAATAGCCAAAGTTAAAAGATGCAGAGAGAGCTATGTAAATATGGTAACTATATATCTCCAGGTCAACTGTGAGGTCCAGGACTATCTCTTACACATCAAGTGTTCGCGTGTGACATGTATATCATTCAGCATGCCATGTTGATCATGTACGTGTTCACCCACATGTCAGTATGTCGAACAAGATGTTTTGTGTCAGAGATCCTTTGTTGTCAGGACTCCGCAGTTGAAAGATCGTCCTAACCCACGCGCCTCATTTGACATAGTTTGGTATTAAGAGTGATACGCGAATAATTGAAGTACTCGAATACCTATTACTGCCTGGATCCGAAGTGATCGAATATCGCCAAGGCAAATGTATTCGTTACTACAACACATGCACAGGATCAGTAAATATATACCCTTCACGGTGAGAGGCAGTCGCATCCTTTTTAGGGCGGCCTGGAGCCTATTAGGTTCCCCCACTCTAACCCAGCTCGCGTATGGCTCCTCGAGTCTGCTTGTGTACAGCAGCGCCACCCCCACCCCAGGGCAACGGCTTCGACTATCCGGCAAAACTACGTAGAGCAAAACTCGAAGGAAGTCTTCCTTCTACAGTACACAAGGCTGCCGGCAGAAAAGGCGGAAGATTGACAATGTCAACAACGGCTTCGAAGGCGGGAGCTGGAACAGCCTGGTATCTGGCTCAGGGCACACCAGAGATCAGCATGATTAAGTGGCCAGAACCAATCAGAAAGCATTGGCAAACTACTGATTGTATGTTACCAAGAACTTGATGCAGAACATGAAATTAACTAAAACTCAAAGATCTGATGGCGTGTTCCCCAGGCCAGTCAGACCAATTCTGCGAACTGGGGAAGAGAAAGATGGCAGATCAAGTACAAGTAAATGCGATGACGGCCAAAAGCCTGACTGTCTTACCGCGGAAAGACCTGCCATTGGACTACGGAAGATATTTAGAATAGGAACATGGAATGTAAGAAGTCTTTACCATGGCAAACTCCACATGATTTGCAATGAGATGGAGAGAACGAAAACACCTATACTTGGAATAACCGAGCACAGATGGGCTGGACATGGGCACTTTAAAACCTCAACAGGTGACACAGTAATATACTCAGGGAAGGCAAAAGTGGACAGAGTGGAGTCGGTTTCATTTTGGCAAAGAAAATATCCACTACTTGGTTACAATCCTATCGATGACCGACTCATCATGATGAGATTACAGACAAAGAACAGAAAGATCACAATAATACAAGCATACGCTCCAACAACCACAGCTCCTGATGACGAGATCGATGAATTCTATACAAATTTACAAGGAGCAATAGATAAAGTTGGCAAAAGAGACATCCTGATCGTAATAGGCGATTTCAACGCCAAGGTTGGCAAGGAAACAGCTGAAGAAGAGGAAAAGATAAAAGGTCCTTTCAGTATAGGACAGCGAAACGAAAGAGGCACAAAACTAATTGAATTCTGCCTAGAAAATAATCTCTCCATTACGAACACCCTAAGCAGGCAACATCCAAGAAGACTATACACCTGGACCTCACCAGATGGCAACACCAGAAACCAAATAGATTACATCTTGATCCAAAGAAGATGGATAACAGGTATTCTAACAGTAAAAACACTACCTGGAGCAGACTGTGACTCCGACCACGAACTGTTGGTGGCAGAGTTTAAATTAAGACTAAAGACAACAAAGAAAGCAGCTGTTCCTATACGTTTTGATACAAATGCCATTCCACTAGAATACAACATAGAAATACAAGACAAATTTGACATACTTATGGCGGCTCAAGAGGACATGACACCTGACAAACTGGCAACACAGGCAAGAGATATATTACTCTCCACCGCACAAAACATCATACCCAGGAAAGTATACAAGAAACAGGTCTACATAACTGAAAAAACACTGAAGCTAATTGAAGAAAGAAGAAAGCTAAAACAAACGGGGTTAAAACGAAACAGCACTTAATATAAAAACTGCTCAAGAGAAGTCAAGAAAGAAATCTGAAAAGACAAGAAACAACACATAGTCACCTCATGCAATAAAATTGATGAATTAAGAAAACAAGGGAAAGAGAGAGAAATGTACAACGAAATTAATATAATGACACGTGACTTCAGCCCATCAATACAAGTCATAAACGATAACAATGGCACAACATTAACAGAAAAGAAAGATGTACTAGAAAGATGGCGTGAGTACTGCAGAAACATGTATGAAGACACATCTAAAAATCCACATAAGATACTAACAGAAAGCGAAGACACAGAACGAGAGCCCATGTTGGATGAAGTGCGCCTGGCCATCAAAAGCCTGAAGAGAGGGAAGTCACCAAGGTGCGATGATATACCAGCGGAATTGATTCAAGCAGGTGGGGAGGCCAGTGTTCGGGTATATCATAAATTGTGCACAAAGATATGGAATAGTTCCTCCTGGCCAAAGGAATGGAAAAGATCAGTATTTATACCTATTCCAAAGAAGGGAAATATGAAACTATGCACCAACTATAGAACTATTGCCCTTATAAGTCACGCCAGCAAATTCCTACTAAAAATCATAATGAAGAGGATGGAACAAAAATTAGAAGATGAAATACACGAGACACAAGCAGGTTTCAGAAGAGGTAGAGGCACTAGAGATCATATTTGTAGCATGAGACTCATTATCGAGAAATGCAGAGAATACAACACAGACCTGCATGCATGTTTCATAGACTACAGCAAGGCTTTCGACCATATACAACACCAGAAAAAGTGGAACATCATGAAAGACATGCACTTTCCAACACACATAATACAACTCATAGAATCTCTATACCACGAACAACAGGCAACCATTAAAATAGTAGGTGAAATAGCTGAATGGTTCGAGATTCAAAGGGGTACGACAGGGATGTATTTTGTCACCATACTTATTCAACATATATACAGAGAACATCATGAGGAATGTAAAAGACGATGCCAACTATGTGAATTATGACCCTCTCACTATAGGTGGCAAATGTATACCAGAGCTTAGATACGCAGACGATACAGTATTATTATCCACCAGCAAAGAAGGTTTGGAAAACCTAATCATGACGACCAAGAAACATAGTGAAGACCAACATCTATATTTGAATACACAAAAACAAAAATCATGTCAACTGACAAAGCAAAAGGCTCATCTAACATCCAAGTAAACAATGAAGAACTCCAATGTGTAGAGAGCTACGAATATCTGGGCTCAATAATTAACAATAACGGTGACTGCTCCAAAGAGATCTCAAGAAGATTGGCAATAGCAATCAAGAAGTTAAACACAATGAAGAACATGTGGCAAAGCACCAGCAAATTACTAAAATTAAAAATATTGAGAGCATGCATTTTCCCAGTGGCTACTTATGGTTGTGAATCATGGACTATTACACAAAAATTAAGAACGAAAATTCAGTCCTTCGAAACTAAATGCTACAGAAAGATCCTACGAATACCATGGACAGAAAAGAGAAAGAACACTGATGTCCTGAAAGAACTAAATGTTAAAGAGAATTGGCTGATAAACAACATACTATACAGAAAAATTACATACTTTGGTCACATCAAGTGTCACGATGGCCTGGAAAGAACAATACTAGAAGGCAGGGTCCCAGGACGCAGAGGCAGACCAAGAATAAGATGGTTAAAAGATATTAAGGAAACCATGACCATCGACGAAGTGGGTGAACTGGCTAGATACAGAGTGAATTTCAGATGTGCTGCAAAGAGAACAACGTCCTATAAAGGATACGCACCTTGATGATGAAATATATACCAGTTAACACCAAGAAAACAGAGTTCATGTTCCAGCCCGCCCCTAGAGATTAGTACTACGATCCAGTTATCAACATTAAACACCAGCGTCTCTTGCCAGCGGACAACTTTGTATATCTTGGCAGCATCCTATCCAGATCGGCAAACATAGACTCTCAAGTCAACAATAGGATATCCAAAGCCAGTGCTGCGTTCGAAAGGCTGCGTGTTACGGTGTGGGAGCGGAAGGGGATAAGCGTAGCCACAAAGCTGAAAGTTTACCGGGCCATAGTGCTAACCACGCTGCTGTACGCAAGCGAGACATGGACAGTGTATAGCAGATACGCAAGAAAACTAAACCACTTCCACACAAGCTGTCTACGCAGAATACCCCTAAAAATAAACAGGCAGGGGAAAATTCTAGATATCCAAGTCCTTACAAGAGCAAAGATCCCAAGTGGCAACACACTGTTGTTGAAAGCCCAAGTGAAATGGGCCGGTCACGTTGCTCGGATGCCTGATAAACGCATTCCAAAAGAGTTGATGTCTAGCGAGCTTGAAGAGGGCAGACGTTCCGCTGGTGGACAGAAAAACGCTTTAAAGACACTCTTAAAGTGTCTCTGAAATGCTTCGATATAGACACCAAATGCTGGGAATCCCTTGTGCAAGGTCGCCAAACGTGGCGCTGTAACAGCACAAGAAGAACTCGCATATATGAGAATCGTCGTTCCGTTGAGGCGCAGAGAAAGCGAGCTGCGCGAAAAAACAAAACGCACAACACCCACACAACACCCACACCCATATGTCTAACCTTGATCATGTATGCCCCAACTGTGACAGAGGATTGTCTTCTAGGACATTATTAGTGACATGTTTGGGACATTATCTCAGTGACATGTTTGTGACATTATTAGTGACATATTTGGGGCACTATCTCAGTGACATGTCTGGGACATTATCTCAGTGACATGTCTGGGACATTACCTCAGTGACATGTTTGGGACATTATCTCAGTGATATGTTTGGGACATTATCTCAGTGACATGTTTGAGACATTATCTCAGTGACATGTATGGGACATTATCTCAGTGACATGTTTGTGATATTATCTCAGTGACATATTTGTGACATTATCTCAGTGACATGTTTGGGATATTATCTGTGACATGTTTGGGACATTACCTCAGTGACATTTTCGGGACATTATCTCAGTGACATGTTTGTGATATTATTAGTGACATGTTTGTGACATTATTTCAGTGACATGTTTGTGACATTATCTCAGTGACATGTTTGGGACATTATCTCAGTGACATGTTTGGGATATTATCTGTGACATATTTGGGACATTACCTCAGTGACATGTTTGGGACATTATCTCAGTGACATGTTTGGGGCATAATCTCAATGACATGTTTGGGATATTATAAGAGACATAGCCGATTATAACAGGTATATATTAAGCTAAGATATGATATATTGCACGGTCGACGCTGACACATATGGTAAAATATTAGTAACATATCTAGGATATTGCCAATAAGAATTATGCATATAAATATAGGAAATTATCAATGAAAATCTCGGACACTTTAAAAGACACATTTCTGACACATTTTCTGAGACATTTGTGGATAACAGATTTAAACATGAACTGTTGCAGATCTGGAACTGGTGAACTAACATCGGTTGTTAGTGAAGCAGGATTCACTGAAGCAGGATTCACTGAAGCGGGTAGTGATATTAACTGAAGCGGTTAGTGACATTCACTGAAGCAGGTAGAGACATTCACAGAAGCAGATAGAGGCATTCACTGAAGCAGGTAGAGACATTCACTAAAACAGGTAGAGACATTCACAGAAGCAGGTAGCTACATTTACTGAAGCAGGTAGAGACATTCACTGAAGCAGGTAGAGACATTCACTAAAGCAGGTAGATACATTCACTGAAGCAGGTAGATACATTCACTAAAGCAGGTAGATACATTCACTGAAGCAGATAGAAACATTAACTGAAGCAGATAGAGACATTCCCTAAAACAGGTAGAGACATTCACAGAAGCAGGTAGAGACATTCACAGAAGCAGATAGAAACATTAACTGAAGCAGATAGAGACATTCACTGAAGCAGGTAGAGACATTCACTAAAACAGGTAGAGACATTCACTGAAGCAGGTAGAGACATTCACTGAAGCAGGTAGAGACATTCACTAAAGCAGGTAGAGACATTCACTAAAGCAGATAAAGACATTCACTAAAGCAGTAAGACATTCACTAAAGCAGGTAGATACATTCACTAAAGCAGGTAGATACATTCACTGAAGCAGGTAGATACATTCACTGAAGCAGGTAGAGACATTCACTAAAGCAGGTAGAGACATTCACTAAAGCAGGTAGATACATTCACTAAAGCAGGTAGAGACATTCACTAAAGCAGATAAAGACATTCACTAAAGCAGGTAAAGACATTCACTAAAGCAGGTAAAGACATTCACTAAAGCAGGTAGAGACATTCACTAAAGCAGGTAGAGACATTCACTAAAGCAGGTAGAGACATTCACTAAAGCAGGTAGAGACATTCACTAAAGCAGGTAGATACATTCACTAAAGCAGGTAGAGACATTCACTAAAGCAGATAAAGACATTCACTAAAGCAGGTAAAGACATTCACTAAAGCAGGTAGAGACATTCACTAAAGCAGGTAGAGACATTCACTAAAGCAGGTAGATACATTCACTAAAGCAGGTAGAGACATTCACTGAAGCAGATAGAGACATTCACTAAAGCAGGTAGATACATTCACTAAAGCAGGTAGAGACATTCACTGAAGCAGCTAGAGACATTCACTAAAGCAGGTAAAGACATTCACTAAAGCAGGAATCAATAAACATTTAGAAAGTAACGACACATGTCGGTGTCGTACTCATTATGGTGTCGGTACTCATTATATCCGATAACGAAATTAACTAACGCAAACAACGATATTCACTAAAACAAGTATTTGCCAGTGAATTAAAAGTTTAGAACCGCGTAGTATATTGGGCAAAACTAATGTCAGTGACGTAACAAATATGGCGTTAGGTCGTTCACAATCTCATCATATATGCACACCATTCTAACTCTCATTGTTTTGTTTACAGTACATATTGTTTGTTTGTAACTTGTATGAGGGTCATATAAAAACATACATACAACATAGATATTTATTATATGCGATGCACCACTTTATATAGCCGCACATAGACATTGTGATAACTGTATACATTATTTGTTGGCCAGCGATTATCAATTCAAGCATAGTGTGTGTATTGTATCTCTGACGGAATTTATTAGTGAAAGTTCGGTTTCCATATCACCAGTTTCCCTCGCCATTCAGGCGAGCATTAAAGGGGTACTTGTAATTTAGATCCCCAAGTAAAGGATCACGGTTTTTTTGCAGACCAACAGCGTATTGTGTTGGCATGTGATCACTAACGCACCGTGTTATTAACTTTTCTATTGGCGACCCGCATGTATATAATATATGTATCGAAGAGAGAGAGAGAGATAGAAGAGAGATGGAGAATAGAATGGAGAGATGGATGTTGGAAAGAGATGGAGAGAGAGATGAGAGAGAGTTGGATAGAGATGGAGAAAAAGATGAGAGAGAGATGGAGAGAGATGGATGTGTGGAAAGAGATGGAGAGAGAGTTGGATAGTGATGGAGAAAAGATGGAGAGAGAGAGATAGAGAGAGGAGAGAAACAGAAAGACCGAGAGAGAGATGGATGGATAGAAAGAGATGGAGAGAGAGATGGAGAGAGAGATGGAGAGAAAGATGGAAAGAAAGATTGAAGAGAGATGGAGAGATGGAAGAGATGCAGAGAGTTGAGAGAGGACGAGAGAAATGAGAGAGATGGAGAGAAAAGAAGAGGAGAGAGAAAGAAAGATGTATAGAGAGATGGAGAGCGATGAAGGGATGGAAAGAGATGGAGAGAGTTGTAGAGATGGAGAGAGAGTGTAGAGAGAGAGAGAGAGAGTTGTAAGAGATGGAGAGAGAGAGTTGTAGAGATGGAGTGGAAGGAGAGAGAAAGAGATGGAGAGAGAGGAGAGAGAGGAGAGAGAGAAAGAGAGAGAGATGGAGAGAAGAGAGGAGAGAGAGACCGAGAGAGATGGGAGAGATAGATGGAGAGAGATGGGAGAGCGATAGAGATGGAGAGATAGAGATAAGAGAAGAGAGAAACAGATAAAGAGCGCGAGAGAGAGATGAGGAGAGAGAGAACAAGAGAGATAGAAACACAGAGAGAGCGAGAGAGAGAGAGAGTAAGTTACTAACATCTAACCAAATATCAGATAAACTAAATATATGAGGATTATTAAATGTTAAATGTTACTCCATATTGTTGTATGGTTCAGAAACATGGACAATAAACCAATATTTGGAAGACATCATTAATGCGTTTGAGATGTAGATATACAAAAGAAATATATTGTATTGCATGGAAAGAAGAACAAGACACTTCAAGAAATTCCAGACAAACTAGTCATAAAGAAATAATTACTGAAGAAAATAACAAAGTTAAACAAACTATTTCGGACACATAAAGATGGTATTACCATTGATCAAAACCTTGTAGAGAGAAGTTGTCGGACACATAAAGAGGTATTACACATTGATCAAAACCTTGGTAGAGAGGAAAGTTGTCAGACACATAAAGAGATATGACACTTTGATCAAAACCTTGGTAGAAGAGGCAAGTTAGTCGTTGACAAAAGAGATATTACACATTGATCAAAACCTTGGTAGAGAGGAAAGTTGTCGGACACATAAGAGATATTACATTGATCACAACCTTGGTAGAGAGGAAAGTTGTCGGACACATAAGAGATATTAACATTGATCAAAACCTTGGTAGAGAGCAAGTTGTGGACACATAAAGAGATATGACACATTGATCAAAACCTTGGTAGAGAGGAAAGTTGTCAGACACATAAAGAGATATGACACTTTGATCACAACCTTGGTAGAGAGGAAAGTTGTCGACACATAAAGAGATATTAACATTGATCAGCAAGCCTTGGTAGAGAGGAAAGTTGTCGGACACATAAGAGATATGACACATTGATCAAAACCTTGTAGAGAGGAAAGTTGTGTGACACATAAAAGGTATTCAATTGATCACAACCTTGGTAGAGAGAAAGTTGTCGGACACATAAAAAGTTACAATTGATCAAAACCTTGGTAGAGAGGAAAGTTGTCGGACACATAAAGAGATATTACACATTGATCAAAACCTTGTCAGAGAGGCAGAGTTGTCGGACATAAAGAGATATCACATTGATACAACCTTGGTAGAGAGAAAGTTGTCGGACACATAAAGAGATATTCACATTGATCAAAACCTGGTGAAGAGAAAGTTTGACACATAAGAGATATTACATTGATGCACACCTTGGTAGAAGAAAGTTGTGGACACATAAAGAATGATGACACATTGATCAAAACCTTGGTAGAGAGGAAAGTTGTCGGACACATAAAGAGATATGACACATTGATCAAAACCTTGGTAGAGAGGAAAGTTGTCGGACACATAAGAGATATTACATTGATCAAAACCTTGGTAGAGAGGCAAGTTGTCGGACACATAAAGAGATATGACACATTGATCAAAACCTTGGTAGAGAGGAAAGTTGTCAGACACATAAAGAGATATAACACATTGATCAAAACCTTGGTAGAGAGGAAAGTTGTCAGACACATAAAGAGATATACACATTGATCACAACCTTGGAGAGTGCAAGTTGTCGGACACATAAGAGATATTCCATTGATCCAACCTTGGTAGGCAGAAAGTTTGGACAAGCATAAAGAGATATGACACATTGATCAAAACCTTGGTAGAGAGGAAAGTTGTCGGACATCATAAGAGATATTACACATTGATCAAAACCTTGTAAAAGCAAGTTGTCGGACACATAAAGAGATATGACACTTGATCAAAACCTTGGTAGAGAGGAAAGTTGTCGGACACATAAAGAGATATTACACATTGATCAAAACCTTGGTAGAGAGGAAAGTTGTCAGACACATAAAGAGATATAACACATTGATCACAACCTTGGTAGAGAGGCAAGTTGTCGGACACATAAAGAGATATGACACATTGATCAAAACCTTGGTAGAGAGGAAAGTTGTCTGACACATAAAGAGATATTACACATTGATCAAAACCTTGGAAGAGGAAAGTTGTCGGACACATAAAGAATATGACATTGATCAAAACCTTGGTAGAGAGGAAAGTTGTCGACCATAAAGAGATATTACACTTGATAAACCTTGGTAAGAGGCAAGTTGTGACACATAAGAGATATGAACATTGATCACAACCTTGGTGAGCAAGTTGTCGGACCATAAAGAGATATTACATTGATCACACCTTGGTAGAAGGAAAGTTGTCAGACACATAAAGAGGTATTACACATTGATCACAACCTTGGTAAAAGGCAAGTTGTCGGACACATAAAGAGATATGACACATTGATCACAACCTTGGTAGAGAGGCAAGTTGTCGGACACATAAAGAGATATTACACATTGATCACAACCTTGGTAGAGAGGAAAGTTGTCAGACACATAAAGAGGTATTACACATTGATCACAACCTTGGTAGAGAGGCAAGTTGTCGGACACATAAAGAGATATGACACATTGATCACAACCTTGGTAGAGAGGCAAGTTGTCGGACACATAAAGAGATATTACACATTGATCACAACCTTGGTAGAGAGGAAAGTTGTCGGACACATAAAGAGATATTACACATTGATCACAACCTTGGTAGAGAGGAAAGTTGTCGGACACATAAAGAGATATGACACATTGATCAAAACCTTGGTAGAGAGGAAAGTTGTCAGACACATAAAGAGATATGACACATTGATCAAAACCTTGGTAGAGAGGAAAGTTGTCGGACACATAAAGAGATATGACACATTGATCACAACCTTGGTAGAGAGGAAAGTTGTCGGACACATAAAGAGATATTACACATTGATCACAACCTTGGTAGAGAGGCAAGTTGTCGGACACATAAAGAGATATGACACATTGATCAAAACCTTGGTAGAGAGGAAAGTTGTCGGACACATAAAGAGATATTACACATTGATCAAAACCTTGGTAGAGAGGGAAGTTGTCAGACACATAAAGAGATATGACACATTGATCAAAACCTTGGTAGAGAGGAAAGTTGTCGGACACATAAAGAGATATGACACATTGATCAAAACCTTGGTAGAGAGGCAAGTTGTCGGACACATAAAGAGGTATTAAAATTGATCACAACCTTGGTAGAGAGGAAAGTTGTCGGACACATAAAGAGGTATTACACATTGATCACAACCTTGGTAGAGAGGAAAGTTGTCGGACACATAAAGAGATATGACACATTGATCACAACCTTGGTAGAGAGGAAAGTTGAAGAACGATGAGCAAGAGGAAGACTGAGATACAAGTGGAAAGGAAACACGAAGAGAAGGAACAATTAAAGTCTGACAAATCGCAACATTACCACATCATGTAACAAATATTAGCTACAAAATCCACATAATCAGGAACTAACATGATTTGGTTGAAGGCCTATGCCCCAGCTGGAGCCTGACAGGCTAGCAAGAGAGAGAGCGAGAGAGAGAGATTGCAATATCAAGGTAAGAGGAATGAGAAATTGAAGGTCCATTGCATATCTACTAACACAGTGGGTGATAGAAGAACCTGTGGCAGTTCAAAATCAAGAAGAGCAGGCTGGACAGCCGCTGCCCAGGCAAAACTTCATTAGAAAAGATTACAAATAAAATTCCTTAAAAAATGTCTTCACTATCTTCCAAATTACGAGGACCCTCGCCGGTGCTACGGAGTTCGTCCAGTGCAGCTGAGATCTTCCTGTGTAAGGAAGAGATCGGAGCACACATGGTTACTCACCGAAGTGCAATGATGATCAATCAATCAATCAACCGTAGATGATCATGATGCTCACGGTTTTCTGCTCCTAAAGTTTTCCAAATAAATTAGAAAATACACGTAGCGACTATATGCTAAAGCTATATTTCATAAAGAAATTGCAGTTAATGTAAGCATATGTCACACGCCATGTTTGAGTTATGAATGCGTGTATAGTACATGGAACAAATGTGCAAGCTAAGCACTATTGTAACTTAACTTTAAAGTACACCGCAACCAGGTAGATGCAGTTTAATGTTTGTTTATTTATGTATCATTTCAAAGAGATCTAAACTGCAGGTATTTCTGGTACCTTCTTTTGTATAGTAGGCTAATTACTATTTGGATGTTACTACTACTACTACTACTACTACTACTACTACTACTACTACTACTACTACTACTACTACTACTACTACTACTAAAGTTAATTGCATATCCTTTACAGGACTTTGCGAATCAACCCCAGCTTTTTAACGCTGTTTGTGATTTGTCTAGGCATTATTACGTTCAGTAGTTTGCCATTGCTTTCTGAACGGGTGGTGCCATCGTCCTTTTGTCCAAATCCACGCGAAACAGTTTGCAACCAAATTGTCCGCAGCGAGATTCGAACACAGAACGTCGGGGTTAATAGACCGAGGCCACAGACGCTACATTTACTACTACTACTATTACTATTACTACTAGTACTACTATTATAACTACTACTAATATTTTTACAATAACTACAGCCACTAATACTATTATTATTACTATTTCTGTTACTACTACTACTACTGTTAGTGTCTATACTATAACGGGGTCCGCCTGCCCGGTGTGTTCGTAGCGCGTTGGACGACGGGTGGCAAGCCCCTGTGAGTGCGGTTCAATTCCGCGACCTGGCAGAAAAGCCACAGGTTCTCCAGATTTACAATGTTCATGGCATCGAGCCGAAAAACTGAAAGCTCAAGTGCTTCTAGATCGGAAACAAATACTGCCACAGCGTTCGAGTAGCGAGATTTTAGTGGAAGCTTGCTCGCTGCAAGCCGTTTCGTGAACACAGCAAAAGTTGGCCATTTTTTTGCTTTTCTATTGAATTGATGAAAATGAGTTTTAATACAAAAGGAAAGCAAACTTGTTCCCGTGGATTTTTACGAGCGGTCTCTTCTTCTTCTTCTTTGCGTTCGTTCTTTACGACCAATTTTAATCACGCTTTGTGATATGTTTGATCTTTGCCAAGAACGTGTATAGGTTGCACATTGGTTTGGTAGGTCCCTAAACGCATAAGACTTCTACACGTTTAGGACATGTGCATCCGATTTCAGCCAAACCTCCTTAGTCGCCTCTTACGACATGCGTGGCAGGTAACAGTGGTTCTATTCTTTACACCTCAAATTTGGACCACAGTAACCACTCGAACGTTTACAAGCAGTAAAAACAGACCTCACAGTTCAGAAAGCAATGGCAAACTACTGAACGTGTAAGTAGTGTCTAGAAAAACCAACAACTCGTTCACTGTGCTTGATGGTAAAGTCGTGTAAAGGATATGCCAGGATTTGTATTTTCCCACTAGATGCACAATTTCATTGCATAATCTCTACGTCTGCCACCAACTTCAACTTATCACCAAACTTCATCGCTTTCTTAAGCCAACTTGATCCTATAGTGACATGTTTTAAACTGATGCCGAGATAGTTGAAAACTGATATCCTTTCAATATCCTGTTCTAACTGATCATTTGCGTTTGTGTGACCGAATAAAACCGAAACAGCACCTAACGATTGACTTCATTGCACTGAGTTTTACTCCATATGGCCCGGTCCCTCTCCGCAGAAATGGCACGCCACATGTCAAGAGTATTGCACAAAGCGCGCACTCCGTAGCTCCAGCAACAATAATAGAGGTCACTACAAAAAAATCTACTCGTGAACAGAACGGCACAGTCCGGATTCGAATTCGCGACCTTCAGAACGCAAGGCGAAGGCTTAACCACTTAGCTACAGAGACCACCGGAATAGCATCTATGAACACCCTAACACAGTAGTTCTCAAACATTTTCAGCTTGCTCCTCATTAAAGGTAAGACAGGACCCCAACGCTTCTTCTTCCCTTTTTTTCATGTTCACATTGACAGCGAGAAATGAAAACATTAAAATAAAACTCATTTTTGACCAAACTTTAGAGAAAAATATCAACATGGGTCTTTTTCTTCTTCCTGTGTTCGTTCACTATGAATTCAGACATAGTCAGTACTCCTTGTATGGCGTTTTTGACTGATTTGTGCGTGCAAGCCTGCTTTTCTTATTATCAACATAAGTCAAAATCGATGACGTTCTTAATTATCTCTGTAAAGAAATGTTGAACTTACAATTTGTAATGTTTACATAACGTATTTCAACTGGGAAAAGAAGTTAGTATAAATGCTTATTAAAAAATAAAATCCATAAAATGTGTATAACGTTTCACGCCTCACTTGATACTGCCTCACGCCTCCCTGGAGAGACGCGCCTCGCATATTGAGAACCACTTCCCTAATATAACCAGAAAATTGTTGTCCATGGTTGAACCATCCAGTTCAAAAACTATTGGATTCTCAGATATGAATTAATTCTTATTTTTCATTTGTGTTGGCCTACACGCTCTGATATAACCATTAAAGGGTCCGTTCTTAGGTTGAAAAAGGCGTGCCTCTGCTTAAAGGGGCTTTAATCTCGTATTTAACAAACAAAAAAATATGGGTGAGCAGCACTTAGCTTGAATTTTCTGATCTACATAACCTAATTCACTAGTAGATTGCTAACACAGATTAAATACTTTAGATATTATGACAGACCTTGCTTATCTTTTAGAAGATAACAATATTGAACAAATCAAAACTCGGTTAATCCAGATCAGAAATTGAGTTATATCATAAATATTATATAACAAATCAAGTGTATACCCAGCTGTAAACAAGATTAGTCTCTCTCTCTCTCTCTCTTTGCCTTTTTACCCGGGTTGGGGCATAGGCCCTCAACCAACTCATGCCAAGTCTTCCTATCTCTAGCTATCTCCTGCAGCTCCCTCCAGCTCTTCTTTATATTGTTGATCTCCGCCTCCAAATCTCGTCTCCATGTATTTCTCGGCCTCTCCTTCTTTCGCTGTCCCTGCGGGTTCCAGGCAAGGACCCTTCTAAACAAGATTAGTAGGGTGGTTTTATTCACTCTCTATGTAATCAGGAGTGGTCGCGCCCGTATGGTGCCGGGGCCCGCAAGGGAAGCAAAGAATAGTACCACTGCGACCTACAAGGCATGTTGTAAGAGGCAACTGATGTAGGACCTAGGAAGCTATCCTAGTAAATAAAAAGCATCGCAGAAATCGTATGTGCAGGTCTACTTGTAGGCGCATAGCTGGCACAACGTACAATCGCTCTTAGGTTCAGATCACATACAAATACACAGGTGGTTAACAAGTGGTCGATATAAAGCGTTCAAAGAAGAAGAAGAAGAAGAAGGCGTTGTCATAACGTCTAGCATGGCGTCTCTGACAGATGTTTACTTGAAGGTTTCTTTACCTTACTACTAGTGTAGCTTTTCAGCAATTCAGTAATTTTAATTAGTTGGTCGCTATTTGAGGCTCAGTAATCCTAGTTAGTTGGTCGCTATTTGAGGCTCAGTAATCCTAGTTAGTTGGTCACTACTTGAGGCTCAGTAATCCTATTAGTTGGTCACTACTTGAGGCCAGTAATCCTAGCTAGTTGTCACTACTTGAGGCTCAGTAATCCTAGTAGTTGGCACTACTTGAGGCTCAGTAATCCTAGCTAGTTGACCGCTATTTGAGGCCCAGTAATCCTAGCTAGTTGACCGCTACTTGAGGCTCAGTAATTCTAGCTAGTTGATCACTGTTTGAGGCCCAGTAACTCCCATTTAGCGACCGCTATTTGAGGCCCAGTAATCCTAGCTAGTTGACCGCTACTTGAGGCCCAGTAATCTTAGCTAGTTGATCTACCTTTTGAGGCCCAGTAATCTATTTAGTGACCCTATTTGAGGCTCAGTAATCCTAGCTAGTTGACCGCTACTTGAGGCCCAGTAATAATAGCTTACTGGCTGACCCTACTTGAGGCCCAGTAATCCTAGCTAGTTGACCGCTACTTGAGGCCCAGTAATCTTAGCTAGTTGACCTTACTTGAGGCCCAGTAATCCTAGCTAGTTGACCGCTACTTGAGGCCCAGTAATCCTAGCTAGTTGACCGCTACTTGAGGCCCAGTAATCCTAGCTAGTTGACCGCTACTTGAGGCCCAGTAATCCTAGCAAGTTGACCGCTACTTGAGGCCCAGTAATCCTAGCAGTTGACACTTGAGGCCCAGTAATCCTACTATTGACACTGTTTGAGGCCCAGTAATCTAGCTAGTTGACCTCTTGAGGCCCAGTAATCTAGCTAGTAGACTGATATGGAGGAACTGCTCTAGAAAGATGATCAAAGACTTCTTGTCTTATATATCGCAACCCAGCGTTCAGGTAAGTATTGTAATTGTGTTCTCTGAAAAAAAAATGTAAAACCCGCCTAACCTATATGTAACTATAGTTGGTTCCAAAATTGGTAGACATCTTTACCGACCAATATAAAATCATCCACTTGACAGAAATTATGAATGTAAACATCTCACCATGTTGAACACACCTTGAGGAGAAATGATCAACGAATATCAAAGCAGACATTGAAGTGGGATGTAAAGGGTTCAAGAAAGAGAGAACGACCTAAGGAGACCCTGAAACAAACTTTGCTGAGAGAGGCAAGAAATATCGGTCTCAGTTACATGGAGGAGATTGAGCGAGTTGCCCAGGATAGAGCGGTATGGAGAAATTACTTGCAGGCCCTATGTAACGTATAACGGTACGAAAGGAAATATTATTATTATTATTATTATTAAACATCTCATATCCCGACGACCTGAAATTTCGTCCTGCGAATACTCCATCGTTATTTGTCGGTAACAGACGGTAAATTGTGTATAAATTGTTGTCAAATACAATCAACGTATTTACCAGCTGGTTTAACAATATGACGGACACATTTCCGATACTTTATTTTGATAACTTAAATGATTTTAAAGTTTATTCGTGAGGAAGAGAGGTACTGACATTTTTTATTCGTAAGGAAGAGAGGTACTGACAGTTTTTATTCGTGAGGAAGAGAGGTGCTGAAAGTTTTTATTCGTGAGGAAGAGAGGTTCATGAAATTGCTATACAAAAAAAGATAACAGCAATCTGGTAAAACTTTTTTTACAGATTTTGTCTCTGATTCAGAAGCACTTGAGTTTTCAGCTCTTCGGATTGGTACCATGGACATCGTAACCCTTCGGTTCGGTGTCACGAACATCGTAAATCTGAAGAACCTGTGGCTTTTCTACCAGCCCGCGAAATTGAACTCGCACTCACAGGGAGCTTGTCATCCGTCGTCCAACACGCTACGAACACGCTGGGCAGGCAAACTTTTACATGATTACAAAAACGATTTAAATTAAAATTCCTTCAAAATATTTTCACCATCTTCTAAATTACATCGAGACTATCGTCGGGGTACGGATTTCGTGCACTGTCGCTGAGTTGTCCTGCATAAAAAAAATAGATCGGAGCACACATGTTTACTCATCGAAGTGCAATTATGATGGTCCTATCAATCAATCAATCAATCAATCTGATCCAACCTAACTCTAACCAAAACTACATCGCATATACCGACACGTTTTATAAACCGTGTTCCCAACTGTTCACAGTTTTAGATTCCCTTTCCTGAGATTTCACGTAAAATGTAGTTTTTTTTTTTTAAATTATTACAACTAAGTAGAACACAAAGTACTTAACCAACGTGCCGAACAGTACAGTACTAGTTAGCGAGGCCCGAACGAGGGCATAGAACACGTGTGATGTGTGAAACAGGCGGGAAAGTATGTCACGTTGGGTAAATGGAACTTGAAACAAGAGTGCATAGGGATCAGTGAGGGTAACAACGTTCTATGTGAGTGCGAACAATTAAAGTTATGTGTCACTATAGTTCTCCACCCAAACACATGTGACTCCGAGTCCTAATATAGCCAAAACAAGTCTGTACTAAAGGTTAAAGTTGTATATGCCACGATCTGAAGAGGCGTTAATACTCTATCTTCTTTTTCTTCTTGCGTTCGTCAGCTATGAATTCAGGCGTATCTGACTGATTTTTGCGTGAAGCATGCTTTCCTTTTATCAGTGTCACCTGCAATACTGGCTGTCTATTTCCGACTTCAGATGTAGTTGAATTAAAATGAGCATTGTGGCATATCCTTTACAGGACGCAGCCATCAACCACAGTAAACGACGTCTTTGATTTTCTAGGTATCACTTATACGTTCAGTAGTTTGTCATCGTTTTCTGAACGGTAGGGTCTATTTTTACCGTATTCCAAGCAGTCTGGCGTTTGAACCAGGTTCGCTTGGGTTGTGATCGAGCGAGCTCAATACTGCTTAACCTACATACGCTCACCAGATGTAGTTAATGCCCTATAAATCACGTGGAAATAAATGTCGAATCTTGAAGTTCGGTAACGAGGGTTAAATAAGTGAACTTGTAGACATGAATTAGTTATCACTGTCTACTCTATGATCAATCAATCACATTTCATACTAGACTACAGTATAGCTCAGTAGATGTGGTACTGCAAAGTGACGTTATGTTTTAAATACCCATAAAATATAACCAGAAACCTGTCTCTTTACATTAGGCCCTATTAGAATATATCCTTACACCTCCCTGTTATCGGGGTCATTTAGGCAATAAACTGAAGTTATACGTTTAAAAAAAAGATTCATTCTTACATAAACAGCAATGTTTAGGGCCATTATCCATCTATTGTCTGACTGTATATATTATGTATGCCGTATAGAAAGTCTGAATTTCTTCTCTGTTTCCTTATCATTTGATAACAGGCATTTGGTTGAAACTCTATATTGCTTTAGTAATGTGATAAACTACAGAACTTAGGTTTTCTTGTTTCGCTATGGGTACATCAGTTTTACTGCAGTCTGCACCTTAAATCAATCATGAAAGACTTGACATAATGTTTATTGTTGACGTGCTTTTTCTCATCGGTTTTTTTTTCCATCTTTTTTTATTCGCTAGCTATTAATTCAGACGCAGTTGTGACGTTTAATATGGCACCTCTGGCTAATTTTTGTGTGAAGGCTTGCTTTCTTTATCGCCAGTGTTCCTAGCCATTCTGGCGAGCCTTACTCCGACTTCAGATGTAGTTGTAATTTAGATCCCCAAATAAAGGATCAGGGTTTCTTGCAGTCTAACATTGTACCATGTGCATACAAGTAACTGTTGACTACGCTAGCTTCGAAGCAAGGAATTTCTACGGGACATGATTACTAGCATAGAATATGATCAACTTCAGTAGTAGACAGTTTACATCTACACGGGACGGCCCTATGCCGATAATTCACATCTTCTCGGGACGGCACTAACCCGACAGTTTACATCGACTCGGGACGGCAATAACCCGACAGTTTACATCTACACGGGACGGCCCTAACTTGACAGTTTACATCTACTCGGGACGGCACTAACCCGACAGTTTACATCTACACGGGACGGCAATAACCCGACAGTTTACATCTACACGGGACGAGCCTAACCCGACAGTTTACATCTACACGGGACGGCCCTATGCCGATAGTTTACATCTACACGGGAGGGCCCCTAACCCGACAGTTTACATCTACACGGGACGGCCCTATGCCGATAGTTTACATCTACACGGGACGGCCCTAACCCGACAGTTTACATCTACACGGGACGGCCCTATGCCGATAGTTTACATCTACACGGGACGGCCCTAACCCGACAGTTTACATCTACACGGGACGGCCCTATGCCGATAGTTTACATCTACTCGACTTTGGTGGTCTCTGGGTGGCCCTAAATCAACAGTACACATCTACTCGGCGCGATCCTAAACCGGCAGTTCCCATCTACTCCGGGTGCCCCTAAACCGGCAGTATACATCCACTCGGGGTGCCCCTAAACCGGCAGTATACATCTACTTGGAGTGCCCCTAAACCGGCAGTATAAATCTACTCAGATTGCCCCTAAACCGGCAGTATACATCTACTCGGGGTGCCCCTAAACCGGCAGTATACATCTACTCGGAGTGCCCCTAAACCGGCAGTATACATCTACTCGGAGTGCCCCTAAACCGGCAGTATACATCTACTCGGAGTGCCCCTAAACCGGCAGTATAAATCTACTCAGATTGCCCCTAAACCGGCAGTATACATCTACTAGGGGTGCCCCTAAACCGGCAGTATACATCTACTCGGAGTGCCCCTAAACCAGCAGTATACATCTGCTAGGTGCCCTAAACCGGCAGTATACATCTACTCGAGTGCCCCTAAAACCGGCAGTATACATCTACTCGGAGTGCAACTAAACTGGCAGTATACATCTACTCGGGGTGCCCCTAAACCGGCAGTATACATCTACTCGGGTGCCCTAAACCGGCAGTATACATCTACTCGGAGTGCCCCTAAACTGGCAGTATTCATCTACTCGGAGTGCCCCTAAACCGGCAGTATACATCTACTCGGGGTGCCCCTTAAACCGGCAGTATACATCTACTCGAGTGCCCCTAAACCGGCAGTATACATCTACTCAGGTGCCCCTAAACCGGCAGTATACATCTACTCGGTGTGCCCCTAAACCGGCAGTATACATCTACTCGGAGGTCCTCTAAACTGGCAGTATTCATCTACTCAGAGTGCCCTAAACCGGCAATACATCCACTGAGTGCCCGTAAACCGGCAGTATACATCTACTCAGTGCCCCTCAACAACTGGCAGTATACATCTACTCAAGTGCCTTAAACCGGCAGTATACACCACGGAGTACCCCTTAACCCAGCATATACATCCACTCGGGTGTCCCTAAACCGGAGTATACATCTACTCGAAGTTGCCTTAAACCGGCAGATACATCCACTCAGTGCCTAAACCGGCAGTATACATCCACTGAGTGCCTAAACCGGCAGTATACATCTCTCGGTGCCCTAAACGGCAGTATACATCTACTCAGAGTGACCTTAAACCGGCAGTACATCCACTGCAGTGCTCCCTAAACCAACAGAAGACTACATCCACTCGAGTGTCCTAAACCGGATATTCCATCTACTCGGAGTGCCCTTAACCGGCAGTATACATCTACTCGGAGGTGCCCTAAACCGGCAGTATACATCTACTGCGAGTGCCCCTTAAACCGGCAGTATACATCCACTCAAGTGCCCCTAACTCCATGCAGTATACATCCACTCAGGAGTGTCCTAAACGGCAGATAGATCTACTCAGAGTGCCCTTAAACCGGCGGTATACATCCACTCGGAGGCCCTAACCCAGCAGTATACATCACTCGGAGTGTCCTAAACCGGCAGTATACATCCACTCGGAGTGCCCTAAACCGGCAGTATACATTTACTCGGGAGTGCCCCTTAAACCGGCAGTATACATTTACTCGGGTCCCTAAACCGGCAGTATACATCTACTCGGGAGCCCTAAACCGGCAGTATACATCTACTCGGGAGGCCCTAACCGGCAGTATACATCTACTCGGAGTGCCCCTAAACCGGCAGTATACATCTACTCGGAGTGCCCCTAAACCGGCAGTATACATCTACTCGGGGTGCCCTAAACCGGCAGTATACATCCCACTTGAGTGCCCCTAAACCAACAGTATACATCCACTCGGGTGTCCTAAACCGGCAGTATACATCCCCGAGTGCCCCTAAACCGGCAGTATACATCTACTCGGGTGCCCCTAAACCGGCAGTATACATCTACTCGGGTGCCCTAAACCGGCAGTATACATCTACTCGGGTGCCCTAAACCGGCAGTATACATCTACTCGGGTGCCCCTAAACCGGCAGTATACATCTACTCGGGTGCCCCTAAACCGGCAGTATACATCTACTCGGGTGCCCCTAAACCGGCAGTATACATCTACTCAGGGTGCCCCTAAACCGGCAGTATACATCTACTCGGGTGCCCTAAACCGGCAGTATACATCTACTCGGGGTGCCCTAAACCGGCAGTATACATCTACTCGGGTGCCCTAAACCGGCAGTATACATCTACTCGGGGTGCCCCTAAACCGGCAGTATACATCTACTCGGAGTAGATAAGGGGGCAGCATAAGCATCGAAATGAAAATACAATTTAAACCATACAATAATTTAAAATCTTGATGCAACGCTTGGTTGTAGTTGATATCATTATTTTCAAGTAATTTATATTTTCAAAATAAAAGTAGTATTCTTACATTTTGGGAAGTTTTTTTTTAATCATAATCGATTGTTATTTAAAAAACATTTAGGGACGGCACTTCGAAGACTTGCATCATACTGAGAAAATATACCGCACGGCCCTGCCTAAACCGACAGTATATGTCTACTCGGCTTTGGTGATCTCGTGACAACTTCTCTATCGGCGACCCCTAACATACTGTTAATTTTAGACGCAATTTCAGCACTATGCTCTATTGGGAGCGCTGAGGTTTGTTTGGTTTTTTTCCAATCCAGAAGCACTCGAGCTTTCAGCTCTTCGGCTCGGTGCCATGGACATCGTAAATCCTTCTGTTCGGTGCCACGAACACCGTAAATCTGGGGAATCTGTGGCTTTTTCTGCCAGCCCGCGAAATTTAACCCGCACTCACAAAGGGCTTGTCACCCGCAGTCTAACGCGCTACGAACACGCTGGGCAGGTGGCGCAGATATTAAAAACTAATATAAATGTTAGACATAATTTGCATTCCTACAGCTAGGGACGTTTTATCGTAATGCATGAACGGCCATAATTTGCATTCCTACAGGGACGTTTTATCGTAATGCAAGAACGGCCATAATTTGCATTCCTACAGCTAGGGACGTTTTATCGTAATGCATGAACGGCCATAATTTGCATTCCTACAGCTAGGGACATTTTATCGTAATGAATGAACGGCCATAATTTGCATTCCTACAGCTAGGGA
The DNA here is from genome assembly GCA_020796225.1 of Arion vulgaris. Lineage (NCBI taxonomy): Eukaryota > Metazoa > Mollusca > Gastropoda > Stylommatophora > Arionidae > Arion > Arion vulgaris. The sequence continues at coordinate 6,267,586 of CM036756.1, read as the reverse complement.
CGTTTTATCGTAATGCATGAACGGCCATAATTTGCATTCCTACAGGGACGTTTTATCGTAATGCATGAACGGCCATAATTTGCATTCCTACAGGGACGTTTTATCGTAATGCATGAACGGCCATAATTTGCATTCCTACAGGGACGTTTTATCGTAATGCATGAACGGCCATAATTTGCATTCCTACAGGGACGTTTTATCGTAATGCATGAACGGCCATAATTTGCATTCCTACAGCTAGGGACGTTTTATCGTAATGCATGAACGGCCATAATTTGCATTCCTACACCTAGGGACGTTTTATCGTAATGCATGAACGGCCATAATTTGCATTCCTACAGCTAGGGACGTTTTATCGTAATGCAAGAACGGCTATAATTTGCATTCCTACAGGGACGTTTTATCGTAATGCAAGAACGGCCATAATTTGCATTCCTACAGCTAGGGACGTTTTATCGTAATGCATGAACGGCCATAATTTGCATTCCTACAGCTAGGGACATTTTATCGTAATGAATGAACGGCCATAATTTGCATTCCTACAGCTAGGGACATTTTATCGTAATGAATGAACGGCCATAATTTGCATTCCTACAGCTAGGGACATTTTATCGTAATGAATGAACGGCCATAATTTGCATTCCTACAGCTAGGGACGTTTTATCGTAATGCAAGAACGTTCGCCTATCAACTCGGACACAAGAGGGTTGTGGGTTCAATCCCACACACGCGTTTCGTACGTGAGGAAAGGAATTGGCCCTCTACCTCCTGCACACGAAGATCTAGAAATACGAAGTGAATTCATACACTAAGGAATGAAAATGATATGCGAAATTGTATTGTATGCTCACTGAGAAATGCTACACTGAAATGCTCACTGAGAAATGCTACACTGAGAAATGCTCCACTGAGAAATGCTACACTGAGAAATGCTTCACTGAAATCCCTCACTGAGAAATGCTCACTGAGAAATGCCTCACTGAGAAATGCCTCACTGAGAAATGCGCTCACTGAGAAATGCCTCACTGATGCCACTGAGAAATGCTACACTGAGAAATGCTCACTGAGAAATGCTACACTGAGAAATGCTCACTGAGAAATGCTACACTGAGAAATGCTACACTAGAAATATCACTGAGAAATGCTTCACTGAGAAATGCTACCTGAGAAATGCTCCACTGAGAAATGCCTCACTGAGAAATGCCTCACTGAGAAATGCCACACTGAGAAATGCTACACTGAGAAATGCTACACTGAGAAATGTTTACACTGAGAAATGCTTCACTGAGAAATGCTTCACTGAGAAATGCTACACTGAGAAATGCTACACTGAGAAATGCTCACTGAGAAATGCTCACTGAGAAATGCTCCACTGAGAAATGCTACACTGAAATCTACACTGAGAAATGCTTCACTGAGAAATGCTCACTGAGAAATGCTACACTGAGAAATGCTCACTGAGAAATGCTACACTGAGAAATGCTCACTGAGAAATGCTCACTGAGAAATGCCACTGAGAAATGCTACACTGAGAAATGCTCACTGAGAAATGCCTCACTGAGAAATGCCTCACTGAGAAATGCTACACTGAGAAATGCTACACTGAGAAATGCTGCACTGAGAAATGCTCACTGAGAAATGCTACTGAGAAATACTCACTGAGAAATGCTGCACTGAGAAATGCTACACTGAGAACTGTAAAGGTAACATTTTAAACCTGGAGCCTGTAATCGAAATCTGAACTGAATCTAGTCTTCTCTATTTCCGTTCTGTAAACTAACTAAAAGTTAATTGCATATCCTTTACAGGACTTTGCGAATCAACCCCAGCTTTTTAACGCTGATTTTTCTAGGCATTATTACGTTCAGTAGTTTGCCATTACTTTCTGAACGGGTGGTGCCATCGTCCTTTTGTAAAAATCCACGCGAAATAATATGTAACCAAATAGTCCGCAGCGTGATTCGAACTCATAACGTCGGGGTTAATAGACCGAGTCACTATCCTCTAGGCCACAGACGCTACATTTATTATCTAACTACCAACTGAAAAAATTTAATTCACCCTTACCCCCCAGGAAATGCATGTGGAGGCCGCCTATGCGTACATATTGATGCTTATTTGCTGTTGCATTATACAAGTATGCAATGAAATGGGTTTTTTTTATTTTGTGAACAAACAAAAAACAGAAAGCGGTAAGTTTGTTATTTAATTTATCTCCCCTTGTAGGAAGGTGAACACTGAATTTGTTTTGTCAGCCGTAACCTAGATGTAACAGAATGCTATTGGTTGAGCTTTTACGCTTCGTCCTCTCCCATCCCGTAGTGTAAGGAAATACATGGATGAAGTAAATGGAGGGAGGGGATTTGTAATTTTGTTAGAAAACGTTTGTCAGATAATGCCTATTTTTAGCGGATTTCGTCAGATTAACTTTAAATCTTGCCAATTATCGCCCTTCTTTCAAATGTTGGCGCCGTAATTTGTCTTTCTAAACATGAGTGTTGAGCCCGACTTTGTCCGGCCGTGCTAGAAGCTTAAAACATATGCTTCACCAGCAGCTGATCTCAGTCGATTAGTCAGTCAGTCCGCTGGTACAGCACGCGCTTGCCTTCACGTGGAACAAAGATTGAGAGTAGGACTAGAAGTGCACGTGAGTGTCACAAAATTGTGGGCGCGTGAACTGAAAGAAAATGTATGTCAAGATAACGTGTTGTTGTCCGCGCATTCTCAAACCAGTTTGTGGCTGTTATTAATGGGACGCTCAGGCGTGTGGTGCTGCGCCTTCAATGCGGGAGGAGGGGGTCTGAAGGGTAGGAGATATTTCTGGGAATACCTTTTTAATTTGGGAAAACGTAAGAGAATTTGAGGAATAAAAACAAAGAAAGAAAGATAAAGGTAAGTTGAAGAAATCAGCAATCGATGAACAAAAGCTAAACAAGTACTGGGACAGTCAAAACCAATGTTGTCACATAAAGAGATACCGCTAAAAAACTAAAGCAAATCTTATAAGAACGATTTTCTGACTAAACCAGTGTCAAACATGGCTAATAACAGCAGCTAATGAGATGACAATCATAACGACGGTGATGAGGTGTCTTAGACGAGCTGCAGGTGTGACAATAAGAGACAAAATTAGAAATGAAGAAATCAGAAGACTGGATCTAAAACAAGTCATACAATTCATGAAAGAACAACAGATTAAATGGATGACAAGAATGTCCTGATATCGCCTACCACAGAGAGCAACACAGAAAAAGCATAATGAGTACAGAGCAAGAGGAAGATCACGCAAAAGATGGATCAACGGCATCCAGAACATCCTCAAGAAAATGAATGGCAGCTTACAAAATGCCTTATAACAAGCACACACACGATCACTACACCTCTCCCTCCCTTCTTCTCCCCCTTCCCAACACTTCTATAAAGAAGACAATGAGGGAAAGAAGAAAATGGGAAGAGAAGAAGAGGAAATGACTACGTCACGTCCACGTCTCAAAGAGGAAGCTTATCTTGAGTTTCTTATATTACTTGCTGTAATACATTTTCACATCTACAGCTCAATATTTATATTTCATTTATAATCTGATATCAATTTATTATCTTTCTCTTGCCCACTTGACATCAGTTTTTCCAACTACATTACGGTCAGAAACAAGTATCCTCCTAGTGCAAACATGAACAATTTTCAGAACTGAATGTATTTTGCCAGTTGACATGTCAACTACTAAGACATTCACATAACTTCTACGTCACATAACTTCTACGTCACATAACTTCTACGTCACATAACCTCTACGTCACATAACTTCTACGTCACATAACTTCTACGTCACAGAGACGGACGTAGGTGTTACAGTGGAGTAGAGGTTACGTGATCGTCTCTTGTGTCAAAGGTACCAGGTTTGCTCCTGGGAGTCATCTAGATATTTTTCCAGAGATCCCTGATCTCATTGTTGGTGAGATCCAGTTCATAGTCCTATCGGAGACGGACGATAAAACGTGGGTGCCGTGCTTAATTTGAGCACGTAAAAGAACCCATGGGAGTTCAAAATCGAGAAGAACAGGCTGGAAAGCCACTGCCGGGGAAAAATTCATTAGAAAAGATTTAAAATAAAATGAATACTTAAATATCTTCACAATTTAATCTGGGGCACTCGACGATGCTACGGTTTTCGTGCATTGCAGCTGGGATCTTCCTGTGTAAGATAGAGATCGGAGCACACGTAGTTACTCATTGAAATGCAATGATGATGGCCTATTAATAAACCAATCAATTATGTAAACTATCGTCTCTTATCTTAATTATAAAACACCAGTGGCGGCTCGACATTAAGGGCCAGTGGGGTCGGGCCCCACCAAATATAATGTATAACGTGTATTTATTATTTTATAAATTAAAAATATAGCAACCAAAAACAATGATTTATCCGGAAAAAATGTCTGGCCCCACCAACAAAAATGATCACGAGCCGCCACTGTAAAACACATTGTCTGTTTATGTGTCACATGCAACAGTTTGATACAGCGAACTGCCCCTTAGGTTGTGCCAGCAAGTTTTTTCATAATTGCTAATCTGGATTTTGTTCGGGTCTGAGTTTTTTCAGTCTGAACCTTCCACGTTTTGGTCAGTTTGACCAACGTGGGCCAAAACAATGTTCGGTATGCGCATTGTGCGCATGCGGACTACATGTTTCCGGATCGTTTACTCTCTCTCTCTATTGTCTATTCCCAGGTGGAAGATGTAGTTGGCTGTCCACTCTTGCCGTTAAGCGTAGGGATGGGAGCTTTAATTTGCGTTCTATGGCCAGATGAGTCGCCCTTGTTGTGTTGTATCCGTGTTTATGTAGTGTAGTCTTGATAATCGTTTTTAAATTGTGGATCTAAATTAGAAGTACTTACACGTCGAAGTAAGACTCGACTGAATTGCAAGGAGCATTGATAATAAGGAAAGTAAGCATTCACGCAAAAATTAGTAAGAGATGATATTTTAGGCGACCTGACAACACCCGAATTCATAGCGAATGAACACAAAAAGCAACAAAAACACAATGCACTTTTGCAACCGTTTTCACCTGCAGGTAATCACAGTTGCTATAGTAATACCGGTTTTTTTAAATTTGTTTATTTGTCATTGGTAGCTTAGAATATCCGAACTCGAAACATGCTTTCCATTCCCTTCCCACTCCCTTCTACACAACATACGCCTGAGTATCGGGTACAATTATTTTGTCATATTCCGTATATGCACTCTTGCCAAAACCCATCCATGTTTGACATAATTTTCTGATTACGACACGTGACTCACGTAATAGTCTTGTTCTTTTTTGTTTTGGGCATTTGTTGTTGATAGAACTGGTGGGTCACCGAGTCATGCCTGCTGTGTGATGTTGATAGAACTGGTGGGTCATCGAGTCATGCCTGCTCTGTGTGACGTCATCTACAGGCGGGAAAACAAGACAACTTGCTAGTGGGTCACTCTGACATCTCTAGCTAATCCAGTGAATCATGGTAAGAATGCTATCATAATTTCCATGTGAAAACTCAAGGTCGATCTGAACCCATCGATTATCAGAAAGAGAACAAAGAAGAGCGCTCAACCAGGAAGAATAAGGGGAGAGAACTTCGCAGATTTGAGGCGTGAACTGTGACATGAGATTTGAACACAACTTCTGGATAATAGTCACCTCTGTTGCCATGGTTACCATCGTCGACACATTGTTTAAATTATATTTTAATTTGATTTGATTAGTTAATTAGTCATTCTCTGTTTCGGTGGTCCTGTTCGTGGGCGGCCATACGTTAAAGACAGAGGGGGGCAAATGTCAACCCCTGGAAAATAGGTTTTTTTTATAACAGTTTTATTCGAATCTGGTCTACTTCATTTCAACGTAGTCAACTATCAACTCCTTTTGTTTTGTTCAATTCATTTTGCCTTCTCCTGGAAAAAATGTATGTGTACGCCCATGGTTCTGTCCTGATGAATGGACCCATCTCGTGCTGTAGTATAGTTTGCATTTCATATTGTACCCATGTACAGTTGGTGTTCCATATTGTACCCATGTACAGTTTGTGTTTCATATTGTACCCATGTACAGTTGATGTTTCATATTGTACGCATGTACAGTTGATGTTTCATATTGTACCCATGTACAGTTGGTGCTCCATATTGTACCCATGTACAGTTGGTGTTTCATATTGTACGCATGTACAGTTGGTGTTTCATATTGTACGCATGTACAGTTTGTGTTTCATATTGTACGCATGTACAGTTGATGTTTCATATTGTACCCATGTACAGTTGATGTTTCATATTGTACGCATATACAGTTGGTGTTTCATATTGTACGCATGTACAGTTTGTGTTTCATATTGTACGCATGTACAGTTTGTGTTTCATATTGTACCCATGTACAGTTGATGTTTCATATTGTACCCATGTACAGTTGATGTTTCATATTGTACCCATGTACAGTTGATGTTTCATATTGTACCCATGTACAGTTGATGTTTCATATTGTACCCATGTACAGTTGGTGTTTCATATTGTACCCATGTACAGTTGATGTTTCATATTGTACCCATGTACAGTTGATGTTTCATATTGTACGCATGTACAGTTGATGTTTCATATTGTACCCATGTACAGTTGATGTTTCATATTGTACGCATGTACAGTTGATGTTTCATATTGTACCCATGTACAGTTGATGTTTCATATTGTACCCATGTACAGTTGGTGTTTCATACTGTACCCATGTACAGTTGATGTTTCATATTGTACCCATGTACAGTTGATATTTCATATTGTACCCATGTACAGTTGGTGTTTCATATTGTACGCATGTACAGTTTGTATTTCATATTGTACCCATGTACAGTTGATGTTTCATATTGTACCCATGTACAGTTTGTATTTCATATTGTACCCATGTACGGTTGATGTTACATATTGTACCCATGTACAGTTGGTGTTTCATACTGTACCCATGTACAGTTGGTGTCTCATATTGTACCCATGTACAGTTTGTTATACTCATTTTGGTACTCATCTTAACTTACTTTTCTGACAATCTTAAGCACTATAGAATAAGTACAACAGCCGTAGTACGTATGCAATAACATTAGTACAATAACAATAGTACAATAACAATAGTACAGTTGCAATAGTACAGTTACAACAGTACAGTTACAATAGTACAGTTACAATAGCCACAACGCACATACATTTATGATCTCTGAGAAAGTAACTAACGTGACAAGTCACATTGGATGTAGTGTAACTAGCGTGACAATTCACATTGGATGTAGTGTAGCTAACGTGACAAGTTACATTGGATGTAGTGTAGCTAACGTGACAAGTCACATTGGATGTAGTGTAGCTAACGTGACAAGTCACATGTAGGATGTACATGAGTGTAACGTGACAAGTCACATTGGATGTAGTGTATCGTGACAAGTCACACTGGATGTAGTGTATCGTGACAAGTCACATTGGATGTAGTTTAACGTGACAAGTCACATTGGATGTAGTGTAACGTGACAAGTCACATTGGATGTAGTGTATTGTGACAAGTCACATTGGATGTAGTGTAACGTGACAAGTCACATTGGATGTAGTGTATTGTGACAAGTCACATTGGATGTAGTGTAACGTGACAAGTCACATTGGATGTAGTGTATTGTGACAAGTCACATTGGATGTAGTGTATTGTGACAAGTCACATTGGATGTAGTGTAACGTGACAAGTCACATTGGATGTAGTGTATTGTGACAAGTCACATTGGATGTAGTGTAAAAACAATCAACGCAACATAAATAAAACACAATAAATTATGTCGATCGTTCAATAGCAAGGATGATTCTGATAAGTACATCAATAATGTGAAACCCCTTGTTTTATCAAATGTGAGATCCCTTGTTTTATCAAATGTGAGATTCCTTGTTTTATCAAATGTGAGATCCCTTGTTTTATCAATGTGAGACCCCTTGTTTTATCAAATGTGAGACCCTTGTTTTATCAATGTGAGACCCTTGTTTTATCAAATGTGAAACCCCTTGTTTTACAAATGTGAGACCCTTGTTTTATCAATGTGAGACCCCTTGTTTTATCAATGTGAAACCCCTTGTTTTATCAAATGTGAGACCCCTTGTTTTATCAATGTGAGACCCCTTGTTTTATCAATGTGAGACCCCTTGTTTTATCAATGTGAAACCCCTTGTTTTATCAATGTGAGACCCCTTGTTTTATCAATGTGAGACCCCTTGTTTTATCAAATGTGAGACCCCTTGTTTTATCAAATGTGAGATCCCTTGTTTTATCAAATGTGAGACCCCTTGTTTTATCAAATGTGAGATCCCTTGTTTTATCAAATGTGAGATCCCTTGTTTTATCAATGTGAGACCCTTGTTTTATCAAATGTGAGATCCCTTGTTTTATCAAATGTGAGATCCCTTGTTTTATCAAATGTGAGACCCCTTGTTTTATCAAATGTGAGACCCCTTGTTTTATCAAATGTGAGACCCCTTGTTTTATCAAATGTGAGATCCCTTGTTTTATCAAATGTGAGATTCCTTGTTTTATCAAATGTGAGATCCCTTGTTTTATCAAATGTGAGACCCCTTGTTTTATCAAATGTGAGATCCCTTGTTTTATCAAATGTGAGACCCCTTGTTTTATCAAATGTGAGACCCCTTGTTTTATCAAATGTGAGATCCCTTGTTTTATCAAATGTGAGACCCCTTGTTTTATCAAATGTGAGATTCCTTGTTCTTTCAACTGAGCGAGCTTGTTTTTGTTTTTCAAGAGGAGAGACTGGGTTTTACCAAATAAATGTTTTCTTGTTTTGTCTCTAACATAGGCTCAGATAATTTATTGTTGTCAACTAATAGACCTTATCACAAGCCTAATACTTACCGTGACGTAAAATAACTGCCGTAGTGTTATTGCAAATGTGATATTTTCCAACTGTTGACCTAATTTGTAAATAACAAACAACAAAATCTGTCCCAATTAGACATCAAGCAAGATCAGCAAACTGTTTGTATGATAGTTTTTAGCTGAACTATCCCGCAGCAGGTGCGTTCATCTACGAAAAATATTTCAGATATCATATTGACATAAATACATTAGATTGTGCTTCTTTGTGGCGTAGAAGTTAGGTACTCGTCTCTCGTGCCAAAGGTACCAGGTTCGCTCCGTTGTGGTGCCATCTGGATATTTTTCCAAACATTCACAAAACAGATGAGACTGCAGTAAAACTATTTGATTGACAAAACACTTAATCACAAAGTACTGTAGTTTTACAAATTACAAAAACAATGACAAAATACAGCAACGTTTCAACCAACAAGGCCTTTATCAAGGAAACGAGCAACAGGAGTGACAAATTTAAAAAACAAATGGACGACCAAAAACAAACGTTTCTAATGAAAATCTGGAAATAAGAACGAAAATCTGGGAATAAAAACGAATAACGAAATAAATGTTACACAAAAACACACATAAAAACTAGAAATAGAACGGAAGAGAAACAATGAAAAATCTAGTAAATATATAACTTGAATACATGCAACATATACCCATATTTTTCCAGAGATACCTAATCTCAGTGTAGGGAAGATCAAGTTCCAAGTCATATCAGAGACGGACGATAAAACGTAGGTTACGTGTTCAATTTGGGGGACGTAAAAGAACACTTGTCAGTTAAAATCGAGAATAGCAGACTGGAAATACGCTGCCCGGAGAAAACTCATTAGAAAAGATTAAACATAAAATTTCTACAAAAATATCTTCACCATCTTCAAAATTACATCGGGGACTCTCGCCGGTGCTACGGAATTCGTGTACTGTCGATGAGATCTTCCTGTGTAAGAAAGCGATCGGAGCACACATGGTTACTCACTGAAGTGCAATGACGATGGTCCTATCAATCAGTCAGTAAAAGTAGATTTTACATTTAACCAATCCCGATATAACGGATGTGACATTTAACGAACCGGCCAAACAATAATACTGGAATACAATAAGTAAAAGAACCCTTTTTATACCACGTGGTATAAAGGATAATACGGTGTTAGACACGTATTTTTATTAAACGTCGGTGCCCGTCTGCCCAGCGTGTTCGTAGCGCGTTGGACTACGGGTGACTATCCCTCTGTGTGTGCAATTCCTCGGGATGGCAGAAAAAGCCACAGATTCCCCAGATTTACGGTGTTCGTGACACCGAACCGAAGGGTTACGATGTCCATGGCACCGAGCCGAAGAGCTAAAAGCTCAAGTGCTTCTGAATCGGGAAAAAAAAAATTAAACGTCGGCACACGATGGGTGATGTGGTCAACATGACACCTCCCGCCTTTACTTCGCAGTGTTTTTTCCTAGTACCCAATTAATGCTGGGTCGACCTGAGAGCCCTAATGTCGGAAATAATTCCACGCCCACTGTGGAATTGAATCTGGACCAAGTGCATAAGAAGTGAGTTCACTAACAACTACGTTACTTCGTCTCTCTCCTTGAATACAGTACATGTATTATTAAGGTGGGAGAAAAAAACCCAGTGAGATTGAGTTCCTAGTCCTAAAGGAGATGGATGATAAAACATAGGTCCTGTGTTCAAGTTGAGCATGTAAAAGAATCCTTGGCAGTTCAAACACGAGAAGATCAGGCTGGAAAGCCGCTGTCCAGGCAAAATTCATTAGAAAGATTAACACATAAAATTTCTACAAAATTTTTTCACCATCTTTAAAATTGCATAGAAGATCCTCGCCGGTGCAAGGAGATCATGCCCCTCGCCGGTGCTAGGAGATCATGACCCTCGCCCGGTGCATGGAGATCATGCTCCTCGCCAGTGCAAGGAGATCATGCCCTCGCCGGTGCAGGAGATCCTGCCCCTCGTGGTGCTAGGAGATCATGCCCTCTCCTTTGGGCAAGGAATCATGCCCCTCGCCGGTGCAAGGAGATCATGCTCCTCGCCGGTGCAAGGAGATCATGCACTGCCGCTGAGATTTTCATGTGTCATTTTGTTTTAATCGGAGACACAGGTTACTCACTGAAGTGCAATGTAAGAAAGAGATCGGAGCACACATGGTTACTCACTGAAGTGCAATGTAAGAAAGAGATCGGAGCACACATTGTTACTCACTGAAGTGCAATGTAAGAAAGAGATCCGAGCACACATGGTTACTCACTGAAGTGCAATGTAAGAAAGAGATCGGAGCACACATGGTTACTCACTGAAGTGCAATGTAAGAAAGAGATCGGAACACACACGGTTACTCACTGAAGTGCAATGTAAGAAAGAGATCGGAGCACACATGGTTACTCACTGAAGTGCAATGTAAGAAAGAGATCAGAACACACATGGTTACTCACTGAAGTGCAATGTAAGAAAGAGATCGGAGCACACATGGTTACTCACTGAAGTGCAATGTAAGAAAGAGATCGGAGCACACATGGTTACTCACTGAAGTGAATGAGATGAGATCGCAACAATCAATCAATCTTTTTAAATTAAGAATTTAGTCAGGATTAGTTTTATCTGTTAATATTTGAAAAATCAAGATACATGAGTACAGTAAGAACTACAGAAGGAATGAGCACTGGTTCTTCATGACATCAGGTGTTAGGACAAATTGTGTCCTTCACCACTCTATTGCATATATGGATAAAATAACTCAAGAGTCAAATTCAGATAATGATGAAATAAATGAACTGTTGTTTGCAGATGATCAGTGCCTGATACATCAAAATGAACAAGATCTACAACATCATATTGACACCTTGAAAAAAATTGTGTAAAACATGACATGAAAATCAACAACACTAAAGCAGAAATAATGAATATGGGAAGAAAACATAATAATCTAAACATCCATGTCAATGGCACTAAAATAAACCAAGTGAAAGAATTCAAATACTTAGGAAGCATATTCACAGAAGACGGAAAACTGGATAGAGAGATAGAGGCTAGAGTACAAAAAGCAAATGCTGTAACCTACCAGCTAGCCCCATTGTTAAGGCACCCAAGGGTTTCACAGGCAGCTAACAACAGATGATCAACAGCATTTTTATACCTACTTTGTGTTACCAGAGCCAAACATGGACATTGAGCAAAGCGCAGTCACAAAAATAACTACATGTGAAATGCATTGCCTGCAAAAAGTTACTAACAACACAAGAAAAGACAGAATCACCAACATCAGCATAAGAAAGAAAGTTGGCACAAAACCGTGCTTGAATTACATAGATAAACAAAGAATGAAGTGGTTTGGCCACTTAATAAGAATGCATCCAAACCCACAGTATACAGAGTCTTCTACAACAGAACATCGGGAAAGAAGGCAAGAGGAAGATCACGGAAAAGATGGTTAGATGGCGTAGCAGAATCCTGTGAAAGAGCAAAGATAACAATCACACAAGCCACCAGACAGCGCAAGACAAAAACAGAAAACCACGACACTGGGCAACAACCCGGTAGCAGTGTGACGACACTGGCAACAACCCGGTAGCAGTGTGACGACACTGGGCAACAACCCGGTAGCAGTGTACGCAAAGAAGAAGAATTTGTAATAATATTTCTATTATTTTATTGTTATTATTCTAATCACCACTATGTGCCTGCACCTTCACAACTATCAGCAAGATGCGCCCAAATATAATCGTACGATTGACACAACAGCGATGGCAATATACTTTGCACCGAATACAATATATCAGAAATGGCCAAGGACAACAATTTTCCAATCAATGAATGAATTCTGTTATTATTTTCTTAAATGCATATAATGTGACACACTCTTCCAAATCATTCGAAGGCAATAAAACATGTGAACAACACTGATATTCTTCCAACAAAGGCGGGAAATCCAGAATGATTTATGTTTCCATGCACCTAGGTAAATGCATCCTTCACCCGGTGATATTCCTAGGTGTGCCCTAGGAAATCCCAGATCAGGGGTCGTCAACGCGATGCTTGCGAGCACCATGGTAAAAAAGATTGCCAAGACACACTAGACCATGCTTGTCATAGGAGAAATTAAATAGATGAATAAATGTACGAGCAAAGCAATACAGAAGTAATTGGAAAATGCTATGTACGAGGGCGCATTGAAAAGTAATGCCTCCAAGTCCATAACTTTGTTAATATACATAATTTACAAATGAAACATACATTTTTAGAAAGCTTGAGATGTCCACTACACAATAGAGTCATTATTTTTCGACATAGTCACCTCCACGTTCCACACACACACGCCAACGTCGAACTAGTTGTTGCATCCCGTCGAAGAAAAAGTCTGATGATTTTTCACGAAGCCAGGTACGCACATCTGCTGCCACATCCTCGTTAGAAGCATATCTGTTTCCCTTGAGATGTTCCTTGAGCTTTGGGAACAGTAAAAAGTCACAAGGTGCCAAATCGGGGCTATATGGTGGGTGCGCTAAAATGTCGTCAAAATTGAGACGCTCTAATGCTGCCGCTGTTTGTCTACTGGTGTGTGGACGAGCATTGTCATGTTGAAGAACTGCGTGTTTTCCAGGACGAACACGTAGCAGTCTTGCCCGTAGTTTCTTCATCGTTTTCACATACCGATCAGAATTGACAGTATTGCCGCGTTCCAAAATTATGTGTGATTACGCCCTGGCAATCCCAAAATGGTCATCAAAACTTTTCCCGCTGACGCGACAGTTTTGAATTTTAAGGATTGTCGCCTTTAACAGTCCTTGCCCACCTCCTAACAGTACTCACATCCACACAGGCGTCACCATATACCGCTCTCATTCTCCGATGCATGTCGATGGGAACACAACCTTCGGCCGTAAAGAATTCAATCACAGCTCTTTGCTTCAACCGAATTTCCATGTATGACGCCATCTTGGATAATTTTGTGCGCATGCGCAACATTCCAGACACTTGACACTTACTGTCCTGAAAACACACTTACATATACTTTATTCTGATATCGGTGTCAATTGCCTCCGAACACTATTCACAAAGTTATGGACTTGGAGGCATTACTTTTCAATGCACCCTCGTACATAGCATTTTCCAATTACTTCTGTATTGCTTTGCTTTTTGCATCGTATTTATTAAGTTTTTGTGTATAGTGCGTCCACAATTTTTGGTAAGACTTCAAGTGTGCAACGACTTCAGAAAGTTTGTGAACCACTGATATAGCGTCACGGTGTCAGGTATTCAAATGTTACTTTCCGTGACTAACTAAAATTAATCATTAAAAAAGACAGAGAAATGTCATATTTAGTCTTTGCTTGTAACTATCAACAGTCACGATAGTAGGATAGAAGTTGACTTGTGTATTTGTTTAAGAATATCAACTACTTAACGAATCTAACTTGTCGTTCAGTCTGTTGTCATTATAGACGTGTTACCAATGTGGACATAATTACACGTTTGGCTGCTTCGTAAATAAAATCTGGGTTTATAAAATGACAAGTCAGATCTCGCACTTTGTATGTGACTATTGTGGGCGTCTGTAGCTTAAAAGCGGTAGTAAGCTCGATGACAACCCAAGTGTATATGGTTCAAACTCCGCGGCTAGCAGTTTGGAAGCAAATTCGTTCCCATAGATTTTTACGAACGGTAAAAATAGACACCATTCAGAAATAACGGAAAACTACTGAACGTATTAGTGGTGCCTAGATAATCAACGACTCGTTTACTGTCGTTGATGGCTACGCCCTGTAAAGGATATGCCAGATTTTCATTTAAAGTATTTTCAAATACGCAATGCGCCTGTGCAGTTTGAAGTCCCCTGTATGTCGGGGACACTGATACAAAGGAAAGTAAGTATTCACACAAAAATCAGTCATAAGAGCCATACCAGGCGCCCTGATTACGCCTAAATTTATAGCGGGTGAACGCATGAAGATGAAATAAGCAAGGCTTAAATCTCCAAGCGACCACTCACAAGGGAATACTGTATAAGAAATGCTATGAGATTCGAAACATGTCGAAATAACAAGGCTATAATCCAAACGACCACTCACAAGGGAATACTGTATAAGAAATGCTATGAGATTCGAAAAATGTGAGAAATAATCCTCTAACCAGGATCCTAAAGTTAGGTTTATCAGAATTGTTGAAGTTGAAACAGAGACTAATAAGAATCAGCAATCTAAGAATAGTCACAACGTGTAGGGTGGATATTTGAAGAGAACGAACATTTTCTTTCCGCCATTTTTGCAGTCAATATTATAGATATGGTGTGCTTTCAACAACATGAAAAACTATGCAAGACAAAAACATCTTATTGTAGCGAACTAA
Source organism: Arion vulgaris (assembly GCA_020796225.1). Lineage (NCBI taxonomy): Eukaryota > Metazoa > Mollusca > Gastropoda > Stylommatophora > Arionidae > Arion > Arion vulgaris. The sequence continues at coordinate 6,252,310 of CM036756.1, read as the reverse complement.
CACCTGAAGTAACCTTCAACTTGCGTTTTTGAAATTGTAAATTGTATGTAATACATTCATTACCGAATTCAAAAATACGATGGGGTCAGATTTACTTTTTTTTCACATTCTCCAGCTTGAAAAATATATCAATTTCATCCAATTAACAAATTGTTATCAAAGTACAGATTGGACCAAGATATAGAAATAGATAGCATTGCTGTAGATAAAAATCTAAACTTTTATTAAAATGCTTTGATCTAAATTTAGCACTAATTTTACATAAAACAATGGCTGACGCAGTTTGTACCAGGTGGGTTATTTGAATAGAGAATCCTGACGCACACCGCGGCAGTTAGTAAGGAATGAGTTACTGTGCCACAGAGAACTTCACAAAATAGCTATCACATTTTACCCTGCACACACAAAGCTTTCATAGAAAAGTTTAATCCTTCTTAAGTTTTTTGGTAAATGTGTAAAGACGTTTTGACATTGCTATAAGTAAAATAATATTTTAATTTCAATTCGCAATCTATGCCAAAGTATAGTTAAAAAATGATGAAAAACAACAAAATATGACGCAACCTCAACAGTTCCACTTATATATGTTGTGATCACTGACTTGTGTAAATAGATGTGACATCGCCATTGGCTTCAAGCAGAGCTGTGACATACGCGTGTAGACGCCATTACTATGTGTACTGTTTCAAACATAAACAAACACACATATACAAAGCTTAGAACTTGTCAGATTTTTGGGCAGTAAAATGTGTAGCTTAGTTAAATCAAATATGATATGTGACAATCACTAAATTCGTGAAATTAATGTGTAAGAAACAATTTTACATTTTCATATCTTTTTCAACCCTTATCGGAACAACACCTGTTATTAGATTCTTTGAAAAACAGTCTCAAATTCCACTTGGTGAGAATGAACCCGAATATACCACTTGCAAGAGCTTACAACCTAAAAATGGAATGATCAAGAGGAAGGAGCAGACCAAGAAAAAGATGAATTAATGGAGTTACAGACATCTTAAAACTTCACAATAGCACAGCTTATCAAGTGACAGATCATGCACTTTCTCAGAAACAGATCAGCAGTTAAACCTGCTACGTCTAACGTCCAAAAAAAACAGAAAAGGACAAAATAAAAAAGAAAGATCCACAAATACAAAATAATAGGTACAAATACTAACCAGATTTCATAGATACAAACAGAAACTGTTACTCATAGATACAAGCACAAAAAATCACACATAATACAAAACATCACACACAAATACAAAACATCACACACAAATACCAAACATCACACAAATACCAAACATCACACAAATACCAAACATCACACAAATACCAAACATCACACACAAATACCAAACATCACACAAATACCAAACATCACACACAAATACCAAACATCACACACAAATACCAAACATCACACACAAATACAAACATCACACAAAATACAAAACATCACACGCAAATACCAAACATCACACACAAATACCAAACATCACACACAAATACAAACATCACACACAAATACAAACATACACAAATACAAACATCACAAAAATACAAAACATTACACACAAATACCAAACATCACACAAATACAAAACATCACACACAAATACAAAACATCACACACAATACAAACATTACACACAAATACAAAACATCACACATAAATACAAAACATCACACACAATCAGCATTAACCATACCAACTCACACAAAAAAAATACAAAATACAAAATAAAAAAGAAAGATCCACAAATACAAAATAATAGGTACAAATACTAACCAGATTTCATAGATACAAACAGAAACTGTTACTCATAGATACAAGCACAAAACATCACACATAAATACAAAACATCACACACAAATACAAAACATCACACACAAATACAAAACATCACACATAAATACAAAACATCACACTAAATACAAACACACACACACAAATACCAAACATACACAAATACAAACATCACACAAATACCAAACATCACACTACAAATACCAAAACATCACACACAAATACCAAACATCACACACAAATACCAAACATCACACAAATACCAAACATCACACACAAATACCAAACATCACACACAAATACAAAACATCACACAAATACAAAACATCACACAAATACCAAACATCACACACAAATACCAAACATCACACACAAATACAAAACATCACACACAAATACCAAACATCACACACAAATACATGTTGTAGAGCACGGTAAACCAGATCGGAACCTGTTGTAGGGTGGGTAGTCATGAATACTCTTCCTCTCACTGGGCACGTAAACCAGATCGGATCTGTCCTGGTCACTAATATTATATCAACTTTCATACATATGAAAGCATTCATATCTACATACTCTCCCTCTGTCTTATCCAAGTCTCCATCAACTTTCATACATATGAAAGCATTCATATCTACATACTCTCCCTCTGTCTTATCCAAATCTCCATCAATTTTAATATATTTACATTTTTATACAAAGAATACATTTTTTAAAAACCCCATAGAAATACAACAACAAAAATAATATATCAAAACAAACATTAAACATATCAATAAATGCCTCTCTAACTTGGGTTTTCTCTAAGCAATTTTCCTATATACATTCTTCTCTACCCAAACGTACCTATAGATCCAATTTCGGTGTCGTCTCCCCAGGAAAAATGAAATACACTTGGTTGGGCTATCTGGAGAGTCTCAAGAAAAAACGATATCTTAAATGGAACGTTTCTAAGTTTTTTTTTTTTTTTTTTTTTTTGTCCGCTTTCAACTCAGACGAAGTTTCATCTCTGAAACTGATTTTTGCGTGAAAATCCGTTTTTCCAATTTCTTACAATGGCAGCAGCGTGACATTGTAAATTACTTTACACTGGCAGCCGTGTGCTCAATGTACTCGTAATTAGTATTCCCTCGCCATACAGGCAGATTTTCTCCGACTTCAGAGGTACTCACGTTATCGTCCTGAGTAAGACCAGGGGACTCGAACAAATGCCGGACAGTAGGTTCGAACCCGAGCTATGAGGCGTCTCACAGCTAGCAGGCCGAGCTACTATCAACTACTCTAGGCAGTCCCCCGAGGACGTTTCTAAGTCATTGAAGACGGTTGTCTCAGATCTAATTTTCATGACAGTCTATTCTCTGGTGTTGATGGATCTCTGATGATGATGGAAACCTTTATGTCATTGGGAGACAGTATATCTATGATCTTTAACATAAGTGTCTGTTCTCCGTACTGGTGGATTTCTGATGATGATGGAATCGTCGGGGTGAGTTGAGAGACAGTATATCTATGATCTATAACATAAGTGTCTGTTCTCCGTACTGGTGGATATCTGATGATGATGGAATCGTCGGGGTGAGTTGGGGAGACGGTATGTATCTGATCTATAACATAAGTGTCTTCTCTGTGATTAGACTTCTACTTATTTCTGGTTCTCTGGCCTTCCTATCTATTGTCTGTCTTCTCTGTGATCAAACTTCTACTCTCTGTGATCATACTTCTAGCCTCTGTGATCAGTATATTATATTAACTTCTAGTTTTCTGGGATGTAAACCTCTGCCCTATGTGCCGCCTTTGGCACGAAATAAACAAACTAACTACGAGTAACTCGTAGTTTTCTGGCTTCATCATATCTCTCTGCCAGCTTCTATCTGTTCCTATACTATCTCTGCTAGAGCTCTCCGCTCATGTCTCTGCCTTCTGTTTCTGTCCCTCTCTGTCTATCCGTTCTAGTTTTCTGGCCTTCTCTGATGTGATAGTGTCTGTCTTCTATGGGATCAGACTTCTGTCTTCTAGCTACTTATAGTTTTCTGGTTTCATTTCCATCTCTCTGCCAGAGAACCATCAGTTCTGTGTTCTTCCTCCTTCTTTCTGGTCCCTCCTTCTTTAACTGTCTGCTATGTCTCTGCTAGAGTTCTCCAACTGTCCCTGTCTGTCCTGTGTTGGTCTTGTATTTGTGTCTGCTTTGCCTGAGCTCGATTTCCATATATCTTCCTGCCCATGCGCCTACTTTGATATTGAAGTCAAAGACTTCAATGAATCCTTGCAAGCTCGCGAACTGACGTCAGCCAGTCTAGACTTCAGACTCACAGAAGCTAAAATTAAACCCAATTGACAGCTATCTGTGTATGTACGCTGATCGTCCTGTCTTTGAAATGACATCAAAAGACAATACCGTATCGTTGTTTATTTCTGCTAAACTGTCAACACCCGCCATTTCTCGGAAGCCATGTTATGCATACGATTATTACCTGATGGAGAAGATGGGAGAACTGGCCTAATAATAACCCTATCACATACCAAATTTTACCCACAGATACAACACTTTACCCACAGATACAATACTTTACCCACAAATACAAAACTTCACCCACAGATGCAAAACTGCACCGACAGATGACCTTCACCAATAAATACAAAACTCAGTTCTCAGATACATACCTTCAACCGTAGAAACAATACTTCGCCAACATATACAAACGCTCATACATACAAACAATACTTCGCCAACCTATACAAACGCTCATACATACAAACAATACTTCGCCAACCTATACAAACGCTCATACATACAAACAATACTTCGCCAACATATACAAACGCTCATACATACAAACAATACTTCGCCAACATATACAAACGCTCATACATACAAACAATACTTCGCCAACATATACAAACGCTCATACATACAAACAATACTTCGCCAACATATACAAACGTTCATACATACAAACAATACTTCGCCAACATATACAAACGTTCATACATACAAACAATACTTCGCCAACATATACAAACGTTCATACATACAAACAATACTTCGCCAACATATACAAACGCTCATACATACAAACAATACTTCGCCAACATATACAAACGTTCATACATACAAACAATACTTCGCCAACATATACAAACGTTCATACATACAAACAATACTTCGCCAACATATACAAACGCTCATACATACAAACAATACTTCGCCAACATATACAAACGTTCATACATACAAACAATACTTCGCCAACATATACAAACGTTCATACATACAAACAATACTTCGCCAACATATACAAACGCTCATACATACAAACAATACTTCGCCAACATATACAAACGTTCATACATACAAACAATACTTCGCCAACATATACAAACGTTCATACATACAAACAATACTTCGCCAACATATACAAACGTTCATACATACAAACAATACTTCGCCAACATATACAAACGCTCATACATACAAACAATACTTCGCCAACATATACAAACGTTCATACATACAAACAATACTTCGCCAACATATACAAACGTTCATACATACAAACAATACTTCGCCAACATATACAAACGTTCATACATACAAACAATACTTCGCCAACATATACAAACAAGACCTTATCCATACATAGAAACAAGACCTTATCCATACATAGAAACAAGACCTTATCCATACATAGAAACAAGACCTTATCCATAGATAGAAACAAGACCTTATCCATAGATAGAAACAAGACCTTATCCATAGATAGAAACAAGACCTTATCCATAGATAGAAACAAGACCTTATCCATAGATAGAAACAAGACCTTATCCATAGATAGAAACAAGACCTTATCCATAGATAGAAACAAGACCTTATCCATAGATAGAAACAAGACCTTATCCATAGATAGAAACAAGACCTTATCCATAGATAGAAACAAGACCTTATCCATAGATAGAAACAAGACCTTATCCATAGATAGAAACAAGACCTTATCCATAGATAGAAACAAGACCTTATCCATAGATAGAAACAAGACCTTATCCATAGATAGAAACAAGACCTTATCCATAGATAGAAACAAGACCTTACCCATAGATAGAAACAAGACCTTATCCATAGATAGAAACAAGACCTTATCCATAGATAGAAACAAGACCTTATCCATAGATAGAAACAAGACCTTATCCATACATAGAAACAAGACCTTATCCATAGATAGAAACAAGACCTTATCCATACATACAAACAATACTTCGCCAACATATACAAACGCTCATACATACAAACAATACTTCGCCAACATATACAAACGTTCATACATACAAACAATACTTCGCCAACATATACAAACGTTCATACATAGAAACAAGACCTTATCCAACATATACAAACGTTCATACATACAAACAAGACCTTATCCATAGATAGAAACAAGACCTTATCCATAGATAGAAACAAGACCTTATCCATAGATAGAAACAAGACCTTATCCATAGATAGAAACAAGACCTTATCCATAGATAGAAACAAGACCTTATCCATAGATAGAAACAAGACCTTATCCATAGATAGAAACAAGACCTTATCCATAGATAGAAACAAGACCTTATCCATAGATAGAAACAAGACCTTATCCATAGATAGAAACAAGACCTTATCCATAGATAGAAACAAGACCTTATCCATAGATAGAAACAAGACCTTATCCATACATAGAAACAAGACCTTATCCATAGATAGAAACAAGACCTTATCCATAGATAGAAACAAGACCTTATCCATAGATAGAAACAAGACCTTATCCATACATAGAAACAAGACCTTATCCATAGATAGAAACAAGACCTTATCCATAGATAGAAACAAGACCTTATCCATACATAGAAACAAGACCTTATCCATAGATAGAAACAAGACCTTATCCATAGATAGAAACAAGACCTTATCCATAGATAGAAACAAGACCTTATCCATAGATAGAAACCCTTATTCCTAGGTACAAAACATATACACACATTATAGAACCCTCTTAGCAGCTACAATACCGCCCACCTATTGGGCACCTATGAAAATATTCGTAGTGCAATGAAGATATTCTTAACTGAAACTGAAAAATGCGAATCTCATGTGAAAATTCCTGGAAATCTGACCCTTCACGTCTCGTGACCCTTGCATTTCAGCATTGTCATAAATTTCATTTTGAAAACACTACATACACAAACAAGGTTATATTATGTCATTTCATTCTAAAGGATAGCAGTATTATTAACATTTGAAATCAATAAATAACCACGGACTCGTAGAATTGTGTAAAATCGCAATAAAGCTTACAGTGTTATATCCAAAGTCCACTATAAACTTAAAGATGGCTGTGGTTCTATCAGAGATATATAAAATTCAGCAAACGAGAAAAGGGAATTTCCGATTTCCCGACTGAACTAGACGGACTTCTGTTACCGGGGACCACAGTAAAATACACTCTTGAGTGAAGACAAGGTTGCGTACTATCCCCGCTGCTATTCATCACGTACATTGACCACATGTGTAAAATAGCTAACACCAGCGAAGGAAACAACCTCGGAGAACTCTTAAATGAATTTCTTTTGCAGACGATCAGGCAATCATATCAACAACAGAAGAACAGCTACAACAACACATCAACAGACTCCAGTTAGCATGTAACGAATACAACATGAGAATTAACATCGACAAAACAGAAGTAATGACATTCGCCAGAGATGAAAACACTACCAACATCTCCATCGATAATCACCTACTAAATCAAGTAAAAGATTTCACATACCTAGGGAGCATTTTTCAGCAAATGGAAGAATAACTAATGAAATTCAACACAGATGCAACAAAGCAAATCAAATGATAGGTCAAATGGCGCCAATTTTAAGATGCAAACACGTCACCATGAACACAAAAAGAGCAATGTTCAACACAATCTTTCTCCCACATTATGTTACCAGTGCCAAACCTGGACGCTGACAACAAACGATAGAAGAAAACTAGTCACAACAGAGATGAAGTGTCTACGCAGAATGCTGGGTGTAACAAGAAGAGACCGGTTGAGAAATGAAGACATCAGGAAAAAGTGGGTACAACATCAGTACTAGACTTCATCAAGAAACAACAAATTAAATGGTTCGGTCACGTAAGCAGATTACCATCAGACAGTGCACCCCAATGAGCAATGCTGCTCCGATACAATGGGTACAAAGCAAAAGGCCGGCCACGCAAAAGATGGACCTCAGAGATAACAGAGACGACGAAAGAGACTATCTACGAAGCGCATACTAGGGCCCGTTTTAGAAATCTCTTCCTGACCTGACGCTGTGAGGCATACAGGATTCGAGAAAGAAAGAAGAGTGATGCACAAAAATAGTTTCAAACTGCACCTTGCACTGTGTAGTACTATATGTCTACGTGCTGGTTGAGCACTTAACAGTCTGACCCCCCTCAGTTTGGGCGACTAAGCGAGGCGGTTCTCGTTAGCGTCAATTGTTTGTTTTGTCTACGCAAATTGAACAAGGAAATGAGAGTAACAAGCTTGAGAGTGCTAATACAAGACCACCACGACACACAAAGAAAACAGGACAAAACCTTACTGTATCCCACAAGATGAAGTCCTAGGTTGAACTCTGTGTTGTATCGTCTGTGTGTGGCCGAAGCTGGCAAGGGGAGCAAAGAACAGTAGCACTGCAACCTACAAGACATGTCGAATGAGGCGACTGAGGTAGGGGCATAGGGAAGCTACCCTAATAAATAAAAAGCGTCTCAGAAATCGGATGTGCTGACCTACTTGTAATTGCGTAGCTGGTATAACGTACAATAAATAACTAGCATAACGTACAATCGGAGAGCCGCTGTAGCATAGTTGTTAGTGAACTCGCTTCTCAACCCCGCAATGCGCGTGAAATTTTTCCCGACCGCGACGGCTCAGGTCGACCCAGCCTCAACTGGGTACCAGACATGCTCTGGGAAAGTAAAGGCGGCCGGTGTGATGCTGACCACATCACCCATCGTGTGCCGACGGTCAATGAAAATACAGGCCTAACACTGTATACCACGAGGTATGAAAGGGTTCCTTTACTGGGTTTTTTTTTTAATAACGTACAATCACTCTTAGGCTCAGATCACATACAAATCCCGAAGAGTAGTTTAACAAGTGGTCGATCTGTAGCGTTCGAGGGGAAAAAATAGAAGAAAAAGAAAGTGTTGTATATCTTTCTCTCGTTCGCTGGAACTATTACCGAATATATATGCAATGTTGTGAGCCGTAGTAACGTAGTTGTTAGTGAACTCTATATATGCAATCTTGTGAGCCGAAGTAGTGTAGTTGTTAGTGAACTCGTTTCTTAGGCTAGTGGTCCGGGTTCAGTTCCACAGTGGGCGTTGAGTTTTTTCCGACCGTAACGACTCTAAGGTCGACCTAGCCTTAATTGGGGTACTAGGAAAAGCAATGGGACGTAACAGCGGCCAGCGTGATGTTTACCACATCACTCATCGTGTGCCAACGGTCAATGCAAAATACTGGCCTAACACTGTATTACCCTGTATACCACATGGTATAAATAGAGTTTCGCAGAAAGAAGAAGAAGAATGTGATGTTGTGCATTTCTGTGTTCCGGAGAAGATGGATTCAGGATGTAACTGATGATTTGAGAATGACGGCTGCAGAGGCGGGACAGCAGGCTTATGGGAGAGAGAAAATGCGAAGGACTGTTGGGGTGGCAAAGTTATGTGCAGGTCAAGCTATTTGATGATTCCCTTGTATAAGATTCACTACCTGTTGTATCTCCCACAGAGATCCGTGTAATATTCTTTCCAGTGATGTTTCACTATGTCAGTGAGTTGAGGTTTTTTCATTTTATTTTTTTAAATTTTTTTTTGCTATGAAATCGATGCCGTCTAATGTGACGCCTATGGCTGATTTTTGCGTGATGGCATCCTATCCTTATTACCAAGTGTCCCTCATCACTTAGGCAAGCCTTACTCAGACTCGAACACACACAATCATGTTTATCCTAATTAATCATATACTATGTGTATGTATTTATGTCTGGTTAATGAAATTTTAACATTATCAAGTTTCTGATTTATTTCGTGAATGTCTGATATTTTTTTTAGATATGTTTCCAAGAAGATTTCTTCTTCTTTTTCTTCTTCTTCGAACGCTCCATATCGACACCACTTGTTCAACCACTCTTTGTGATTTGTATGTGATCTGAGCATAAGAGCTTATTGTACATTGTGCCACTTTTGCGCATACAAGTAGGTCAGCACATTCGATTTTTGCAAACGCTTTTTATTTATTAGGGTAGCTTCCCTAGGCCCCTACCTCAGTCGCTTCTTACGAACATGCCTTGTATTGTCGCAGTGTTACTATTCTTTGCCCCCTTGAGTCCCGGGAACATACGGGCGCAGGAGGGGTTCAAAATGGAGAAAAATTAGCTGCCGCTACAAAGAAGAATGAGAAAATTGAAATAGTTTGGATTTATAAAAAGATGTGAAGGCACGAAGAAGGTGGATTTAAATGTGATAGATGAGTTAAACATGACGCCAGCGGAGGCGGTGGTATTTCTGACATATAAGAGAAATAAATTCCAAAAAGACTTGTAGGATTGTACAGTTCTGCTTCGGACAAGCTATTGGATTAACTGCCCTACTTTTATCTTCAAGGGTTGAGGTCACCAAGAGAAAGCGTCACACTATCCTATCAGCTGTCTCTATTCTGACCAGTTTATATTTCAAGACTCGGTTCTTCGGGGACTTTTCCATCCTTCTTACTATAGTTCCTAGACGGACGATCATTTATCTCCTAATCAAATTCTTCTATTTTCCTGGCACATCTATTTCCTGTTACCGCCAACCCTCACATCCTGTTGATTTGAAATCCGTTCTTTCCGAGCCAGCAACGTTGATAAGAAATCGTAAGATGTTTAGCTTCATTTATCTTCATCGTATGTCTGATTTCCAAGGATCAATAGACCAGCACTAAATGGAACGTCTTGCTCAAGTAATCTGAAAGGATGAGTCACTAGTCAAGCGCAGAATGCAACCAGATTCTGGTTATTTTATGTTTGGGAGAGGAAGGGGCAAGATGTCAGTGAATAACTACCACACGCCCCTGATTACTATCATAACGACAACAACAGGAGCAAACAACTACCAAGCACACAAACCAAGCAAAAGTAACAGGAGACAAAGTTCACGGTCATGTCTATTGAAGCCATAAACAATCTATCAATACGGATCCGTTCCTGACTCACAAGATTGGTAAACATAACCTATACATCCCCCAACATTCATTCAATTCCTTTAGAAATAATTTATTGCTTCCAATTTCGATATTTTCTCAGCTGAAATTTGTCTACGGGTCAGTGCTTCAACCCAACAACATTCTTTACAAAAATTGTAAATTAAACACGTTGATAGATCGTAAAATACGCACGCACTAAACTCATCCTATACCATTCACCACTATAGTGGCATACAAATGTGTGGCACTCCCACCCTCAGCACATATAGTTACTTTTCATATAGATTACTTTCTTTTATTTTAAACTTTCTACATTTTTATCGTAGCTATCAAAAGTAAAACATTTGTGTATATATATAAGTGATGAAATCAGAGACATGTCTGGTCAACCACTAGTGACAACTGTTATAAGAAAGAGAAGATGGAGATATGTTGGGCACACCTTGAGGAGAAATGATCAACGAATATCAAAGCAGGCATTGAAGTGGGATGCAAAGGGTTCAAGAAAGAGAGGTCGATCTAAGGAGACCCTGAAACGAACTTTGCTGAGAGAGGCAGTAAATATCGGTCTCAGTTCCATGGAGGAGATTGAGCGAGTTGCCCAGGATAGAGCGGTATGGAGAAATTACTTGCAGGCCCTATGTAACGTATAACGGTACGAGAGGAATTATTATTATATATATATAGTAATTTGAATTATACATGTATGGAGTAATGTTATAAACTTATGTAAACAACGTTAAATATAAAATCTTTGACGGACACAAATTCTTGTCATAAAACAGCTATGTTCAGAACTAAGTAGCATTCCTGGTATTGAAAGAGTTTAGTCCGTAGATCGTTGGTTATGGTCTTGGTCTGGTAATTTGTGTGAAAATATTGACATTTGTTACTCACGGAGACTGACACGAAAACTGCACTGAGATGGATATTAGAGGGTAAAGGAAAGCGTGGTAGATCCAAAGCCACATGTAGAAGAACACTAGAACTGAAAGAAAAGAATCCCAGCTAGAACACAATACAGAGGACGGACAAGAACAGAGAAGAGTATTGTACATTTATTGCTGCCTTAAGCATCAAAGGCTTCACATGCGAGAGAGAGTGAGAAAGAGAGAGAGAGAGAAAGAGAGAGAGAAAATCTATTCTGACTTTACGATGTTCACAAGTTTGAATCTTTTTCTTCCTCTTCTGCTTCGAACGCACCATATCGACCACTTTTTAACCACTCTTTTGTGATTTGTATGTGATCCGAGCCTAAGAGAGCCATTTAAGCGCCTACAAGTAGGCCAGCACATCCGATTTCTGCGACGCTTTTTATTAACTAGGGTTAGCTTATCTAGGCCCCTACCTCAGTCGTCTCTTACGACATGCCTTGTAGGTCGCAGTGTTACTATTCTATGCTCCCCTTGCGATCCACGGCAACAAACAGGCGGTTTGAATGTTTGAAAGTACCACTAAGGACATACGCTACTACTTGAGACCTTGAGACAACTAGTAAACAATAAAGGCAATCAAAAATTAGATCCAACTTGGAGTTGTCATGACTTCCAGCAGAACTTACGTATATGTATTTGGTAGATGTTACATTGATAATATTTATTTGCACAGAAAGTTCTATATGTATACAACATCAGATCAAGCTACTAAGATACTTGAATATGTGACATCAAATTTTACTTTTGCAACACAAGAACGCCGTACCATTGATAATACAGTACCCGCGAGTCGTAATTTGTCTACCGCTGCTCTAGATAGTTGTTCGAGGCTAAATGCTACTTTTGTTTGATATTATCTTACAATAATTGCAATGTTGTCACTGCGACGGTGGATAGTCATCGCAAACGACATTTTGATTGGGAATTGTCCTCCTTCGTGGAATACTATGCAAATCTGAAGTTATCAGTGCCAAGTCAATTCTGAGAACAAATATCTGATGTTTGGAAGTCTCCGTCAAGTCTTCAAACTTCTGGTTTCTCGTCTTGAATTATTATGAATTGAGTTCCACTAAATAATTGTGTAACTCTTTGTATTTTGGACTAGTATAACAACGCGTACTGTATTAAAATTCATATTACGAAAAGGCATGACGAAAACCTTTAACTTCATTGAAAACAAATACTTCTATATTAATTCTCAATATTTACATAAAATATAGCATTCATCGTTATACGTCAAGTCGAATCAGGAATCGTGAGACGCAACTGGGTGGAGGTACTGGTACAGATAAGGATCAGAGAAATCACCTTCATTTTTGTCCCTGGACACGCAGAGGTCAGTGGTAATGAAGGAGCTGATAGATTGGCTGGCATAGCTGCAATATCAGAGGGAGCTGCAATGTACCGAAATGACATTCTTCACACACCGAGAGAGTCTTTCCGAACAGAGGAGTTTCAGGACTGTGAATCCCACTCGCTGACCAGATTGAAAGAGATGGGTGTCGATATTGATGTAGCCCGAAAAGAGCGACATACTAAATATGCAAAGAGATTGATTAATCAACATGGAACTGGTGTGTTGGGCCGTTGGACGCTACTGGATTTGTTGAGGCGGAGATTGAAGCACCTATGAACATGTCTGGAGTGCTATGATGATAGTCTTCATTTAACTGATAACCTTCATCATCATCACCAGTTCATGTCGCTTCTAAAAGAACATAAGAAAGTACACAAATGTTTCCGTTTGAAATATCTTCATTGCACTCCGGACATGTCCATATGTGCTCCGATTTTCTTCTCAACATCTCCAACAGCCCCCATCGACTAACCGTACCAGTTCGATGTTGACCGATGAACCTACTCATATACCTGTTGTGCTGTTCTCTGGCAACTCCAATCTTCAATCCAAATTCTTGCAATCTAGCAGTTGACGTGGATTGGTTTCAATGAAAATCCTCTTTTCAGTCACACTCTGTGGGGGCGTTCAGAATGTCAGCTCTATCCATTGGCTGGCCTCCAGATACAAAAATGTTTCATTCAATTCGATTTTGTGCTTTTTCTTCTACATCAGACCTAGTCATATGTTTGTCTTTGAGCTTTACTTTGAAACTTTATATCCATGTGCCACTATGTCTAACTTTTTTCCACCGTCTCTGTAGTGTGTACTGTATTGCATGTCTTGGCTATCTTTCTTTTTTCACCCTAGGGACAAAGACAAAATAATAATAATAATAATAATTCCTCTCGTACCGTTATACGTTACATAGTGCCTGCAAGTAATTTCTTCATACCGCTCTATCCTGGGCAACTCGCTCAATCTCCTCCATGGAACTGAGACCGATATTTCCTACCTCTCTCAGCAAAGTTCGTTTCAGGGTCTCCTTAGGTCGACCTCTCTTTCTTGAACCCTTTGCATCCCACTTCAATGCCTGCTTTGATATTCGTTGATCATTTCTTCTCAAGGTGTGCCCAACATATCTCCATCTTCTCTTTCTTATAACAGTTGTCACTAGTGGTTGACCAGACATATCTCTGATTTCATCACTTCTCCTGAATTCATTCCATTTTATATTCATTATTTTTCGCAGACATCTATTTTCAAATGCATTCAACTTGCTTTCTATATCTTTAGTCATTTTCCAACTCTCGCTAGCATATGTTAGGATTGATACAACATTTGAATTGAAAATTCGTAATTTAGTTTTAATGCTATATAACTTGCAGTTCCATATTTTATTTAGACTTTTAAAAGCTGATGTTGCTTTGCCAATTCGTATCATAATTTCTTTTTAACATTTCCTGTGAAATCACAATTGCTACCTAAATAGGTGAACTGCTCTGTTATTTTTATCATTTTAGATTCCAGTGTGATATCTGCATTACTTGCCATAGGTGTCTTCATTATATTTGTTTTTCATAGCTTATCTGCAGTCCAACTTTTGATGCTATAGAGGACAAGTTGTCTGTTTTTCTTTGCATATCTTGGTTGTTTCTACTTAACAAGGCAATATCATCTACAAAATCCAAATCTTCTAGTTGACTATTTTCTACCCAATCGATGTCAGTTTCGCCCCTGCAACATTTTCGCATCACCCAGTCAATGGCCACTCCAAACAATAGCGGAGATAGAATACAGCCTTGCTTTACTCCAGTTTCAACCATAAACCAGTCGCTGTGTCCACCATCAGTGCGAACTGCACACTGTGAACTATCATAGAGGCTCTTAATAATGTTTATTATTTTGTCTGGTATTCCATAGCATATCAGAATATTCCACAGAAAATTCTGTGTAGACTATCAAAGGCGTTTTTAAAATCGGTGAAATTTAGTATGAGTGGTTGTTGCTTCTCAATATGTTCCTCCAAAATTAGTCGTAGGGTAATTATTTGGTCTAAGCAGCTTCTCCCAGGTCTAAAACCAGCTTGTTCTTCTCTCAGGGTTGTGTCCACTGCTCCTTTGATTCTATTAAGAATGATTTTGCAGAAAGTCTTGGTCATTACTGATAATAGGGTGATCCTCTCCAGTTGTTACAATCTTTGAGATCACCTTTTGGGGATCTTAACAATTATTCCCTTCCTCCATTGATCTGGGACAGTTTCTTCTTCCCATACTTTATTAAATAGTTCTTGCACCTGGCTAATAGTTGTATCATCAGCCGCTTTGAGCATTTCTGCAGTAATGTTGTCATCACCCGCTGCCTTATTGTTTATCAAGGAATCGATTGCCTCCTTGACCTCAGCTACACTTATCATTTCTTCGTTAATTGGTAGGGAGCTGTTTCTTGCCTCTTCGTCAAACTTGAGTAGTACTGGTGGATCAGGTCTATTTAATATTTCTTCAAAATGTTCTGCCCATCTTTTCTTCTGCTCGGTATCTGATGTTAGAACTTTACCATCTTTGCTCTTGATTGGGCCACCCTTTGAAACAAAAGTTCCAGTAAGTTGTTTTAGTGTGTTGTATAGCATTTTACTGTTTCCAGTCTTAGCTGCCTTTTCCCTTTGTTCGGCCAGTCGATTGACATATGCTCTTTTATCTCTTCTAGCCGCTCTTTTCACTTCCTTGTCTTTTAGTCTATATTCCTCTTTAGCTTGGATTTCATCTGTTGCATCCTTAGTATTAAATATCACTAGTTTCATCGTTCTTCTTTCTTGAATACATTTCCAGGTGTCATCGGTTATCCAGGGTTTTCTGCCTTTCGTCTTTAATCCTGCGCTACTATTTGCTGCCCCCAATAGTGTGTCCTTTATCTTAGTCCATTTGTCTTCAATGTTCTGTTCATTTTCACCATTAACTCGAACCTATTCTTAAGTTCGAACTGATATCCTCTTTTACCTCAAAAGACAAAAATGGGAATCTAAAAAAGGCTGTCAACAAGCACATCAAAAAATTAAGATATTTTACAAAGTTGTTTAGATAATCTTGAACATGATGATGATACATGATGAACATATACATATACCGCATGCAGAATTTGAAAACATGAACCAGCCAAAACACAGGAATAGGACCTGATAGTCAAAGTTCACCGCCAATCAGTCAAAACACAGTCGCTCCCCGTAGAGCAGCGTTGTCCAACGCCATTTTGATCGCGTGATACATCCCTGGCGCCCAATTTTATCAATACGCCATTAACATTAATCAGAGTTTCTAGAAAAAAATGCGCTTTTTAATAACTATGATTCAGTTTTTAATTACGTAAGCACAATATTTAAACTAATTATGATTCATGAAATAGTCATGATTAATTTTTCACCTGTTATTATTTTAGTCATGTTACTATTAATATTACATTATTATTAGTAGTGGTTATTAGTATGTATTTTTTCAGTGGCTACTTATGGTTGTGAATCAGGGACCATTATACAAACAACAAGAATGAAAATCCAGTCCTTCGAAACTAAATGCTACAGAAAAATCCTACGAATACCATGGACAGAAAAAAGAAAGAACACTTATGTCCTGAAAGAACTGAATGTTAAAGACAATTGACTGATAAACAACATACCATACAGAAAAATTAGATACTTTGGTCACATCAAGCGTCACGATGGCCTGGTAAGAACAATATTGGAGGGCAGGGTCACAGAACGCTGAGGCAGACCAAGAAGAAGATGGCTACAAGATATTAAAGAAACCATAAATATGACCATCGACGAAGTGGGTGAACTAGCTAGAGACAGAGTGAATTTCAGATGTGCTGCAAAGAGAGCAACGTCCTATAAAGGACACGCACCTTGATGATCTTCTTCTCCATCTTCTTTGCGTTCGTTCTTTAGGAACAATTTTAATCACTCTTTGTGATATGTTTGATCTTTGCCAAGAACGTGTATACGTTGCACATTGGTTTGGTAGGCCCCTAAACACATAGACTTTCACATGTTTAGGACATGTGCATCCGATTTCAGCCAAACCTCCTTAGTCGCTCTTACGACATGCGTGGCAGGTAACAGTGGTTCTATTCTTTACACCCCAAATTTGGGTCCCGGTAACCACTCGGGCGCGATGATTAGTAGTAGTAATATTATTGCAATTATCACATGGCGCCCGCGCCTCCACGGTCGTCAGATGCGTACCAATATATAAAAACGTTGGATAGCACTGGCGTAAAAGCTTAACGGTGGTGCGACGTACTCACGTTCTCTGCTTCAAAACGTGAATAGTGTATCAAATAGAAGAGTGAGTATAACAACGAGATGCTCTGTGAAGTTCATTTTGTGAGATACCCAGGTCCATTAAGTAGTCCATAAGACTTTCAAAGTGTTCCGTGCAACGAATCACTACGAGAAAGAACTACATAGCCGATAGTACAAGTATCTGACAGGAAATATTCGAGACTAGTAAACCATACACCCCTCCCTTTTCCAATCAGATATTTACCATTTTCCCGGATTTCAAGTTATTTATATTTATGATTCAAGGGAAGCAACTCAAATAATATAGGATGCAAATAATTCTTTACCCTGTTGTTTCCTTTGCAAACTTAATTTGGTTTTGCTTGAAGTTTATCGAAATCGTCGTTTCACATTATTGCAGTGAGATTTCTGCAATCATATCTATTCATTGAAAGTCGTGTTAATGCATCTGCTTAGTAGACGCGTGGTCCCAGGATAAAATTCTACATCAGATGTTTTTTTCCTAACCGTAAGACGATCAGAGAAACGCTCAGTAAAGGCAGCCGATGTGATATTGACCACATCCCCCATCCGTCTACTGTTGGTCAAAGAAAAACATGGGCGTAACTGCATGTCTAACAATATACCACATCGCATGGAAACGTTTTCTGTTTTATGAAGTCAGATCTTCTACTATTAAAACACAAAGTAACATTTGTTGTGTGTTGTTATTTTTTCACATAGTGAAACTTGGTTATTGGTTACTAAACTGACGTCATTGCACTCCGGGCAGACCCATAGGTGCTCAGTCTCCCCAACAGAAATCGAAGAGTATGCATACTGATGGTTCCAGTGGCTCGCTGATTAAACACACCTCTCGCACTCTGCCATTCAGGAATCCAGTTCGACCTGCATAATGGGTAACTCCAAACTGCCTAAATCGCTTGATCGATTCAACATCGATTTTAGTGTCCTCATCCAAGTCATGAAGAGACCGAAGAATATCCCCTTATCCATCTTCAACTCCCCAACAATCGATGCTGTTGATGCAAGCCTGTCCGCTCTCTCATTAAACACCCGCACGCCCAGAGCAGTATATCCATGTAAGCCTCTGTAGGTTAGAAACTTCTATAGACAACATATCGAAACCTGCCCTTCTGGATCTTGTGAAGCATCGACTGAGAGAGATACAACAACTGCCCCAGTAAATGAAGTCCCAGAGAGCATAGTGAAACTACTTTTATTGACTTATCTTTTATATACTATGTTATATGAAATTATAACAGTTGACATGTTTCCTTATCTGGTTTGATTTATTGATATGATCATCATCACTGCAATTCGGTGAGTAATCATGAGTGCTCCGATAACTTTCTCACACAGGAAGATCTCAGAGACAGCGCATGAACTCTGTAGCACCGCGGTGGGTACAAATGTAATTTTGTAGATGGTGAAAATATTTTGCAGGAATTGTTTTTTGTAATCTTTCTCATTAATTTTGTCAGGGCAGCGGCTTTCCAGCTTGCTCTTCTCGATTTTGAACTGCCAAGGATTCTTTTTACATGCTCAAATTGAACACATGACCTATATTTTATCGTCTGTCTCCGATAGGATTAGGAACTCGATCTCACCTACACTGAGATGAGAGATTTCTGGAAAAATATCCAGATTTCTGCACGAGAGAATGCACTGAGTACCTTTGAAAGGCAATCTGCTAACCTCGATGTCACAGAGACCCTTACTGATCTAGTATTCTCTAACATTTATATGTATATACTGTTTATAGTTATTATTTGGCTATCATATTTTACGTATTTGTGGTGAAGTGGTTAAACTGTTTGTCTTTGCATTCTGAAGGTTGTTGGTTTGAATCAAGACCTGCCAGTGTGGTGATGGGACCCGCAAGGGAAGCAAAGAATAGCACCACTGCTACCGACAAGGCATGTCGTAAAATGTGATTCATGTAGGGCCTAGAAAAGTGTCGCAGGAATCGGATGTGCTGGCCTACTTGTAGGCGCATAACTGGCACCACGTACAATCGCTCTTAGGCTCAGATCACATACAACTCACACAGAGTGGTTGACAGGTGGTTGTCGTGGAACATTCAAAAAAGAATGAAGACCGTATTGAGCACTCAAGTGTATTTTATACCCAAAAATCCCTCTGAATATTGCATAAGCTATGTAGTTTGTTGAAACCTCATCAGGTTACTTCCCATTACTATGGAGAGTGACTCCAGCATAAAGGGGAACACGGTGCAATTAACTGAAGTCAATTCTTAGGTTTTAAAACTTCTATTTTTTTCTTTTCCGATCCAGAAGCACTTGAGCTTTTCAGCTCTTCGGCTCGGTGCCATGGACATCATAACCCTTCGGTTCGGTGCCACGAACACCGTAAATCTGGGGAATCTGTGGTTTTTCTGCCATCCCGTGGGAATTGAACCAGCACACACAGAGGGATAGTCACCCGTAGTCCAACGCTCTACGAACACGCTGGGCAGACTTCTATTTAAGATTGTACGTCACTTTTGCACAGAAGGGTGACACCATATGGGGTAAAACCCAGTGCAATGAAGTCATTCTTTTGTCTTTACACTCTTGAATACTTCTATTTGATTGTTCAAGTAAATATGACAGTTAACATGTCATTGTTTACACTCTTGAATACTTCTATTTGATTGTTCAAGTAAATATAACAGTTAACATGTCATTGTTGCTGTTTATTGGTTAATTTGCTTGAGTTTCTCTATCGTTACATCTATTCAAAAATATAATGGTTATGGCATTCTGTAAGTCTTGAGACAGCCCACCTGCCCAGCGTGTTTGTAGCGCATTGGACTGTGGGTGACTAGCCCTCTGTGAGTGCGGGTTCAATTCCGCGGGCTGGCAGAAAAGCCACAGGTTCCCCAGATTCACGGTGTTCGTGGCACCGAACCGAAGGGTTACGATGTCCATGGCACCGAGCTGAAAACTCAATTGCTTCTGGATCGGGGGAAAAAAAAGTCTTGAGACACAGTGAATGTGTTTAGTGGAGGTTCATTTGTAGGTTTCTGTAATTATTGATCTCAAAATGGCTTCACTATACACAGAGATAGAACAGTTCAGAAAATAACAAACATACTTATTTAACTACTTCAATATATGATGTACACAATTTGACATTTATTTACAATTCAAAAGAACTAGCAATCCAAAAGTGGAAAAATTAATTTTAAAATGACTATTAGCTTTCAACCTAGTTTGTTATTGTAATACAGAAATATCTGGTATGGTCAAATGAAGTTATTACAGTAACTCATATACTTATGTAATACAGAAATATCTGGTATGGTCAAATGAAGTTATTACAGTAACTCATTTACTTATGATTAAACAAGGAAAATAAATCAAGTTCAAAGTCTAGATATTCTAATTAAGAGCGTATAGTTGTTGACCAACTAGAGGTACCAATAAAATCAATCAACACAATCACAACATTGATTTGAACTTATTTATTAATTCATAATTGTCCATGATGTAGGTGTGTCATTAGAGACATATCAATTGTTCATACAAAGGGAGCATTAGATATACCTTGTCTGTTACATGACACAGGGATACTAACAATGGTGAAACATGTAACAAACAAAGTACAGTAGTTTGACAAAGTACACAAAACAATATATTTATAACAAAGTTTTTGTACTTTTTAAAACTACAGTACTTTGTTTTTTGTGAGTCTCAATGGTGAAGTGGTCAAGTCATTTGCCTGTTGTACTGAAGGTTGTGGGTTCGAATCTGGACCGAGGCACATGTGCATTTTTTTCATGAGACTCTTAGGATTGTTGCCAGAGCTAAGGAGACAGTGCTTTGTGCACTGCTCTCAGTAGATGGCTAACCATCTCTGCCGACAGGGACGGAGTTATATGGGGAACCCGATGCAATGAAATCAATCCTTCGCCTTTAGACCCTGTACTACTTTGTTTTGACATGTTTGGCCATTGCTGCATAGTTTTACTGCAGTCTTCCTGTATATCGATTATACACAAGGATACTAGATATATCTGCCTGTTACATGTCTATGTCACTGGAGGCACATCAAATGTCCATACAACAACAGTGATATTGGATATTGCCACCATGTCATACACTAGTGTCACTGGCAACAACTGTGATATTGGATATTGCCACCCTGTCATACACTAGTGTCACTGGAGGCACATCAAATGTCCATACAAAAACTGTGATATTGGATATTGCCACCATGTCACTGGCAACAATAAATGTACATACAACAACAGACATGTTATATATGGCCATCTCATACAACTGTGGCACACTACAGATAGCAATAGTTTGTCACTACTAGTTTCATGTTCTCTACTTTAAAAAATAGACTGTCACACAAAGGAAACTGCAAACTTCAAATAATGTAACTTAATACAGTTTCACCTGTGTGCTGCGAGGCCCTCAAGGGAAGCAAAGAATAGTAACACTGCGACCTACAAGGCATGTCATCTAGATATGAGACCAGAGGTGACTAAGGTCTAGGGAAGCTACCCTAGTAAATAAAAAGCGTCACAGAAATTGGATGTGCTGGCCTATTTGTATGCATATAACTAGCACAACGTACAATCGCTCTTATGCTCAGATCACATACAAGTCAGAAAAGAGTGATCGATATGAAGTGTTCAAAGAAGAATTAATTCTTAGTGGACCAGGACAAAAGCCATGTTTTTACAAGTCATTTGTTTTCAGAATTACAAATGTCCTTTAGTGTGGCTCCTGGTAAAAAGGTGTCCGAACCAGTCACGTAGTGTGGCATTTGGTCCACAAGGAGTTAATATAGTTTTATAATTGATCAGACCATCATCATTGTGCTTCAGTAAATAAGCATGCATGCTCCAATTACAAGTCTATATGACAGGCTACAAAGTGTTTCACAGACTGATATTGATTTGTGCATTTCTTATGTATGCAGCACTGAATAAAGGCCTTGTGGTAGAAACACTGACTCTTGTCTGTTGTTTTTCTTTACAAAGTTGCCATACAGTGTGTGTGTGTGCTGTTATATTTGGACAGGATATACACAGTCTGTGAAGCTTATGGTATACATGGACAAGGTAGACCATTTTTAAAACTCATAAAATGTTACATATAATTTGTAAAAAAAAAAAAACAACAAACACAACAAGTTAGTGATGCCCAAACTCGGACTCTCTGGCATAAAATAATAAATCTTAACACAATAACTGTGCCCTAGATAAATCCATGTTCTCAACACTCTGTGTTCTAATTAAGTTCAGATACTACCTCTAAAGTCAGAGAAGACAAACCTGTATGGTGAGGGACACTGATAATAAGAAAGCGGACCTTCACGCAAAAATCAGACTGCCACACCAGGTGCCCTGACTACGCCTGAATTCATATTGGACGAATGCAAGAAGTTCAGAGAAAAATCCATGTTCTCAACACTATGGTTGCATGCTAGTTACATTCAGAGACTAGCTTGAAAACTGCCACAATACTGCTAACCATATTCTGAAGGTAACTATGAAGTCAACTGAAAATGAAATGTTTAAAGTCGAAGGATTGACTTTATTGTATCGGGTTTTATCCCATATGGACGCCCGTCTGCCCAGCGTGTTCGTAGCGCGTTGGACTACGGGTGACTATCCCTCTGTGTGTGCAGGTTCAATTCCGTGGGATTGCAGAAAAAGCCACAGATTCCCCAGATTTACGGTGTTCGTGGCACCGAATCGAAGAGCTGAAAAGCTCAAGTGCTTCTGGATCGAAAAAAAAATCCCATATGGATCGGTCCCTCTCCGAAGAAATATCACTTCATCTGCAGAGAGTACTGCAGGCGATCTGCAGAGAGTATTGCACAAAGCATGAACTTCATAGCTTCTGCAACAATCCTAGGGTTCTCTGACAAAAATGTAATGCGAACAAAATGTCACGGGTCGAATTTGAACCCATGACTTTCGGAATGCAAGGCGTAACCACTTAGCCACAGAAATTATCTGAAGACCTAGACTGAATACCTGTTTAATCTAAACTTTTGTTAAATATTTACAAACGTCTGTCTATCTAATGTTAATTTTGATACTTTGTTGACATATGGAACTTACCCTATATTACTGCAGTTTACTTCAAACTGTGTTACAGCTCAACAATTACATTTAATCTCAATTTTAACTAGCAGTAACAAAATTGTATAGTGAGCTGAAACAACGTGACTATAAAACAACCTTTAAACATTTAACTTTGTGCTTGTAAGCAGATGAAATGAATTTTGTTAAACCAAGGGAAAGAACAACTGTTACTACTATACTGGTCATAAACTACTTCTCATCTTCTATATTGCAATATTACTGGTGATGAACTAACAAAACATGCACAGACTATCAAGGAATGTCTCAATTATACTGTTGAAGAAACATTTTCATATCAATTTTTTATTAGAAAAAATGTACTATCAATAAACACTGGAAGAAATGAACAGTAAATTGAAATATCAAACTTAGCTAGAACTTAGTCACAGAGAGGATGAAATGTCAGGACCTGCTAACCAGAGTTGATAAAGATTCTACTACACCTGCAAGTGGTGACCCTGGTAACAGCTATATTTCTGCAGTCTGGTTAAGTGCAAAGGGAACAATGACAGAAGGAAAATCTAGTCATAAACATGTCATACTAACAAGGAATGTGAGACGGTATGAAAGGCTCAGAGAATGTATCCTTGCTGTACAATGACAACATTAAACAAATGACTTCTCTCGACAAACAAAGATGGACTAAGAGAAAGGTAGTTATTAGTTATTGGTTACTGAACTGACGTCTTAGCACTTTGGGAAGACCCATAGGTACTCAGTCTTCCCAACTAGATGTCGAAGAGTATGCATACTGATGGTTCCTGGGACTCGCTGGTTAAACACACTTCTATCTCTGCCCCTCAAGCATCCAGCTCTACTTGTACAACGTGTAATTCCAAACTTCTTAAATCTTGGATTAACTCAACATCAATTTTAGTGTCATCATCCAACAGTAGGTCATCATGTTACTTAAAGAACATCCTCCTTATCAATCCTACACTCCCCAACTTTCAATTCAAACACCTAAACTCCCCAACTTTCAATGCAAACATGACTGCTTTCTCATTGCCGTGAACACTTGCATATTTCCTTGCCTGATCTGCTGAAGAACCAGACGATAGTGCACGAACTCTGTATCACCAGCTGGAGCTCATTGAAAATATAACAAAAGTTATCAGTAAAGTCAGCCATCAGATATACTGATGTAGATATATATATTATACTCTAGTGTATTGTATATATATATAAGTATGGATAAAACTGGAATTTAAACAAGAATATCTCTCACATATTTTTACTGGATTTCAAAAATATATTGAGATACACAGAAGATATGCCAGGACTATCAAAGATATACCATAAACAATTTGTTATATACTGATTGATAGGACCATCATCACTGCACCTTAATGAGTAACCATGTGTGCCTTAATCTCTTTCTTACACATTAAGATCTCAGCGGCAGTGCACGAACTCTGTAGCATTAACGAGGGTCCGGTGTAACTTTAAAGATGGTGAAACTATTTTGCATGACTTTTATTTTTTCATCTTTCTAATGAATTTTGCCCGGGAAGAGTTTTCCCAGTCTGCTCTTTTTGATTTTGAACTGCCAAGAGTTCTTTTAGGTGCTCATCTTGAACACGGGACCTACGTTGTAACGTCTGTTTCCGATAGGACTAGGAACTTGATCTCACCTACACAGAGATCAGGGATCTCTAAAAATATACTGATGGCTCCACGAGGAGTGAACCGAGACGCTTGTAATGAGAAATGAACACATAACCTCTACGTCACAGAGATCTCATGTGACAGACATACTGATAACTGTAAATAGAGACATCTGGAGAAGAGAGCTACAGGAAAGAACAAAAGGATACAGGTGTGATAAAAATAATAATGGGAAAATGCTGCAGAGTAAAAAAATAAGTAACTTGAAAAACAAGTTCGAATTAAAGAAGCATTAAAATAAATCTACACTTATAAGTTCATTGATTTGAATACCTGGTAACTCTAAGAACAACAGACAGAATATGCTTCTCAGACATATAGTAAACATTATGGAAAACATAAACAGTATCTCAGAAAATGAGAAAACATTCTAGGTAACATGTTATTTATCAATGGCAGTAACGAATGGAGTACTTCAGTATTACATTGAGTATGTCGAGGAAGTGAATCATGGATATTAAATACACAGTACAGGGTGAAAGTCATGATGATTTGGTTTGACAGAAGAATGTTAATAGCACCATAGTTGGCTAAATATTCAAATAAGAAACTGCTGAGTATGACCAATACACAAATGAAGTTTATCCTGAAGATCAGGACAAACTAAAAGGGCAGGATGAAAAGTTTTGCCTACACTGTTATATTTTTAGTGACATCGAATATCTGGATAAATTATATTCTCTACAGTTCTATGGCATTTCCCCTCTAACGGTGAGAGTAAAACAGATTATTGGTGTTCTTGTATTTCACAAAGCTTGTACCAGATGGGTAGCGTGCATGCTGTCTGACGAAATAAAAGCTGAAAGAGTTCAAATTTCTCAGGGACTCCTGCAACATTTTGAAAAGGAAGGTGAGAAATTCTTAAAGAAAATCATTACAGGTGATGAAACTTGAGTCCATTATTATGACCCAGAGAACAAAAAACAGTCCATGAAATGTCACAACACGCAATCACCTTAGTCATAAAAATTCAAAATTCGGTCCTCGGCTGGGAAATGGTCTAAAAGATAAAACAATTTCCTTATGGACAGATTTTGAAAACTAGTGCGAGACTGGAAAAAATGTATTGAATTGCGTGGTTATTTCAGAGAAAAATAATTGTGCTGCATTCATATTAAATGGTGTAGGTATTTTTTTTTTATTTCATTAAAATATCTTCTCTCTTTCATTTTCTAGTTAAGTATATGCAAAACTTATTAGCCCGCCCTTGTAGACAGAATTTATTGCAATACAATCAAGAGGGATGGATTACAAACGAAAAAAAAATTAAAAGAATAGCTGGGGGAAAAACAAGATTTCTTTAAAAAGTAAAAAGATAGTGGCCATCTTAACCTCATGGCATGTAAGAAAATGAAAAAACTGGAACATGTTAGCAGCCCTATTTACATGAAGTTGTGGAGGTCCATGATCACCTATGCCAAGCCACATATGTGAGAAAGAGAAAGACAGGTAAGGAGAGTAACCAATATGCTCTACAGCAGTCACTCCTTAGTAATAAAATCCTGTCTATAACCTCACCTTCAAACCTGTTACTGAACAAATTATCAAAAGATATACCATGTTACGAACTCATATTCCAGATTCGAAACAATTCTCCAATAATATACACACATATTTCCATATTATACAAATGTTGCATAACAGTTTGTCAGATTTTTTATATCTAGTTTACCATGGGACAAACTGCAACATTATTTCACAAGTTTTTATATGCAAAATTAGACCAGTTGTTACACTAGAATATTCTTGGCACAATCAGCGAGGAAGGTCAGTTATGTGTTTTTTCAGATATTTCATCATACCAAATAGCTTGATCCTTTTATTGCCTGCAACAGAGCAGAACAGACATGCTTATAAAGACATTTCAACAATATTTTCTATTGATACTAGTATTATTGCCATTACACAACTACTAATCTTATCATTACAAACAGAGAGCTATTATAAATGCATGTGAGTGCCTTTAAAAATAGATGTCTGTGAAATAGTTTTAAAAAACAGTTACTGCTTGTAGTACCGCTTTTTAGAGCAGTGTAGGACAGGTGAGACGAGAGTCTGAGGAATTCAATGGACGTATGGCTAGCTTGTGAAATATAATGAACATAAAATGGGACAAATTCAGGAGAAGTTATGAAATCAAAGAAATGTCTGGTCAACCGTTAGTAACAATTGTTGTAAGAAAGAGAAGATGGAGATATGTTGGGTATGCTATGAGAAGACATCATTAAACAATCACAAAGTAGGCACTGAAGTGGGAGAAAATTGGTCAAAGAGAGAACAAATGCCAAAGGACAACTTTACTGAGAGAGGAGAGAAATATCAGACTCAATTTCATAGGAGACTGAACAAGTTGCACAGGATAGAGCAGTATGGATACATTTTTTTAAAGCCCAGTGTAACGTACACCAATAGAGGAATACAATATTACAAACGCCAACCATGTATGTTTTCTCAGTGACTCAATGAGTATGCTCAGGAAGATTGAAACAGGATGGGCTAGGAGACATTGGATGGAGTCGCTGGGGAGGTCTAAGTTGACAAAGATCACTTCTATTTTGTGCCAGGGCATGCAGGTGTAAGGGGGAATGAACGTGCCGATAGGCTTGCAGGTATAGCTGCTGTACAAAGTGGGCAAGCAATGGACCAGGTTGATATAAATTCCTTAAGGGAGAGAGGATGTGTAATAGCAGTGAATTTACAACTCTAACCAGACTGCAAGAACTCAAAGTTAAGTGTGGTTTAGCTCGACAAGAACTCTATGCTGGTAGACAATGAAGAATTGTAAACCAACAAAGAACCGGTGTCGTTAGTCGCCACACGCTGAGAGACATACTGAGGGAGAGATCGGAGCACTTATGGACTAATTTGTTCGACGAGCAGTGATGGTGATCTGGACGACTAAACTAAAACAAACGCCAAGTCTGAATTGTTGAATCTACAGCCCTAGCTAAACTGCAAGAATACCAAGTCAAATGTGGTGTAGCTAGAGAGAAGCACTGTACTGGTAGCCAAAGACGAATAGTAAACCAACAAGGAAACGGTGTTATTAGTTGCCATGTGCAGAAAGACATACTGAGGAGATCGGAGAACTTATGGAAAACTTGTTTCTGGAACTAAGATACAGTGGATGGAGTCAAAGGATCAGATAACCAGAGCTGATCACAATCATATTCCACCTTCAAGTGATGACCATGGTAACAGACTGCAATAATGCAGTTTAGCTAAGTGAGCAAGAATTGAAGGCGAAAGATAAACCAAAACACACAAAATGAGTACAGGAAACAGATGTGTCGATCTGAAATGAACAGACAACGGTCTTGCTGTAACATGACAATATAACAATCCTCTTTGTTTGAGCAAATATAGATGATACTTCACTCCAATGCAGATGTCTATAGTGAAATATTAATTATAAAAACCTTCTTCTTCTTCTTTCGTTCTTCTTTACGACCAATTTTAATCACTCTTTGTGATATGTTTGACTTTGCCAAGAACGTGTATACGTTGCACATTGGTTTGGTAGGCCTCTAAACGCATAGACTTCTAACGTTTAGAACACATGCATCCGATTTCACCAAACCTCCTTAGTCGCCTCTTACGACATGCATGGCAGGTAACAGTGGTTCTATTCTTTACACCCCAAATTTGGGCCCGGTAAACACTCGGGCGATTATAAAAACCTAATAAACTTAAAGAATAAATACAATTAGGTAACACAGAACTTAGCTCAGTTATAACCTAACACAAACAGCGCCTCATGAAAGAAGCTTACAAAGTAAGCTATGTGGAGCTAACAAGGAACTTCAACTGATATGCAACTACATTGAAGAAACCCATCTCATAGTGTAGACTAGCATATGAAACTTATCGCAAAGAAGAAGAAAAAGATATGACAGTAAGGTGTTGCCAAGGCTCGCAAGAGGAGCACAGAATAGTAAAACTGTGACCTACAAGGCATGTTGTAAGAGGGGACTACGGTAGGAGTATGTCGTGTGCTGTCGGGGCCCAAAAGTGAAGGAAAGAGTGTGCAGCAAAAGTGTGCCTGCCAAGCATGTCGTCAGAGACGACTAAGGATGGTTGGGCGTAGGCTGGCTACCTCACCCAGTAGAACAGATAAACTAAAAAAAACACTTCAACGAACATGGAAAGTACGAGTAAAAGATGACACTAGTTAACTAGCACCCGACTTGATACTTACCAAAGAGACCTTCCATCTGGGCATCACACAACATGAACTGCTTGTTTTCAGGATCCTGTCCAAATAAAGACAACCATTTGATCAAACAACAACTACATATATTTATTTATTTTTAAAAAGATGATATGTATATCTAAATTAAAAAGATGTGATCTTTTTAGTCTTTGGAGATGGTCATAGGAGTAACTGTGATGACCATGTTAGTCTAACCTGGACAGTATATATGGGGAATGGGTCTTGTTCCTTTTGCAGAAT
Source organism: Arion vulgaris (assembly GCA_020796225.1). Lineage (NCBI taxonomy): Eukaryota > Metazoa > Mollusca > Gastropoda > Stylommatophora > Arionidae > Arion > Arion vulgaris. The sequence continues at coordinate 6,222,430 of CM036756.1, read as the reverse complement.
TCCCTGTAGACTCTAATGTAGTGATGTCTAACTCGCACCTCGGGTGCCATGTCTTACATTCATGGCGCCCTACTTTACTTTGCCGACTTTAACAGTAGTCAGATTTAAGAAAAACACTTATTTTTCAATGAACACGATTTTCCTGTTTTAGCAATCTTGTTTTATTTTGTAACCATTCTACTGCCCCCTAACACCCACCGTTTGCATTTTCATTGGAGAAAGCATTGGCATCTTAAATATGACTATTGTTATTCTTTTTCTTCTTTGTTGTCGCACTGCTACCGGGTTGTTGCCCAGTGTCCTGGTTTTCTGTTTTTGTCTTGCGCTGTTCTGGTGGCTCAGGTGATTGTTATTTTTACTCTTTGACAGGATTCTGTTATGCTATATAACTATATTTTTCGTGGGCTTCTTCTCGCCTTTTATTCATGTTCTGTTGTAGAAGACTGCATATTATAAAGATTGGATGCATTCTTACATTGGCTAAACCACTTCATTCTTTGTTTCTCAATGTAATTCAAGAAGGGTTCTGTGCCAACTTTCTTTCTTGTGCTGGTGTTGGTGACTCTGTCTTTTCTGGTGTTGGTAACTTTTTGCAGGCATCCCATTTCACATGTAGTTAATTTTTGCGACTGTGCTTTGCTCATTGTCCATGTTTGGCTCTGATAACACAAAGTAGGTATGAAAATGCTGTTGATCATCTGTTGTTTAACGGTCAGTGAGATTTTTGGATGCCTTAACAATCGGGCTAACTGGTAGGTTACAGCATTTGCTTTTTGCACTCTAGACTATCTCTCTGTCTAGTCTTCCATCTTCTGTGAATATGTTTACTAAGTATTTAAATTCTTGCTCTTGGCCGATTGTAGTGCCATTGACATGGATGTCTAGTTTATTATGTTTTCTTCTGATATTCATTTTATCGGTTTTAGTGTTGATTTTCAGGTCATGATTTATACAATTGTGGTGCAAAATGTCAATATGTTGTAGATCTATTATTATTATTCGCCTGCACCTCCACAACCATTAGTCAGATATGTCCCAATATATAAAAACAGATAACACTGCTTTAATGTTTTCCTCCATAGAAAAGATAAAGCCCAGAGGTTCGAAGCTGAGCAGGATTTGCAGGGATGTCAGAAGATGGAAAGGACATATCTAACCATCAACTGCATTAGGGCCCCTTTCTTCAGATATATGGTCAAGGTTTACTCCTCTAGCCTTCTGCATAATGCGCTGACCCACAAGACAGTGGATAAATTCTAGATATTCTGCTCAATACAAACTGCTGAAACAATCATGACATCTGATCAACAAAACACAAGTTCTTTGTCCCTCAGTTAAAACCAGACATCAGCACTCTTTAACATTACATGAACAACTTGACTTTCTTATCAGTTTACATTAGACACACAAGTAAACAAATATCAAACCTGAAGATTCCTCTCCTTCACTATAGACCACAAAGTCTTCACAACTTCTGGCCTTGGCATCTGTAAGAAAAATCAACAAATTATGAACTCTATAGTCATACAACAACAATTAACAATGGACGTAGGTCTTCAGTGATCAATTTCACCAAAGACTAGATATATTAATAACTTTCAGTTAAGTTAAATCGGATGATGGCAGATGTATAACAGAAGTTAAAAAGAGAATAGGAATGGCCAAGGATAATTTCAATAGTATGAGAAAGTTACTGACATCCAAACAAATCACAAACAGGCTAAAAATTAGAATGATCAAATGCTATATATATCCTATATTAATGTATGGCTCGAAACATGGACAATGAACAAGCAGTTAGAAGACAGAATTGATGCATTTGAGATGTGGATATATAGAAGAATAGGCAGAGTTTCATGGACAGAAAAACAGACAAATAAACAAGTTTTAGGAAAACTAGGCATGAAGAAACAATTATTAAGAGAAATAAAATTCAGACAAGTAAAGTATTTTGGGCACATAAAAGGCATGACACCATGATAAAACATTTACTAGAGGGGAAAGTTGAGGGGAGAAGAGCAAGAGAAAGACCGAGAGATAAGTGGGAGGGAAACTTTAGGAAATGGACAGGTTACAGTCTGGCAGTGTGCAACACCAAGGCAAAAGACAGAGGATGCTGGAGATTCATTGCAGCCAACCTTCGATGTGGAGACGGCACCTGATGATGATGAAGTTAAATCGAGGTCTACCTAGATTGTGAGAGCCAGATATCATAGTAGTTAGTGCCCTAGCTTGTGAGAGACTAGATAGTGCCCTAGATTGTGAAAGACTAGATAGTGCCCTAGCTTGTGAGAGACTAGATAGTGCCCTAGCTTGTGAGAGACTAGATAGTGCCCTAGATTGTGAAAGACTAGATAGTGCCCTAGCTTGTGAGAGACTAGTTAGTGCCCTAGTTTGTGAGAGACTAGATAGTGTCCTAGCTTGTGAGAGACTAGATAGTGCCCTAGATTGTGAGAGACTAGATAGTGCCCTAGCTTGTGAGAGACTAGTTAGTGCCCTAGTTTGTGAGAGACTAGATAGTGCCCTAGCTTGTGAGAGACTAGTTAGTGCCCTAGCTTGTGAGAGACTAGATAGCGCCCTAGCTTGTGAGAGCACTGGTGGTTAGTACCAGATTGGGATGTCAGTACGAATATCAACAGAAGGATGATGCCAGAAATGCATTGTTCAATCTAAATATATGGAGACCTTACCAGAACAAAATAAAAAACCACATTAATTGTATTGGATTCAAAGATGTCTACTTTCAGTGTTATCGATATAAGAGAAGACTGCAGTAAAACTATGTAGCAATGGTGAAACATGTAAAAACAAACTACTGTAGTTTTACAAAGTACACTTTCAGCACATTTACATGGATCTGAATGCTTAAAAACATAAAAATTAAACACCTAGGCTGTCACCATTTCATACAGTCTGTCTTAGGAAACTTATCCGAATATTTTGACAAAATAAAATCATGCAACTGTCTATAGATAACAAATTGTGTTGACAAAACCCACTGAAAGCAACCATATATAAAACTGGAAGCTAGTGCTTCCTATAGCAAAATATAACTCACAAAAATACAATTCAATTAAATCAAGTGTCATGCCTGCTGGTGTAGGTGATCATGTGTCTCCACAACTCTCTTTTTCCTTGTGCGGTTAATCAGTTGTCGAACCACAATGTCAGACAGTCTAACATCTCCCATTGCCTTTCACCATCTCTCCTTCCTGAATTTTACCTGTTGTCACCAAATGTTCTAAACCTCCTCTTCACATTATATGCCTGAATAAACTTGATTGCCTGATTCTTTATTCTTTTGATAAGGTTTCTCTGTGTGCAGACCTCTTATAAAACATCATTTGGTTTTTTTTCCACTGTCCATGGGATTTTCAGCATTCTTCTGTAAAATCACATCTCTGTAGCTTCCAGCGATCTTATTGATTGTTTTTTATTGTCCATAATTCATTGTCATACATAGATATTGGTTCAATATAGCAATGAGTACTTTTCTGTAGTGTCATTGGTAGGAATTTGTGCGTAGTATGTTTTCCATTTTCATAAAAGCTGCTTTAGCTTGAGCTGTTCTACTCCTAATCTATTTTACTTCTTCCATCTGATGTTATGAATGTTCCCAGATACTTGAATTGATGGACATGTTTCAGTATTGTTTATTTTGATATTGCATTGTAGTTTTTCCTGTTTCTTAGAAATAACCATTACCTGTTTTCTTTACAGGTAAAAAAAAAAAAAGTAAAGAAACCCTGTCATACCTTGTGGTATATAGGGTAATACAGTGTTAGACCTGTATCGTTCATTGACCGTCGACATACGATGGGTGATGTGGTCAGCATTACGCTGGCCGCCTTTACTTTCCCTGAGCATGTCTGGTACCCAATTGAGGCTGGGTCGACCTGAGAGCCGTCACAGTCGGGAAAAAATTCCACGCCCGCTGTGGGAGTTGAACCCGGACCACCAGCCCTGAGAAGCGAGTTCACTAACAACTATGTTTTCTTTATATTCATGTTTAATCCTATCTTGTCACTTTCACTCACTATTATGTCTGTCAAGTCTGGGAGATCTTGTTCATTTGTGGTCATGAAATGGTACAATAAGGGTGGGATAAATCTCCTAAATATGAGATCAGTCATATAAAATGCCACAACATCCACAAAAAAGTCTTGTTTCAGAGATAGTAAATCTAATTGATAAGATGGCTGATGTTTGCTATTTGTTGTTAACAATTAACATTTGAACATAGAGGTGATGTGTGCAAACTGAATAAATGGAACATATATCACAAAAAACTAGCAAGCCAAGCCACAGAATGAGTTTTACAAAGCAACGAGTACAAGAACTCAGCAAATAGTACATTATTAGAATTCACAGTCTATCATATGTGCTTCCTGATGTCACAACAAATATGTATTTTCTAAAAGTGGCAGTGGAGGTACCTTCTTCAGTGACTTTGCCTGCGGATAACTTATTTAGATGAGACACTTTCATGTTCATTTGTTTCCTGTCTCTATGTTTTTCAAGTAGTACAAATGTACTTTTAATTCAAAATTTAAAAAAATTGTAATGAGACAGGTCATTGCTAGAAAATATGTAGTTTCCCAGTAATCTCCTAGAAATAAGTGAAGAAAAAAACAAGTTTCAATAGTCTTTAAGCTATTAGTCACAGATGCTAGCTAGTTAAGTGTTGAGAATAAACTATGAGTAGTCCGACAGCCTTCACATGGACTAACCAGTAACTGTAAATAAGACACAGAAATGCTAAGTAACCCTTTCAAACTAATTATAATTTTATTCAACAAAATGGTGCACATTAAAAAGTTATTGAATACTTAACGGAACAAAACTGCATACTTCTACAAACAAAACATTCATTTTAGATTATCTCAATATATATATATATAACAGGAAAACAAAAAGTAAAAGCTCAATAAATGGTGAATGATGACCACAAAACTCAAAACAAAATTGAAATTTGATCACAGTGATTAAGTTTTCTCTAACTTAACCTGACAGATTATCAATAAACAATTGTAGTTATAATCAAGCTACCGTAGAAAATGTCATATAAATAGACAATAGATATGAATTAAACCCAATTCATATTTATAATTATCATGTATACCTGTCCTGCGTTTGTCCTGAACATGTGTATACAAATTACATTATTGTTTAAAATTAGTTATGCTGCTAAAAGCAGGAATTAATTTTTCTCAGGGCGGAGTGTCGATCTTTAATTTATAGAATTTATACTAAAACTAGCTTTGCGTCAATCACAATGGGTTTGACTTCAACTAAAGCAACATCAGAACTGATATGACAAAAATAACAAAATCTCAAGCCAAATTATCACGATTAGCTTCTATGTCTACAGAATTCAGCCAAACTGGCAACATGTATCAACAAGCTAATAATAACTAATATCTAAACACTGTCATTCAATTTCTAAGATTATATTTCACTGCATCCACTGACTGATCCAACAAACCTCATTTGCTCCAACAACTGCAGCTAACTGCTCAGACAAGTGGCATGGGCGGCTGTAGAGTGAAGCTGATTAAAGAAAAAACATAATTAAGAAAAGGCATTGCATAGTTAAGTAAGGGGGGAAGTTCTTCCCAGTTCTGAGACATGGTCAAACAAGAATCATATGATCTTCAAACCCATCAATGATGTCTTTAAACATCAGGCTTACAGTAATTAATGAAAATCAATCAATTCGTGTGCATGATTATCTTGTATATGCTTCCAAATGAGAATATTTTGACAAATTAGTCAACAATGTATTGTCCTTGTTTTTTTGCATGTCCCAGATCCAAATTTGATTTGAATTCATTAATTTTGTTTAACAGCAACTGAGCATCTCTGGTGTTTTTACTTTGTTGTGATATGGCAGTTTGTGTGCCTTAAGAGTTATATCAGTGGGAGTTTCGCTCAACCAAGCAGAATTGGACCGCACAGGTAGTGGTCAGACTAAAGTAGACATCGTGGTCATCCAGACTGAGGATTTTATATGTAGGCATGCTCATGTGTTGCCACGGCTCACAAGGGGAGGAAAGAACAGTAACACTGCGACCTACAAGGTATGTCATAAGAGGTGACTGAGGTAGGGGCTTAGGGAAGCTACCCTAGTAAATAAAAACGCGCAGAAATGGATTGCTGGCCTACCTGTAGGCGCATAACTGACACAATGTACAATCACTCTTAGGCTCAGATCACAAAGAGTGGTTTAATAAGTGGTTGATATGGAGCGCTGGAAGAAGAAAAGACATACTGCAAGGTCTATGTGAACAATTAAGTCCCTACAGAAACAACAAATGAACAACAGTTTGTTGCTGTCCTATAAGACAGAACAAGGCATGATAGCCAGTGATTTCTTTATCTTATCTCTGATTAAGACAAAATGATGAATCAGACACGTACATCTAAGAAAAGTCAGAATGTGATCATTAGAACTAACTACACAAATAAGAAATACTTAACTAGCAACATTTTGTTTCAATCAGTAAATAGTGAGTTCAAGAACTGACATTGCACTCTGGGCTGGTACATAAGTTCAGATTCTTCTTAAACAGATGCAGTAGGATAAGCATACTGAATGTTTACATCATCAAGTGTTTACAATATGATTTAATCCTCCCTTCTATTATCCTACACATGATTCCAATATCTTTCATTTTCATCTTGATTCATCTATTGCAGTGTCCTTCTCAAGCAGACAATCACTGATTGACTACAGTATAAATTCAATGTCCATACTTAATGTCCGTGACATTTGTTTCATATAGAGATACAGTTTTGCGTTTCAATATCTCCTAATTGTGTTGGAATTTCTGCAATAACTCTAGGAGTACAACAAACCACTTGACAAACCATTTGGACAGTACCTATTTCACTGCAAGGTCCCTCCCATGACATGTTTTATTTTTAAAAACTATTTGGCGGATCCAATATTTGTGTAGAAATCTCTGGTTCTCCATTAAAAATTGTATTCTGCATCGCCATGTGGTGCTGGGGTCCAAAGGGAAGCAAAGAATAGTATCACTGCGACCTACAATGCATGTCGTAAGAGGCGACTGATGTGGTCCCTAGGGATGCTACCCTAGTAAATAAAAAGCAGCGCAGAAATCAGATGTGCTCGCCTACTTGTAGGCGCATAACTGGCACAATGTACAATTGCTCTTCGGCTCAGATCACATACAAATCCCACAGTGGCTGACAAGTGGTCGATATGGAGCGTCAAGAAGTATTCTGCATAACAGATTGTGAAAGTGTAGTTTTGTGTGTATTCTAAGAGTTAATAGTAGTACTCAACCAAGAAATATTTCATAATGACATACAAAATACAATCTAGTAATGTGATGGTAGTAATAAGCTGCATGCATTTTGAAGACAGTCATGTGTCAACTATTATTTTAGTTTTAGTCGTTGAATCATCATCACTGTACATCAACCAATTAGTCATACATGCTCCGATCTCCCCTCAATATGTCTCTCAGCATGTGGCGACATTGGTTCTGTTGGTTTACTATTCTTCTCTGGCATAGTGTTCTTGCCTAGCTACACCACATTTGACTTGGAATTCTTGCAGTCTGGTTAGTGTTGTGATTCACCACTATTACTGGAATCATTCTCTCTCTCTCTTAGGGAGTTTATAATTGGTTATTGGTTACTAAACTGACGTCATTGCACTCCGCAGACCCTGGTGCCAGTCTCCAAAGATATCTAAGAGTATGCATACTGATGGTTCCTGTGGTACGTGATTAAAACACCTCTCACTCTGCCTCTCAGGCATCCAGTTCGACTTGAACAACGGGTAACTCCAAACTGCTTAAATCGCTTGATCGATTCAACATCGATTTTAGTGTCCTCATCCAACAGAGAGTCTCAAAGAGACCGAAGAATATCCCCTTATCCATCTTCAACTCCCCAACAATCAATGCTGTTGATGCAAGCCTGTTCGCTCTCTCATTACCGCAAACACCCGCATGCCCATATAATATCAGCCGGATCTATTGCTTGCCTGCTTTTTATAGCAGCCATACCTGTAAGCTTATCAGTGTGTTCATTTACCCTTACACCTGGATGCCCTGGCACAAAAATAAAACCTTGACCTTCATTAACCTGTAGGTCAAAATAAAATGAAAAAGATATTCTAGTATGGCAATAAATAAATGTTACTGTTTGACTAAACTGGTTATTCATTACAGGGGCCAACCTCTAAAGTAAATTGGATTCTTCTGTAACACTTATATTCAGTAGTACATATATTCTTTATATTGCCTTGTTAAATATTCATGTTTCACACACATACTGAGAACATGCATGCTCTTAGTATTCTGATTGTTGCTTTCTATCAGTTTCATTCCATATAATTTTTAGTTTGAAGTTGTAATAGAAATGGTGAGACAAAACAAAATCCAATTTTGTCCCTGGGCTAGCAGGAGTCAGGGGTAATGAAAGAGCTGATATGCCCGCCTGCCCAGCGTGTTCGTAGCGCTTGGACTGCGGGTGACTAACCTCTGTGAGTGCGGGTTCAATTCGCGGCTGGCAGAAAAGCCACAGGTTCCCCAGATTCACGGTGTTCGTGGCACTGAACCGAAGGGTTACTGATGTCCATGGCACCGAGCCGAAGAGCTGAAAGCTCAAGTGCTTCTGAAAAAAAAAAAAAAGCTGATAGATTGGCTGGCATGGCTACGATATCAAAGGAGACTGCAATGGACCAAAATGATATTCTATACACATTGAGAGATTTTCCAAACATAGGAGTTTCATGGTGTCAATCCAGGCATAGACCAGATTATAGTGATGGGTGTTGATATTGGTACAGTCCGAAAAGGACGACATACCAAATATGCAAAGAGATTGATTAATCAACATGGAACTAATGTATTGGGCAGCTGGACATTGCTGGATTTGTTGAGGGGGGTTCGGAGCACCTATGGACATGACTGGAGTGCTATGATGATAGTCCTCATACAACTGATAACTGATTTTAGTTTGTTTTTTTAAAGCTATGTTTGTTCTTTTAATTTTCTTTATTCTATTTTCATCTTGTTAGCAGTGAATCAATATATTCAAAACTGTTTGACATTTGCTACATTATTCTATTACACAAGTCAAAAACAAAGTTACAACAAATCTGAGCACTAAAATATGACATAGATAAGATAGAAGCATAAACAGTTTTTCAATGAGGTTATTAGGTTATCAAATTAAGAATAGTATCCTGATTGGTCATCATTCACCTTGAACAAAAGCATGACACTAACATTAACAATAAACATGCTAGCAAGTGTACTATTTCAACCTCACACTTGACAACAGAAGTTACATATTTGAAGCAAATCACACAGAAACAATATATTATCACAAATGTGAACAATGAATCCTTGTTCTAATCATAGACAAGTGCAAGAGTAAATACTAACAGTAAACAAGAGTTTCAACTAGTCAATCTGCATTCCATGTCACTGTATAGTTGTATCTATTCTCTAATCCTGTTTTGCCTTTCAGCGTCAGGTTAAAAAAGGAGACACCTGGAGGCAACCTCTCTATGCGCCTTGTCTTTCTTTCTTTCTCCAGTCCTGATTTGCCTCACAGCTTCAGGGTAAAAGAGATTTCTAGAACAGGCTTTTGTGTGCACTTCATAAACAGTGACTTTCACCACCTCTGTTATCTCTGAGGTCCACCTTTTGCGTGGTTGGCATTTTGCTTTGTATCCACTGTATCGGAGCAACATTGCTCTTTGTCAACTATTTAATTTGTTGTTTCTTGATGAATTTAGTACTGATGTTGTACCCACTTTTTTTCTGATGTCTTCATTTCTAAACTGGTCTCTTCTTGTTACTCCCAGCATTCTGAGTAGACACTTCATCTCTGTCGTGACTAGTTTTCTTGTCATTTAATGTCAGCGCTCAGGTTTAGCAGTGATAGCTCTTCTCTTCTTCTTCTTCTTTGTTTTTACAATTTTAATCACTCTGTGATATGTTTGATCTTTGCCAGAACGTGTATACGTTGCACATTGGTTTGTAGGCCTAACGTATAGATTCTCACATTCAGGACACATGCATCCGATTTCAGCCAAACCTCCTTAGTCCTCTTACGACATGCATGACAGGTAACAGTGGTTCTATTCTTTACACTCCAAATTTGGGCCCGTAACCACTCGGACGGCAGTCATAGCATAATGTAGGGACAAACATTGTGTTGAACAATGCTCTTTTTGTGTTCATGTTGACATGTTTGCATTTTTAAATTGGTGTCATTTGTCCAGTGTTTCTTCTGCTTCGAAAGCTTCATATCAACCACTTGTTAACCACTCTGTGATTTATGTTATCTGAGCCTAAGAGTAATTGCATGTTGTGTCAGTTATGCACCTACAAGTAGGCCAGCACATCCGATTTCTGCTATGATTTTTATTTACTAGGTAGCTTCCCTAGGTCCTATATCAGTCGCGTCTTACAACATGCCTTGTAGGTTGCAGTGGTACTATTCTTTGCTTCCCTTGCAGGCTCGAGCACCACACGGACGAGGGCTCTAGTGTTTGATTTGCTTTGTTGCATCTATGATTAAACATTTAATTACATGTCACTGTAAATGTATATTAACTGTATTTGTATATACATAACTTAATGAGTTAGCTATCTATAATTTCCTATGATCATTAGATCTGATACCATGCTACAGTATAACCAGCAGATGTGGTACTATAAAGTGGTGAAACTCGTAAAAACAAAGTACTGTAGTTTTACAAAATACAAAAACAATACACAGCAAAGTTTCAACCAAAAGGCCTGTATCAAGCAAAGGATACAACAGAAGTGAGGAAATTCACTTCTTACAGGGCACACAACACATAGAATCAGACAATAAATTCCTAATGGTCCTAAAATGAAAATCTATAACTAAAAAAGGGAAAAACGAAATAAATGCAAAAAAAGAAGTGGAAAGAAGAAGATAAACAATAGAAATCAAAAATATATATATATAACATATACATTTAACATATACACATATAGAATATGGAGCATGACAAGAGAAAGTACTAAGAGGCATACGAATGTGGTGCATTGAGTCCATGAGGTTGAAATGTACCATGTAAAGATATAACGATTTCTAGAGTAAATTGACTTTGATCATCAGAGAAACATGATCGGATGGCTGTGACCTGTATGTACGAGCTCAAATTGTCCGTTTCATTGAAATGAGTGGCTACAGGGTCTCGCGCATTTACTTATATCAGTAAGTGTTGGTCAAAATGGTCAAGTTTGCCAGTTCGCTTATATATGCCTTGTCATAACGTTTACAAGTGATGGCGATTAAGTTGGATCCTTAAGTAAATCATCCTCAATAACAACAGTGAAGTTGTTTACTATAAAGTGGGGTTTTATGTTCTTAAAATGTTACTCATAAGCCTATTAGCTATTAATATGAGACAATTATCTCTGTATTAAATACTTTCTATTTTCTGACTGTTGAAGGGGATTCGGTATGGGATCATTAGCTATTTTCTTTGTTTTCATTAATGTAAATTTGTATAACATTTTGAAAGATTATAACTTAGAATAGTAGAAAAAATTAGTAAAAGAAATGTCAAGTTGCCATGGAAACAATACAAATGGCTTGCCAAAACAAAATTTCAAATCCTAAGGCTCTAATCTAATGAATGTAAATGAATTCTGTTTTCCTCTAAGGTGCGCAATTGTAATATCTAAAATTTATACATGATTTTTAGGATATATTAAATATTAATTTTTATAATTTGTTGGTAAAAATTCCTCAAAATTCAGTCAAAATAGCTGTTTATGGGGGTGTGTTTCCAATAATTCATAAAATTGTCTGCCTCTCATTTCCTGGTATGCCACAGTGGGCTGGTATCCACTGGAGAATAATTTTGTTGTGTTCTGAGAGCTTGTTTAGCTGTAGTGTCAACTCTCTTTCCATGTTATCTTTGGTTCCCTTTGTGGCCTGCAGGACGACAAAGTCGCAAAGGAAGACAAGTTTGTTGTTTTGGATGTTTTTTGCTGCAGTATTTTTGAGGCATCCACAATTGTCTGTTGTTCGGCTCTAAAATTTGTTGATAGTTCTCCAGTGGCACTTGAATTTGTTAGTGTGGTGCTGTCTTGGAGTATGATGATGGTTCCGTCCCTCCTTTCCTCGCTGTCGTGTCTGATGATCCGTCTGTGTATATATGGGTCCACTCGGGATGGGGTATGAGGTGTCAATGTGTTCTAGTGTCTTTGCTCTCAAGATGGGACCTGTTTCTTCACCCTTTTTGTCTACATTTGGAATTGTTGTTATCACTGTGAAGTTGGGCTGTAGGTCTGTGTTGTTGAATGGTACTATCATTTCCCAGGTTGCTGGGTCTTTTGAGAGGATGTCCATGTTTTTGCAGAGAGTGATTTTGACAAGTGATGGAAGCTGTGTCTTTTTATGCGGTTTTTGGTTGGTTCGTTGATTGTTTGGTGCATGGGGTTATTTAGTATATAATAATTGGAGATCTGTGTATGTGTGAGGTTACAGGGTTTGGTGTTGATATAAGTAGGGTCAAATGTCTTCAAAAGTCACAAAATATATTTTGGTTGAAAAGTCTCACAAGAAAGAAGACATTTAACACTGCTGGAGGAATTGTGCAACAAACTGAAAGTCTCACAAAAAAGAAGACATTTAACACTGCTGGAGGAATTGTGTAACAAACTGAAAGTCTCACAAAAAAGAAGACATTTAACACTGCTGGAGGAATTGTGCAACAAACAAACTGAAAGTCTCACAAGAAAGAAGACATTTAACACTGCTGGAGGAATTGTGTAACAAACATACTGAAATTCAGTCTCACAGGAAAGAAGACATTTAACACTGCTGGAGGAATTGTGTAACAAACAAACTGAAAGTCTCACAAGAAAGAAGATATTTAACACTGCATGAGGAATTGTGTAGCAAACAAACATCAAGACTAAATGTGTTACACAACTTTTGGCAAATGTCAAAACTTAACTTTTGATGGCCAAATGGTCAAAACAAAACAAACATTAGACTGACATTGAGATGTTTAAAATCTAAAAGCAAGCACAGAAAGTTTGACATGAGCAGTTCAATTGAGTTTCCAACCTTACAAATATCTTGGAAATTAAAGCCCAAGTTTCTAGAGACTCAAATGTATAGATAGATATTAGAAAAACAGGTGATAGTTCAGTTGTATTAATATTAGTAAACAGTTGACACAATTCACTTGTATTATTATTATGTATAAATAGTTGACAGCTCAGTCGATTAAACAATAAACAATTCGTAGCAAAGAGGAATGAAATGAGACTTACGCTTCTTCTTTTTTTCTGGATCTTTTTCTCTTTCTTTCTTTGGCTTAGGCTGAAAAATGGTGCACATTCATCAGTCATTATCAGACAAGCTGTCCATTATTTGTCACAATTGTAAGTCATATTAATATTTCAATTTATTGCTTTCAGATTTCCATGTTAATAATTCTAAAAAAGATAACAGTCAGCATTGGATTTCCTTCTTCTTCGAACACTCCATAGTCGACTCACTTGTTATCACAAAGTGTAATTTGTATATCTCATCCTTCTTCTTCAGACGCTCCATATCTACCACTTGTTAACCAACTGTGATTTGTATGTGATCTGAGCCTAAGAGTGATTGTACATTGTGCCAGTTATGCGCCTACAAGTAGACCAGCACATCGGATTTCTGCTATTCGTTTTATTTACTGGGGTAGCTTCCCTAGGTCCTACATCATCTTACAACATGCCTTGTAGGTTGCAGTGGTACTATTCTTTGCTTCCCTTGTGGACCCGGCACCACATGAGTGACTAGGTTTCCAATATTGCCATAAAGTATTTTCCTGAAGGAAGACCAGTGTATGGTACATGTAAGTTTCCATTCAAAGTATGTCCTGCAAGTTAATAAGAGTTCAGTCATCATCAAGCTGCTGCCACACATCTGCTATGTCTATCTACACATATTGATCCATATGTCACTATCACAACAGGGGTCAATCACTTGTCACTATATTAACAGTTGACAATCATTTGTATATTCAAACTTGCTAACATAACCAATCTGGCATATCCAGAACATGAATAAGTCAAAACCAGCCTTAATAAATGCCAAGTTGACCTATTTCAGTTGGGGGTGATTCTCAAACAAAACATATCTTTCTCATACTTAAAAAAATGTTAGGTTGTGGACACTGGTTAAAGTTCAAGGTGATGTAAGACTAGCGTTTGCTCTTATCAACCAAGTTAGTCCCTCTTTGTGATCTGTGTGCTTTGCACAAAGAACATGAGTATGTTGCGCCCCTATGGCATGTAAGACAGGCACAATCCAATTTTAGCCAAAATGTATCCGTATTATCCAACAGGAAACAAATTTGTGCAGACAGGTAACTAAGATTTACAAACTGAAAACCCCACTTTAAAGTACCCCATCTGGAGTTATGCTGTAGCATGGTATCATATCTCATTGATACTCATGTCAAAAAAAAAGTGATGTAACTTTGTCTGACAATGATAATTATTGAGGGAGAACAAGTTTGAATATCTTAATTCATTGATAACAAGCATTGAAGAAGAGGAATAGCAAGGTGAAGAATGATACAAGATGTGATGTTCAAGGTGAAACTAGACATTCAGTAGTGAAATTAGACAGTGTGACCATATCTGCAACAAAACTCAATATAGGAACAGGATGTGGTGTAATTTCATGATCTCTTTTATATTCTGACATGGTATACGACAATGAAAACACACCAAACAGGCATACCTTGAATAGCATGGTTTGATTAAAAGTTTCACATATTCTGACCAAACAAGCAAATTCTTCTATATAAGGAAACAAAAAGACAAGTGGGATTGCAGAATCACTTGCAGATTGCTGAGTGATGCACAGAATTATTGGGAAAAGAGATAAATGATTTTAAAATATGCTGAACAACAGAATAACAAGTACAGACAAGACATTGCACAGAGATATGTCTACACTGAGGGTCTTCTGTCGCTAAGCCGCTGCCTTGGTTCCAAGGTCGCAGGTTCGAATCCAGACCATACCGTTTGGTCCTGTTGCATTTTTCCAGAGACCCATAGGATCGTTGCCAGAGCTACAGAGTTTGTGCAATACTCTTGACAAGTGTTGTGCCATTTCTGTGCATGGGGACCGAGCCATATGGGGGTAAAACCTGGGAGTAAATCCTTCGGCTTTAGACCCCCCTTTTTTTTAAAGATGTCTACACCAGGTGACTTAACACTTCAAGAAAGTTATAACCCAGACTACATGACTTGTCCTAACAAAACTGATTGAGAAAAAATGAATAATATTAAATGTTCCCAAAAGTACTTACAGCTGCAGCTCGTCGTCGACGCAAACCAGTTTCTTCATCCTGCAACTTCTTGGCCAGATCTTCATCATCCATCTAAACAATAATCAAATCAAACAAGAAGAAACTGGTGAGTAAACCACTTAAATAATTGAATCATTAAAATTATTCTAAACTTTCAATATTGACGCTAAATTACAAGATTTTCAATTTCAATGTTGTATCAATCCCAACAAATAGCAGCGAGTTGGAAAATGACTAAAGATATAGAAAGTAAGGGGAATGCATATGAAAATAGATTCGAAAAATAATGAACAATAAATGGGACGAATTCAGAAGTGATGAAGTCAGAGAAATGTCTGGTCAACCACTTTTTTTTTTTTTTTTTCGTCCGCTTTCAACTCAGACGAGTTTCATCTCTGAAACTGATTTTTGCGTGAAAATCCGTTTTCCAATTTCTTACAATGGCAGCAGCGTGCACATTGTAAATTACTTTACACTGGCAGCCGTGTGCTCAATGTACTCGTAATTAGTATTCCCTCGCCATACAGGCAGATTTTCTCCAACTTCAGAGGTACTCAAGTTATCGTCTTGAGTAAGACCAGGGGACTCGAACAAATGCCGGACAGTAGGTTCGAACCCGAGCTATGAGGCGTCTCACAGCTAGCAGGCAGAGCTACTATCAACTACTCTAGGCAGTCCCCTGGTCAACCACTAGTAACAACTGTTTTAAGAAAGAGATATGTTGGGCATACTCTGAAAAGAAATTTTCAAAGTATCACAAAGCAGGCGTGAGCAGCGTAGCGTAGTTGTTAGTGAACTCGCTTCTCAAGGCTGGTGGTCTGGGTTCAACTCCCGCAGTGCGCGTGGAATTTTTCCCGACGGCTCTCAGGTCGACCCAGCCTCAACTGGGTACCAGACATGCTCTGGGAAGTAAAGGCAGCCGGCGTGATGCTGACCACATCACCCATCGTGTGCCGACGGTCAATGAAAAAAACAGGCCTAACACTGTATTGTCCTATGTACCACGAGGTATGAAAGGGTTCTTTTACTTTTAACAAAGTAGGCATTGAAGAAAGAAAGGACACCCTAAGGAACCCAGAAATGAACTTTACTGAGAGAGGTGAGAAAAATTTGACTCAATTCCATACAGGAGATCTAATGACTTGCCCAGGATAGAGCACTGTGGAGTAATTACTTGTAGGCCCTATCTAATGTATAATAATAAGATATAAGGGAAGACTGTAGTCAAATTATGTATCAATGACAAAACATGTAAAAACTAAGTACTTATACAGCAAAGGATCAAAGAATACAACGGAAGCGAAGAAATTCAGACTTCTTGGGCATAATGTATAAACATAATGTATACAGTCGAACAATAAATCCCTAACGGCCCTAAAACCATGTCTGCCGTCCAAGAAGTCTGAATTGCATCGCTTCTGTTGTATCCTTTGCTTGACAAAGGCCTTTTGGTCAAAACATCGCTGCATATTGTTTTTGTACTTTGTAAAACTACAGTACTTTATTTTTACATTTTTCGCTATAACAATTTAGAGAGAAATATAAAAAAAATTATGATAAAATCTTAGACGGCAACCCCTTTTCAGCTCATAACTAAATACACTTCACAAAACTATCTCACAATCAATTCCATTTTATATATCAGATCTGTAGCAGGAATAAATTGATAAACAATAGCCTAGTTTATCAAATGCTGTGAACTCTACACAATCATAAACATTAACTTGATTCAGTATTTCATAATATATCTTTTTCTTCTTTTCCTTGGATACAGACTGAGAAAAGTCAGTGACTGGCACGTCTTGTGGCAATAATATCTCTTCATCTTGTTTGGTCCCATGGTCATACTTATTAGGAATCCCTGACTTAACATACAATGTGCATCTTCTCTACTATTCACAAAATGGTGGTTTCACATTGCGCACCAGTCTAGCTTCGGCCATTTTTACATTTATAATTCAACCCACGATATTTAGAATGGATTGATGAGCTCCAGAGTATACACCAGAATTTGGTGAGTTCTGTATCTCTAGGACCTCCACCAGCTCTGAGATCATCTGCCAGTTCAGAGCCTGTGAGAGAATTCATATTTGTGGTGTACAATAGTAACGTAAGATATAAATCATTCCAGAGATTCCGTAGAGAAGAAAAGCAAGAATTTATGTAAAAATCGGTTATAGGAACCATATTAGGTGCCATGACGCATCTGAATTCATTGCAGGCAAACACACACACACACACAAAAATTGCTGGTGGAATAGCTCTTTTGACAGCGGTTAATTGTTTGGAATTCTTGACACACAATGAACAAGATGGGGACAAAAATAAATAAACAGCCTTGAATTACTTC
This sequence comes from Arion vulgaris, assembly GCA_020796225.1. Lineage (NCBI taxonomy): Eukaryota > Metazoa > Mollusca > Gastropoda > Stylommatophora > Arionidae > Arion > Arion vulgaris. The sequence continues at coordinate 6,204,728 of CM036756.1, read as the reverse complement.
CAGTCTGCCCCTTTTTCCCTAAAATGTATGTGTTTGGAGCATCAGAACAATACACAACAAAATGTCATCAAACCTGTTTGATACTGGACATAACTGGATCTTCACTGTCCTCTGCTTTACCTGCAGATTTTCTTTTCTGTTCAGAAAAAAATAAAAATATCATTAGTAAACAAATACATTATCATTGTAATACTAACAGACACATACTCTTTACTAAATTATACTAAAAAACACAGTGGAGACCTTTTGGCTTGGTTCATCTAATGACATATAACTCTTCTTACCACAAACTAAAACAGCACTACATCAATGGAAATGTGACACTGTGTTTCGTACCAAAGTTACAGAATTACTTTCAATTTCTACGTGATTACAAAAAATTCATAGCGGCACTTGATGATCTCAGAGTAGTCCTATTGGAGATAGTAAAAAAATATAGACATCATGTGAGCTTCTTCTTCTCCTTTGAACGCTTCATATCAACCCATTGTTAACCACTCTTTGTGATTTGTATGTGATCTGAGATTAAAAGTGATTGTACATTGTTCCAGTTATGTGCCTACAAGTAGGCCAGCACATCCGATTTCTGTGATGCTTTTTATTTACTAGGGTAGCTTCCCTTGGTCCTACATCAGTCGCTTCTTATGACTTACATTGCAGGTCGCAGTGATACTATTCTTTGCTTTCCTTGCAAGCCCTGGCAATCATGTAAGCAAGTTGTGCATGTACAATATCCCTTAGCAGGTACAGAACAAAATAAGAGTTGGTTGTGTACCGTTGCCATGGCAAAATTTGAGATAAAACATTTAATTCCTACCAAACTTACTATCACAGAGCAGTCAAGAAAGCAAATCTGTGAGAAAAAAACACATAATGAAATTGAATGTACTGGTCAAAAATACGAAGACATTGCAACTTTAATATAAACATTGCACAATGTACTTATGGTCGAATCATAAAGAGTTCTATACAGGTGGTTATACAACACTGAAAGAAACAATAAAACAGCAAAACCATAATTTTACTACAAAATATACTGTCAAATAGTAGTGAGACAACAAGTGACAATACATACCTTCAGTTTTGATACTGATGATGATGATGAGGTTGATACTGTCTTTTTAGCTTTTTTCTTTGGTACCTGTGAGAATTAAAAACTTTCAACTTTACCAATGTTAAAAATTATGTGATGTTTGTTGACAACTAAAAGGATACAAACTTTCACTTCGAACTCTACTTTCCTTTCACCCCATAACTCAAACCATTATTCAATCAATCAAGTGCCATGCCTGCCGGCGTAAGTGACCATGTCTCTCCACAACTATCTCTCCTTGATGCAGTTAATCAGTTCTGACATTGCTCTTTGTCAAACCACAATGTCAGACCATCCAACATCTTCTCCCTCTGTCTTCCACAATCTTTCCTTTCCTGAATTTTACCCATTGCCACCAAATGTTCTAAACCTCCTCTTCGCATTATATGCCCGAAGAACCTTGATTGTCTGATCTCTTATTCTTTTGATAAGGTTTCTTTGTGTGCAGGTCTATTTTAAAACTTCATCATTTGTTTTCTTCGCTGGCCATGGAATTTTCAGCATTTTTCTGTAAAACCACATCTCTGTGGCTTCCAGTGATCTTATTGATTGTTTGTTCATTGTCCATGATTCGCTGCCATACATAAACATGGGTTCAATATAGCACTGAAGTACTCATTTCCGCAGTGTCATTGGTATTGATTCATGCATAGTGTTTTTCATTTTCCTAAAAGCTGCTTTCGCTTGTGCTATTCTACTCCTAATCTCTGTTTTACATCTTCCATCTGATGTTAGGAATGTTCCCAAATACTTAATCGATAGACTTGTTATACCATTATTACTCCCTCTCTATTGGAACTTTTCTTCATTTGTATCATTCTGTGGGTTTTTCCCATCCAGAAGCACTTGAGTTTTCAGCTCTTGCTCTGCTGTCATGGACATCGTAACCATCGGTTCGGTGCCACGAACACCGTAAATCTGGGGAATTTGTGGCTTTTTCTGCCATCCCGCAGAATTGAACCCTCACACACAGAGGGATAGTCAACCGTAGTCCAACGCGCTACGAAAACGCTGGGCAGACGGGCGTATAATTCTTTAACAACTATTGTTCATAAGACTTTGGAATTATCAAAGCATAAACATTGTCCAACTGATCTCACTTTGTCTGTGCTAATCTTGACATTTCTCTTTTGCTTTTCATGATACCAAATTAACTTGGTCAGTAAAGGTTGATATACAGATTGTATTTAGTTCTTTCATACAGTTGAACAATGACAACTGATTCACAAATACAATCACATACATTGAACAATGACAACTGATTCACAAATACAATCACATACAAGAAGCAAACTAAATCAAACAAATGTCAAACATCTCAAAGTTGTACATACAAAATAAGACAGTTAAGAATGGCATATATTGTTAAACTATTTAAAATCTGGAGATTAGAAGCCTTAAAGGATAATATATCCTCACACCGCAGACTGCTATTTAAAACCTTCCGAAGCATGGACAGAGTCAGATACAAAAACTTTCCTAGCAAACAGTCTCTAAAAGCTATTAGACGGAAGGATAGATGACCAGAACCTCCATCTTCATACTGGTAGCAGTAGTCCTATCTACTTATTTCCGGTGTGCAACAACCCTAACATGTGCGCTAGCCAGAAAACTCTCAGAATCTCTCACCATGATGCACAAGACACATTAATACATATATGATCTCTTACTTCCAGCTGTTTAATGTTGACATCTGCTGTCTCATTGCCCCAATTTCTACATTTCCTTCCAAGAGTAACGATGAAGCTATGGAAGCTTGCCATGTTCCCATTTATCGGGATATATTATTCCCCCTATCAACAAATATCACAGCTTCTGTATACTAGCAGCACAAGTGCTAACTCATTAGCACAAACAACTAAAGTGACTTATAATGGAATTTAGGAATGCAGAAAGAGATGACACATAATGACATTGTATATCAATGTTTGTAGTATGAAATGCAGCATAGAGAGTATGACTCATTAAGCACTTATGTATGTTTGTGAGTAGTGAAGAATGCAGCATAAGAAGAGAGTAGGACACAATTAATGACACTTTGATATAAATGTTTGTGAGTAGTGAAGAATGCAGCATGAAGAGTATGACACATTATGACCTTGTAGATATGTTTGTGAGTAGTGAAGAATGCAGCATAAGAAGAGAGTATGACTCAATTAATGACACTTGTATGATATGTTTGTGAGTAGTGAAGAATGCAGCATAAGAAGAGAGTATGACACAATTAATGACACTTAGATATGTTTGGAGTAGTGAAGATAGCATAAGAAAGTATGACTCATTGTGACACTTTGATATAATGTTTTAAAAGAATGCAGCATAAGAAGAGAGTATGACACAATTAATGACACTTGTATGATATCAATGTTTGTGAAGTAAGATGCAGCATAAGAGAAGTAGAACACAATTAATGACACGATGATATATGTTTGTGGTAGTGAAGAATCAGCATGAAAGAGTATGACACATATGACACTTGTATGATATCAATGTTTGTGAGTAGTGAAGAATGCAGCATAAAGGTGGGACAATGACCTTGAATATGTTTGTGAGTAGTGAAGAATGCAGCATAAGAAGAATGACACTTTGATATAAATGTTTGTGAGTAGTGAAGAATACAGCATAAAAAGAGAGTAGGACACAATTAATGACACTTGTATGATATAAATGTTTGTGAGTAGTGAAGAATGTAGCATAAGAAGACACAATTATGACACTTTGATATATGTTGAGTATGAAGAATGTGCATAAGAGTAGGACACATTGACACTTTGATATAAATGTTTGTGAGTAGTGAAGAATGAGCATAAAAGAAGTAGGACACAATTAATGACACTTGTATGATATCAATGTTTGTGAGTAGTGAAGAATGCAGCATAAAAGAGAGAACAATATGACACTTGTATGATATCAATGTTTGTGAGTAGTGAAGAATGTAGCATAAGAAGAGAGTAGGACACAATTAATGACACTTTGATATAAATGTTTGTGAGTAGTGAAGAATGTAGCATAAGAAGAATGACACTTTGATATAAATGTTTGTGAGTAGTGAAGAATACAGCATAAAAGAGTAGGACACATTTGACTTGTATGATATAAATGTTTGTGAGTAGTGAAGAATGTAGCATAAGAAGAGAGTAGGACACAATTAATGACACTTTGATATAAATGTTTGTGAGTAGTGAAGAATGTAGCATAAGAAGAGAGTAGGACACAATTAATGACACTTTGATATAAATGTTTGTGAGTAGTGAAGAATACAGCATAAGAAGAGAGTAGGACACAATTAATGACACTTGTATGATATCAATGTTTGTGAGTAGTGAAGAATGCAGCATAAAAAGAGAGTAGGACACAATTAATGACACTTGTATGATATAAATGTTTGTGAGTAGTGAAGAATGTAGCATAAGAAGAGAGTAGGACACAATTAATGACACTTTGATATAAATGTTTGTGAGTAGTGAAGAATGCAGCATAAGAAGAATGACACTTTGATATAAATGTTTGTGAGTAGTGAAGAATACAGCATAAAAGAGAGTAGGACACAATTAATGACACTTTTTGATATAAATGTTTGTGAGTAGTGAAGAATGAGCATAAGAGGTAGGACACATAATGACACTTTGATATAATGTTTGTGAGTAGTGAAGAATGTAGCATAAGAAGAGGTAGGACACAATTAATGACACTTTGATATAATGTTTGTGAGTAGTGAAGAATGAGCATAAGAAGAGTAGGACACAATTAATGACACTTTGATATAAATGTTTGTGAGTAGTGAAGAATGTAGCATAAGAGAGAGTAGGACACAATTAATGACACTTTGATATCAATGTTTGTGAGTAGTGAAAATACAGCATAAAGAGAGTAGACACAATTAATGACACTTGTATGATATCAATGTTTGTGAGTAGTGAAGAATGCAGCATAAAAAGAGAGTAGGACACAATTAATGACACTTGTATGATATAAATGTTTGTGAGTAGTGAAGAATGTAGCATAAGAAGAGAGTAGGACACATATGACACTTTGATATAAATGTTTGTGAGTAGGAAGAATGTACGAAGAGAGTAGGACACAATTATGACTTTGATATAAATTTTTGTGAGTAGTGAAGAATGTAGCATGAAGTAGGACACATTGACACTTGATATAAATTTTGTGAGTAGTGAAGAATGAGCATAAGAGTATGACACAATTAATGACACTTTGATATAAATGTTTGTGAGTAGTGAAGAATGTAGCATAAAAAGAAGTAGACACAATTAATGACACTTGAATGATATCAACGTAGTGAAGAAATAAAATATACCAACTTCATCTCCTGATTCTGCATCAGTATCCCCGCCGCCACCACTCACACCATTCTCGTCATCTTTATCTTCTTCCTCATCTTTAGCTTTCTCTTCCTCTGCATCATCCTCATCTTCATCAATCATTTTCATCACAAGTTTATCGATTTCTTTTTTCCTGTAACAAAATTATTCCAAAAAACATATAAATAGGTAAGTTCTATCGAAATTTATTACAAGGCAGCAGGAACAATTGATTCTACTGAAAATAATTTCAACTATTCAACAAGTTTTTATTCTGCAAAAATATGAGAATTCAAATCTATTTTACTAAAGAAAAGTTGAACAATTAAAATATAGCACACTCGCAAGGGGAGCAAAGAATAGTAACACTGCAACTTACAGGGCATGTCGTAAGAGGTGACTAAGGTAGGAGCCTAGAGAAGCTACCCTAGTAAATTATTCTTCTGCATTCTCACTAGATTGGGATTTCAGATTCTCTAATAAAGGCAGCCGTCTGCCTCAGATTATCAGCCACGCAATACAGATTATCTTGGATGTTAGTATAAGTGGGCCACCTCTTTCATCTCAAGACTACATACTGGGGCCAGTTCTGTAGGATATAATTCCTATGATTTCTGCTTTCCTGTTTGTGCCAACCTCTTCCCGCAGTAAATTTTGGCCACCCTCGTGATGGTAGGTCTGACATTCTTACTGCGTGGCTAAATCTCTGAGGCAGATTGGCAACTGCAGAATCCATTATCCCATTCCACATTGAGAGGGGTCGTTGCACCATGTTATGCACCTTACGGCCTGGTGCATCCGTTTTCTGCAAGCATTTGTTTCGGTTAGCATTCCCTAGCGGGCGGACATGTGTATCCGATTTCAGCCAAACCTCCTTAGTCTGCCTCTTATCACATGCCATACAGGTAACTTGGATTCTAGTTAGTACCACCTCCATCTCAAGACTACATATGGGGCACTTCTTTTTTTTTTTCTGCTTCTGTTTGTCCACTCTTCACCAAAATTTTGCCACCTCGTGAAGCTGATTTTTGCGTGGTAAATCCGCGTTACTCAATCTTCTCACCAATTGAGAGAGTCGTTGCACATGTGTAAATTACTAACTGGCATCCGTGTCTGCAAGCATTTGTTTGGTTAGCATTCCTCGACATTATCCAAGGCAAACTTTTCTCCGACTCAGAGGTACCAGTTTCGTCCTTTACACCAGGGCCGAAAGGCGACCTAATAAATAAAAAGCATTGCATAAATCGGATGTGCTGGACTACTTGTAGGCGCATAACTGGTACAACATACAATCACTCTTAGGCTCAGATCACATACAAATCAAAGACTGGTTTAACAAGTGGTCGATATGGGAGCATTCAAAGAAGAAAATATAGCATGCTTCAAAAAGTTTACATACTCAAAGCATCTTGAAAATTGATGAAAAATAACCAGCTATGACATAGTTTTAAAAACTGTGTGTTAATATTGTCTAGATGGGAACATTCTATCATATCTTGCAATCAAAATTCCTGATACATTTGAACACTTTGGATATACATTTGTTTACCTAAATTGTATTCAAACAGTGCGCTTGTAGCATTTGTGCTACTATGTGAAGGATTCAGCAGAAGATAAAGAGACAATAAGTATAAAAGGTAGACAGAGGGGTATGTGTAGAGATGGCAGCTTATGTGGCAGAATATTGTTTGTTCAAAGGATATTAGCTTTTATCATTTATCAAGCACAATCATGATATTTGCATTATTAAAAATTGAATATTTCTAGGTTCATTTTATGATTAAAAAATGGTTTCGAACTGACTTTGCCATGTAAATTAAAATTGATAAACCTCTTATCAGTTTAACTTTCAATGCATCAACAGCTTTGATATATTGTAATATATAGATATATTGAAACCGGAGTAAAGCAAGGCTGTATTCTATCTCCGCTATTGTTTGGAGTGGCTATTGACTGGGTGATGCGAAAATGTTTCAGGGCAAAACTGGCATCGATTGGGTAGAAAATAGTCAACTAGAAGATTTGGATTTTGTAGATGATATTGCCTTGTTAAGTAGAAACAACCAAGATATGCAAAGAAAAACAGACAACTTGTCATCTATAGCATCAAAAGTTGGACTGCAGATAAGCTATGAAAAACAAATATAATGAAGACACCTATGGCAAGTAATGCAGATATCACACTGGAATCTAAAATGATAAAAATAACAGAGCAGTTCACCTATTTAGGTAGCAATTTTGATTGCACAAGAAATGTTAACAAAGAAATTATGATACGAATTGGCAAAGCAACATCAGCTTTTAAAAGTCTAAATAAAATATGGAACTGCAAGTTATATAACATTAAAACTAAATTACGAATTTTCAATTCAAATGTTGAGTCAATCCTAACATATGCTAGCGAGAGTTGGAAAATGAAAGAAAGCAAGTTGAATGCATTTGAAAATAGATGTCTGTGAAAAATAATGAATATAAAATGGAACGAATTCAGGAGAAGTGATGACATCAGGGACATGTCTGGTCAACCAATAGTGAAAACTATTATAAGAAAGAGAAGAAGGAGATATGTTGGGCACACCTTGAGGAGAAATGATCAACGAATATCAAAGCAGGCATTGAAGTAGGATGTAAAGGGTTCAAGAAAGAGAGGTCGACCTAAGGAGACCCTGAAACGAACTTTGCTGAGAGAGGCAGGAAATATCGGTCTCAGTTCCATGGAGGAGATTCAGCGAGTTGCCCAGGATAGAGTGGTATGGAGAAATTACTTGCAGGCCCTATGTAACATATAACGGTACGAGAGGAATTATTATTATTATTAATATATAGTTCCTGTTGTAATGATATTTTCACAAGAATAACTAGGACAGTATAGTGTTTTCACTACACATACAAATCGTAATCATCAGTTGTTTTTGATAAATCTGATCACTTATGACAAAACACATTGACATTCTAATGAAATATCCCTGGAGTAGCTTGGAAAAGCATGGTTGATAGATAATAGATGATCTTGTGTAATTCTGATTTTAACACATTTCATTGTTTACTTGAGGATCATGTTCATCACACATCTGACATGTCCATAAATGCTCCAATCTACCCCCAAGCACGTGTTTAGACTAGCAATTCCCGTTCTGTGCTGGTTGATGTATCTACTGGGGTTTCTCTCATGGTTATCCAATGTTGCCGCATCTATCTGTACGCATAGCTTATGTAACCGAAATAGAGAATCTTTGTCCAGCTCATTTCTTTTGTTTTCCAGTCTCACTTTCCATGTTGCCGTGACCATTGTTTTGTTTGAATCATTTTGTCTGTCACTGTTGTAGAATGTAAACACACCGAAATAACAATACTATACAGGAAGATCTCAGCTCGGTGCACGTAACTAGTTAACTCTATAGCACATATCTAAAAAACATGAAACACAATCAAATATTCTTGGTACGAACAACAATATGGTTGATAGATAACTCATAACAATGTATAAATTTGCTACATAAATCGTATCAATAAAGAAAACTGCACAATAAATGCTCTATTTAAAAAACAAAGGCTTTCTTTTTAAAAATAACTTATCAATTAAGTTTGTTAGAATGTGTGAGACGTCCGTCTTTCATAATATTTTCTACAACATTACAAATGACCATGTCAAAGGCAAGTACGACTAGAATGGTTAACAAAATGTCAACAAATTTTCACTTTAAAATAAGTTTGGAGAAACAGTGTATTCTAAACAAAAATATGCGAACTGCAAATCAGAAAATCAGTTAAAGCATATTCAACTAAAAAAGATCTATAAATCTTCACGAACATATTTAAAATATAAGCTATTTTGTACAATAAAAAAGCATGTTGCTTCAACTGGATAGTCATCTAATGTATACCATTCATCTTCTTCTTTGCGATCGCTATTTTGATGATTATACCGTTAGATGCATTCTTTTGATGAAGTCAACTGTTGTCTGGAGTTCATCTCTGGTGCCATGTAGTTTTGAATGTAGTGTTGTGTTGTAGGGCCAGCATTTCTTTCTTGAGAGGACATACAGGGGACAGTCTTGCAGGACATGTTCTGTGGTTTATTCAGCGGTGCCACCCCGAGGGGATGGGGACAATCGCAGCCTGTGTAGGTGTTTGTTCAGTCTGTTATGACCTATTCTGAGTCGGAAGATGATAGTCTGTCCTTGTCTGTCAAGTGTGTGGTAGTCATCGTTGGGTGGTTTAGGTTCTTTTCTAACGTCCACGATAGTTCTTTTTTTTTCAAAGTATGTGATTCCATTTTCTACTTGTTCACATTCTGCTCCTTTTTTGCAAGTTTGTCTGCCTTCTCGTTACCTGGCACCCTATAGTGTGAAGGTACCCACTGAAGTGTAACTCTTTTGTTGGTAGAGATCCTGCTGAGCTCTTTTCTCAGGGCTGGATGGTTACTCTGTAGGGCTTGCAAAACAGATAGTGCATCTGTGAAAAACACCACTTGTTGGCAGTCAGAGTTGGAACTATTGAACATGATTGCGGCCTGTAGTAGTGCTTGAGCCTCTGTGGTGTAGTTTGAACAAAATTTACCAGTTGGCATGTGCTTTGTTTCGGTGTGATTGTTGGGATATGTAATATAGATACCAGCCCCTCCATTCTTGATTGCGTCTGTTGCAGATCCATCGGTGTAGGCGTGGATCTATGATTGTTTAGGGTAGTTTTATTGGATCATGCACATAGTGACTGTTCTCTTCTGCAGGTCATTGTGTATCTCTCCCGTTGTGATTCCACTAATTGTTGTGTTGATTTTTGTTGTATCGCTAACTTGTTCCCAGGGGACAGGGTGGAGATTAGGTATCAGCGGTGTTGTATGCATTGGTAGTGGTAGGTCATCTTGGTACTGTCTTTTTAGTCGCTTACCCCGATGGACGAAGCTGCTGCGTTTAGTCGTCCAAGTGCCAGATCATTTAATCTTGCTTTCATTAGATGCAAGGGCATACTGGTGTATTTCTCCATCTGGATCATATTTTTGGTTTCCTTCTGTAAGCCAGGGCTTGTACACCAGTAGTTATCTACATCTCTGTGATAGGCGTAGATTTCATGGCTTCGGTGATGATCCTGAGTGCTTGATTTTGCACTCTGTCCAATGTCTGTAGGTGTGTGTTAGCAGCTGTAGCCCATGCTGTTGAGCCAAACTCTAGGTGGGATCTTATTGTTCGTTGTAGACTTTCTTAAGTGTGTGTTCATTAGCTTCCCAGTTGGTACCTGCCAGTTTTCTGAGTATTCCAATTTTTCGTCTGGCCTTTCCTTCTGTGTTTTCTATATGCTTGTTCCATGTGAGTCGTTTATCAAATGTGATCCCTAGATAAGTTGGATTGCTTTCTTTTTGTATTGGAGTGGTTCCTAAGTGTATGTTGGCTGCTTTGTCCCTGGGGGAGAGGGAGAATAGTGTTGTGGAGGTTTTGTCTGTGTTGATTGTAACGTACCACTTCTCTGCCCATTCCATAAGTTTATCTGCTGCTCGATGTATTCTACTAGTTGCAGATGTTGTGTGTTCGTCTGCGCACCATAGCACTAAATCATCTGCATATAAAGCAGCCTTCACTCCTGCTGGCATATCCTTTACTAGGTTGTTGATGTAGACAAGGAAGAGAGTTGGAGACATAACTCCTCCCTGAGGTACCCCCTGACGCAATAAGACCTTTCTGCTCTGATGTCCATCGAGTGTGACTCTGACTCTTCTATTATGTGGGAACGATTGGATCCATCTTAGCATGTTGCCTTGGATTCCATTTCTTTTGAGCTTTGCAATAAGACTGTCTTTCCACACCTTGTCGAAGGCCTGCTTGAAATCTACCCATAATGCTAGGACTTTTTTTTCTCCTGAAAGGCATCTTCAACGGCCTGGGCTACATAGGTAACTTGGTCTTCTATGCTATGGCATCCCCTGAATCCTGCTTGTTCGGGAACCAAAATCTGCTCAGATTCTACAAACCATTTCATTCTGTTGTTGATGATTCTTTCCATGGTTTTACCAACACAGCTTGTCAGACTGATTGGTCGATAATTTGAAGCCTTGGTTCTGCACTTTCCTTTCTTCAGTATAGGTAATGTGATGGCTTCTCTCCAGATTCGGGGGACTATACCTTTCTGCCAGCTGTGGTTTATAATTTCGAGTAACTTTAACCTACCTACTAAGCTCAGGTTAATGAGCATTTCGTTGCTTATATACCATTCATCATCTATGGGAAGGATTGAGCATCTCTGCTGAGGTTTTCTTGCAACAGAGTTTCTATTAACCATATCCCATCTGTCTTGCTATCTCTTAGCTCTATATCTTTAATGTCATCTTTACTGTGCTCATTAGTAAGCTTTCCACTCACAAGCAGTCATTATTAATACTAAAAATTATAAGAAACAAATGTTGGAACATTTCTTTATACATTCTATTATCTTTGACACACAAGTAGTATACCTTTCTGAGAAATCAGTCTCAAATTTCTCCTCTAACAACTTTCGCACTTTCTTTGCTGACAAGCTGTCAAGGTCAGCCCCTTTCAGGATTTCTGTATGAAACAATGAAATGCTAAATATTATTCACTGTCAAAAGAATAAGACATATAGTTAGTATATTGAAAATGTCTTCCTTCTTTGTGTCATGCAGGCTGGTAAAAGCAATAACAACACAGCTTCTTATCCCTGGTGTTGTTAGCCAGTTCAACTTTTGACTTCCATCTCTCTCTAGCCTGTGATGCCCCTGGCAGCAACAAATGCACAATTCTTCTTTATTCTTGGCCGTCCTCTGTATTGTGCTCCAGCTGCGATTCATTTCTTTCAGTTCATGTTCTACTGTTCTCTTCAAGGTTGTTTTGGGTCTTCCACATTTTCATTTACCCTCTGGTGTCAATCTCAGTGCAGTTCTCGTGACAGAGTTAGTCTATTTGCGTATCACATGTCCAATCTATCTGCAGCATCTCTTTTTAATGATGGTGCTCATATTCTCTTGCTGACATTGCACAGAGTTCTTGGTTACAGATAATATTTGGCTAGAATACGCACAAAGTTTTTCGTAGACAAGCTGTATGAAATGTGGAGAGTTTGGACATATCTTGTGCTGTCATTCTTCAACATTCTGATCCGTATAGTAATGGCGAAAGATGTTAAAAACAAAGTACTGTAGTTTTTTTAAATTCAAAAACAATACACTGCAACGTTTCGACCAATAGGCCTTTATCAAGAAAAGGATACAACAGAAGTGAAGAAATCCACTGCTTACACGGCAACACAACATATAGAATCAGACAATAAATTCCTATTTATATTTTGGAGGGGAAGAGGCACCAAGGCAGACTACTGTTCAAAAATAGGGATGTCTGCAAGGTCTAAATGAAGAACTTTTCTGTCAGTCCCCATAGATGGAAAGGACTAGCTGTTGAGAGTTGTGTGGAGAACAGCATTACGCAAAGGTGTAGAGACATGAGCAAAGCGCAGTCACAAAAAATAACTACATGTGAAATGCGTTACCTGCGAAGAAAAGTTACCAACAACACCAGAAAAGACAGTCACCAACGTCAGCATAAGAAAGAAAGTTGGTACAGAACCTTGCTTGAATTACATTGAGAAACAAAGAATGAACTGGTTTGGCCACTTAATTTGAATGCATCCAAACTCCACAGTATACAGTGTCTTCTACAACAGAACATCGGGAAAGGGCATAGCAGAATCCTGTGAAAGAGTAAAAATAACAATCACCCAAGCCACCAGAACAGCACAAGACAAAAACAGAAAACCACGACACTGGGCAACAACCCGGTAGTAGTGTGACGACAAAAGAAGAAGTAGAAACTTTTGAAAAGAGACTTAGGGATGAGTTGAGGGGCAAGAGAGACAAGCGCAAACTTAGCAGTTATCAGAGTAAAACACTTGCCAATTGACAACCTGTAAAGAAGAAAAGGATATATATATATATATATATATATATATATATATATATATATATATATTATATATATATATATATATATATATATATATATGTATGTATGTATGTAATAATATATATATATGTAATATATATATATATATATATATATATATATTGGCATAAAAGAGACAACATTACAGATAAAGACAATATTTCAAGAGAACAATAGGAAGAATGGAAATAGCACTGTTTCTACTACCAGCTTTACAATGTATGAATGTTTATCAGCCTGTGTTCCTATTTTTAACCGATTTTTTTTTCATATGTACATTTTCTGCAAAAACATTATTTCTTAATCTGGTTGAGTTTTGCACTTAAAAATTACTTCTTTATTACTTTCCATTGCACAATTTTATCTTAAGTGTTCTGAGAAATGCATTCTTCCTTTCTCAATCTTCTGTATCCAAGTATGTTTTCTTAAGATAATTTTACTGTTTGATTCAGTTTGCCAATTTTCCACTTTAGAATCTCTTGTAAAATGCTGAAATCTTTTCAAAGCTAGTCTGAACTACAGTTTTATTTGTGGATTCTATTGTGGTTTAGTTGTCGGACCATCATCACTACACAACGAACTAATTAGTCCATAAGTGTTCCAATGTCCTCTATCAGTATGTCTCTCAGACAAGGACAGACTATCATCTTCCGACTCAGGATAGGTCATAACAGACTGAACAAACACCTACACAGGCTGCGATTGTCCCCAACCCTCTGTGCCCCTGTGGCTCCGCTGAACAAACCACAGAACATGTCCTGCAAGACTGCCCCTGTATGTCCTCCCAAGAAAGGAATGCTGGCCCTACAACTCAACACTACATTCAAAACTACATGACACTAGAGATGAGCTCCACACAAGTCGATTTCATTATAAGAACACGTCTAATGGTATAATCATCAAAAAAGCGATCGCAAAGAAGAAGTATGTCTCTCAGCGCGTGGTGAATAACTACACCAGTTCTTTGTTGGTTTACTATTCTTCTTATGGATTATTTAGTTTAGCTACAGGAAGGACATGCAGAAAACCTTATGTCATACTTTAGAGAAACAGTACTAGAGTTCTAAAGGTTTAAACTACTTGACATTCAATGTTGAATTGGAATTGCAAAATAAATGCGCCCAGCAGTCAAAATAATTACAGAGCGAAAGTGCGAAAGGGTTAATAAAGTAGTCAAAAAGCAAATATGTGTTTAAATATAAATGCAGAAGAGTTTCTGTCTATGTCCATCATCATGATGATCATGGAAATAGATCTATCCAGAAGGCTGAGAAGGAACTCAAAATTGATGGGAAAAAACACTTTAAACAGGCACTAACACAGGCCTCAGGGCTGATTCTTACATTATTCATTTATAATGAAAGAAAATTAAGCATTTAAACACATGCATGATGCTACACACACATGCAAATAGCAAAGACAAGAAGAGCTCTAGATGTCAATTATGGAGGGATACAACCAATCATGCAAAGAGTAAGATCTTAGACCATGGCGAAGATTGATTCATGTGTGATAGATAGATGATTTAAATATGACGGGTGACGGAAGAGAAATTTCAGAAATTCCAACTGGGAATCAAGTCAACTCTAGTGTTAATGTATTGTTACTACTTACTGACTGAACAGACTGCGACATAGTGATAGTTCTGCTCATGACAAGCTACTGGATGATGAGAGCTATTTAATCGAGTACTTTAACAACAAAATTACAAGTTATGTATAAATTTAAAATAAATTGCAATCAATAAATGTGGATTTGTTTTTTTCTTCCACCAACCGCTAACCATTTTTAACTTTTGAGTTCTCAAGGTTTTCGTTGGCGTCAATTGTGTTGGGTAGATTATTTATTATGTATTGTTACAGAAGCAATATCTGGAATCAGACAGTGTGTTTAGTTTTTTATCAGCACCTATTTCTGTCTTAGACTAGAAATGCATTACGTTTTAAATTGATATTTATATAGAGTTACCTTTTATTGCTTTCTTTAACTTATCCACGCTTGGCTCAGCCATTTTGATTTTCAATAAATTGACAAGCGGAGCTACTGAGAAAAAAGAGCAAGTCTACAATGTGTCCAGATTATCTAACTTTGATTCATCTCTGTTTTCACAAGACAGCTGTTCAAGAATTTACACAGAGCTAGACATATCAGCGATGGATACAATCGTGAATATTGAAGCTGGAATTTACATTAAGCGCCCAGATGCCACTATGGTGTCTCGTGCAGTCCCCACGAATACGAACGGTACCAACAAGAGAGCAGTCCATTCCACCTATGCAAGACAGATCCCCATGTGTTAGTCTTTGACCTCGCGGTACAAGTTTCTCGGTCTACTCCACTGGAAAGTGGGGTTAGCTTGCGCGTTCTATTGATCATCAGCAGATTACTAATTGTCACTTTTCGCACTTTCTAAGAAAAACTAGCTGATCCCCAACTCTGCAGACCATTTGCAGAATACACCTTGTATACCAATTTTTCGATGAAACATCACTTCACCATGTAATGTGGTCTTACAGGGCACACAAATTAGCAAAATATATTTTTCGACCAGAAGGACCTTTATCAAACAAAAGATCCAAGACCCACTAAGGTCCAAAAAGATAATCCCATATCAAACATGACACATGAGCACGGATTACAGTTAAAGTGATGAGACTATTTTTCTTTTATTTTATATCCTTTTTTTTCAACGAGCTTCTTCTACTTCTTCTTGTTATCAGTTATGAGTTATATAAGGACTATCATCATAGCACTCCGGATATGTCCATAGGTGCTCCGATCTCCGCCTCAGCAAATCCAGCAGCGTCCAGCGACCCAACACGCCAGTTCGATGTTTATTAATCAATCTCTTTGCATATTTAGTATTACGTTCTTTTCGGGCTGCACCAATATTGACACCCATTTCTTTCAATCTGGTCAGCGAGTGGGATTCACAGCCCTGAAACTCCTCTGTTCGGAAAGACTCTCTCAATGCGTGAAGAATGTCACTTCGATCCATGGCAGCTCCCTCTGATATTGTAGCTAAGCCAGCCAATCTATCAGCTCGTTCATTACCCTAACTCCTGCGTGCCCAGGGACAAAAATAAAGGTGATTTCTCTGATCATTGTCTGTACCAGTACCTCCACCTAGTTGCGTCTCACCATACCTGATTCGACTTTACGAATCATGCTCATGGAGTCACTGAGTATGAAAACACGAGAGTAATTGTGAGATGCCAACCAGTTCACCGCCTCCGTAACCGCCCGAACCTCCATTGTCAAGCTACTTGTGGTTGTTGCGTAAGCCCCACTGTCCTCTCTTATTATTTTTCCTCCTGAGCGTGCTGAAAAAGCCCACGCACAGCGTTGTTGGCGAATGACTGAAGTGTTCTTCTTGTTACTGATTGACAGTGCATTTTCATTGCACTTCTGTTGTTCATTTGTTTTCATTCGTTCTTATCAACCAAGTTAACAAACCACTTTGATTTGCGATGGAGAAGCTGAGTACGCTGCATTCCCGTTAGACCCCTACGGCATGTAGGACAGGCACATCCTTATTTCGGTCAAAGTGTATACATATTATTCAAAAGGACACAAATTTGTACAGCCTGGCAACTGCACGATTTTATAAACAGAAATACTTCACTTTGAAGTACCACATCTGGAGTTATACAGCAGCATGGAAATAGATCTGATTGGTCACAGTGGGGCCGTCAGAGCTGACATGCCAATTTTTGTGAATATCCACGTGTTCTCCGATATCGTTCTTACACAAGAAGATCTCAGCTGCAGTGGATGAACTCCGTAGCATCAACTCAAAAGAATTTGAATTGAGTGAATTTTACCACGGACAGCTCTTCACAGCATACTCTTATCGCTTTCAACTGTGATTGTTCTTTTGTGCTCAACATGAACATGGACTTACATTTTATCGTCTGTTCGACAGGACTATCAAAAACACAGAGTACTTTTGTAGTGAGAGACGGGAACCATACATCCACACAGCAGAAATCTGCTTCTTGTCATCAAAATATTTTACAGTTAAACGAGTTCTCATGATAAAGCTCTTCGGTATTTTCCTACTCGTTATTATTCTTGGTTAACTCTCAGACGTTATCTTGAATATCTTCAAAGAAATTAGTTGTCCGCATAATGTTGTCGAGATCTCCAGAAAGCGTTTCTTGCAATGGAACTTACGACAGCCACAAGTCTTCTCTGGCTCGCGTACACTAGAAACCTTTGTGAAGAATCATCAGAAATAATTGTCAGATTCACAGTCAGTGCAGTCACACGTGACCCTCTCAGAAGCTCATATTTTTACCATGTTGAAAAGGTTAAAACTATTTCTGCTGTAGCATGTGCGGAGTCTTCTACACCTTTGCGTTCGTTCTCATCATAAGCTGACACTAATCATCATGGTTTTTTTTGCACTGAATGTCCATTAGGTCTACAATAAAATGATATTTTTCAGCCACTCAGTGCAGCATGTGTATGATGAAACACAAAAAAGCATTTTCATGTTTTGCGACTTTTTATGTATCGACGAGGTCGTTCCGGATTAGAATTCTCAATCGTTTTAGGATGTATAACTTTTTGTCGCCACCTATGAAATTTTTGGAGGTTTTTTCTCTTGAAAGGGAGCAGAAACTTTGGATTGAGAATGAACACAAGAAGCCAAGGAGGGCATTATTAGGTACAAGAATTAGACTTTCGGTCCTGCGCTCGGATATCATACCCACTCCAGTCTTAGTGTTTCACCTCTGGTACAGAGTTTACTTAAGTCTTCCCTTGCGTCGATACAGGACGGACATGTTACATTAGCCGTTTACAGAGTTTTACAGATACCGGATAATTCTGATACGACACGTGCACTGCATTTTTGCATTCTATTCATCTCAAGACGTCGGCTAGGAGTCTCGTGTAAACGTATACACTCTGAGATTCGGCTCGTCTGTAGTGTAGTAAAAGTAAAGGAACCCTTTCATACCTTGTGGTATATAGGTCAATACAGTGTTAGGCCTGTAATTTTCATTGACCGTCAGCACACGATGGGTGATGTGGTCAGCATGACGCCGGCCGCCTTTACTTTCCCAGAACATGTCTGGTACCCAGTTGAGGCTGGGTCGACCAGAGAGCCGTCGCGGTCTGGAAAAATTCCACGCCCACTGCGGGAGTTGAACCGGACCACCAGCCTTGAGAAGCGAGTTCACTAACAACTAGCGCTACCCGGCTCTCCGTCTGTAGTGTGAGCAACATTAAACACCATCATCTCTTGCCAGCGGACAACTTTGCCTATCTTGGCAGCCTCCTTTCCAGATCGGCAAACATATATTCTGAGGTTAACAATAGGATATCCAAAGTCAGTGCTGCGTTCGGAAGGCGACGTGTCACTGTGTGGGAACGGAAGGGTAGCCACAAAGCTGAAAGTGTACCAGGCCATAGTGCTAACCACGCTGCTGTACGCCAGCGAGACATGGACAGTGTGTAGGAGACACGCAAAAAACAAACCGCTTCCAACAAGCTGTCTACGCAGAATACTAAAATAAACTGGCAGGACAAAATTCCAGACAGCGAAGTCCTCACAAGAGTAAAGATCCCAAGCATCAACACCCTGTTGCAGAAGGCCCAACTGAGATGGGCCGGTCACGTTGCTCGAATGCCTGATAAACGCATCCCAAAACAGTTGATGTATGGCGAACTTGAAGGGGTGGCAGACGCTCTGCTGGTTTACAGAAAAACGTTTAAAGACACTCTTAAAGTGTCTCTGAAATGCTTCAATATAGGCACCACGTGCTGGGAATCCCTTGGGCAAGATCGCCAAATGTGGCGCTTCAACAACAAAAGAGGAACCCACAAAGCTGAGAATTATCGTTCTGTTGAGGCACAGAGAAAACGAGCTGCGCGAAAAGACAGAACACACAAAACACACATGTCTAACCTTGATCATGTATGCCCCACCTGTGGTAGGGGATTCTGTTCTAGGATTGGATTCTACAGTCACCTCCGCACACACCAGAGAGATATAGCAACACACGTCTGAGATTGTTGTCATCCTCGCTTGCGATGGACGGCTATTAGTGTGAACAGATCTGATAACATTCGTGACTGAGCTTACATGACTACCCACACACGGTAGCTCTCTTTCGATAACTGCCCGCTTTCTAAAACTACTACGCAGCGGAGTTTCTCAAATGTTCCCCATAGCTTGCTCCGTATTCCTCTTCTTCATTGTTTACTCTATATCACTTACTTCTTAAACCACTTTTTGTGGTTTGTATTTGATTTGCGCCTGACGAGTGAGTTTGCTGTGCCGTTTAGATGCCTACAGACATGTAGGCTAGCGCATCCAGTTTTACTATGCATTTTATTCAGATTTTTATTCAACCCTTCTTCTTGCGATCGCCTGCTAAGAATTCAGGCCGTCTGGCGCTTCTGACTGATTTTTGCGTATGACCTGCTTTCCTTTTTATCAGTGTCCCATGACATACATGCATGCATTCTACGACTTCAGAGGTATATTCAACCCTAAGTCACATGTTGAGGAAAAAAACATGACCTTGGTATGTCTATCTATAAATGCACGTGATGGGATTTGATACAGGCTTTCGCCCGAGTGGTTACCGGGGCCCAAATTTGGGATGTAAAGAATAGAACCACTGTTACCTGCCATGCATGTCGTAAGAGGCGACTAAGGATGTTTGGCTGAAATCGGATGCACATGTCCTAAACATGTAGAAGTCTATATGTTTAGGGGCCTACCAAACAATGTGCAACGTATACACGTTCTTGGCAAAGATCAAACATATCACAAAGAGTGATTAAAATTGGTCGTAAAGAACGAACACAAAGAAGATACAGGCTTTGATCTTCTCTTTGTTCTTCGTTCACCCTGAAATGAGCGTTCCATTGTGTCACAGATAACAGCAAAGTTATGATATCTGTGCTGTGAGCCCAACACATCCTTTTTCAGCGGACATTTTGGTGACCAATTTTGCTTATCCTCTTCTATTCATACTCTCAACTATCACTTAGAGATAGAACTTAGTCTTTGTTAGTGCTGGTACACTGAGCCTTATTCTGTCATCCCTGTATCATGACAGGATTTGAGCATTGTTGACCACAAAAAGAGAAAATTGAAATCAGACTAGAAGGATATCAATTGTAGTGTATCCCATCCAAATTTAGGATTTTTCTAGTTTAAAAAAATAAATTTACGTAATCAGAAAATATGTAAAGAACAAAATGACACAGAAACCAACATTTTATTATCAAATACAATTTTATTCCACAATTAAAAGTCATCAAACATATTAGCAGTGTTGAAATTAACTTTTCCACGCCCATTTATTCCCAATTTTAAGCAGTTAATTCAAGGAAGTAAAAAAAAAAAGATTTTAAAATTACATCCCAACTACTCTCAATAAATAAACATATATATATTATTATATACTAAATTGAAGAAAACTGACAACCCAATAGAATAACAAGGTTAAAAAGTACTATAAGTAAAATAGTAGAAGTAAAACTAGAAAGACTTCTTATAAGGGAAGCAACTCTATGGCGCAGTGTGCGGCTTAAAGCGTTCAACGGACTTCCGCCGTGGCGCAGTGTGCGGCTTAAAGCGTGGAAAGAGTTAAACAGCCACAGGTAAAACTGTAAGCAGTGAAGGCATAAAATAAAACTGGAAAACTAAATAATACATTTGTTATCACAGTGACATGTTAAATTCTTTTTAGCATTTCTACTAAATTTTCTCAATATTATTTTATGCCACTTATAGCGTATGGTTAAGATAAGATAAGATATAGCGTATGGTTGGGATGGGTTACTTGCTTCCAGAAGCAGATATACAAATTTGATCTGAAATTATTTTAAGATTACAATTTTTACACAATGTGGTTTACTATCTAAAGCTAATAATAACATACCAAGTACTCACCTGTAGGAATCTGAAAGCTGAAGAACAACAGAAAAGGAAACATCTAGACTTTCTGCATTCCAAACAGACCTCCCGAGAAAAATTCTTAAAGTATTTTGGCCTGACAAAATCAGCAGCCAAGAACTGCTCAAGAGGTGTAATCAGGAGGAAAAGGAAGCAGTGCAGTGAAGCGATAAAGCGCTGAAGCTGGATAGGCATATACTCAGAGGTGATCCTGAGACCATCACAAGAACTCATGCAGTGGACCTTGGAAGTAAGGGAGACCAAGGACAACCTGGCAGATGATAGTGGAGGAGGAGATTCCCAGAATAGGTCAGTCATTGGACTCTATGCAAAGGGTGACCACTAACTGAGCATGATGTAGAGATTTTTTTTGGGCCTTATATTAGCTGGCTACTGACTGCTTTGTCAGTCCATGTCTGGGGAAAGAGAAGATGAAGAAGAAGTACTCACATTCCTGCATTATTATAAATAGGTCATACCAACTAGCAAATGTGGTCATAACTCTTTACTATATTATAACTTCATATCATGATGCTAAACTGTCTAGAATTTTCTTGTATGTACAGTTCGATTTATTCAAGTTTTATCCATATGCCGTTAGAATGCAGTATGTATATTAAATATAAAGTTTTGTTTTATAAAGATAAAAATCTTCAGTAAAATGTAAATTACACAATTTATAAAACCTACATTCTACTTCGAGAGAAAATTTTGGAAAGCCTGACTTCATGACACAGAAGAACGTCAACACCTGAGATGATTGCAAACACCAGGGACAGAGATTTATGGAGATCCATGATCACCTACACCACTGGGCTGCACCTGATGATGATGACATTCTATTTCAACAATGGGAGTGGGATTTTTTCTAACCATAACGGTTCTCAGGTCAACCCAGCATCAAGTTGGTACCAGAGAAACATTGAGAAGTAAAGGTAGAAGAGATTTAGAGGCAGAGATTAACATACGGAAGAGCTGGAAGATACTGCAAAAAATAGCTAAAGATAGGAAGACTTTACATGAAGTGGTTGATGGCCTACATCCTGCGGGGTTTAAAAAAGCACACAAAAAGTAGAGATAAAGGAACAATAAAATAAAAAAAGAAATCAAAGTTGTTAACGAACATACCTTAAACAAAAACAAATTACTTGTTTGTTTATAATAAAAATAAAATAATCAGCATTCATTATGAATATTTCAACAGAAAATGCAGTAAGAATATTTAAGCCAATCCCATAACGTTTAATTGTTTCAAATACTTAACATGTCTATGTTTTACTTTTACAAATCTTCATTATAACAACACTCAGTTACTTGAAAGTCGCCCGTGTGGTGCCGGGGGCCGCAAAGAATAGTACCACTGCAACCTACAAGGCATGTTGTAAGAGGCGACTGATGTAGGCCCTAGGGATGCTACCTAGTAAATAAAAAGCATCGCAGAAATCGGATATAATGGCCTACTTGTAGGCGCATAACTAGCACAACGTACAATCACTCTTATGCTCAGATCACATACAAATCACACAGAGTGGTTGACAAGTGCTCGATATGGAGCGTTCGAAGAAGAAGAAGTTACTTGAAAAAAAAATGTATTTCTAATATCAAAATACCTGACAAGTAAAAGTCATACAAATTCACATAATATTTCACATGTGTAAAAAGATATCACAAAAGTAAAATGTGATCACCAAGTTAATGTTCACAGAAGTAATCTAAGATATATAAAAATTATCAAACATGTTTGAGTAAATTTAACGGAAGGCAAGAATATTCAAGCAAAGGCAAAATTACTGTTTATATGTTTCATGTATAAACTATGTTTCCATACAATAATAACAATAGTAATATCATATGTATATAAAGTTCTAAAATTATGCAGTATAAAATAGATAATTTTTTTATTACATATCTGCTGCAGAATTTTTCTGCAATGTAAGATTAACCCCTTCGCCCACCTGAGCGGATATACTGACTTGCAGTATTTTTTACGATGATGCAAAGCCAGTTTACTGGTTAATTCTAGTTTACTGGTTAATTCCAGTTTACTAGTTACTTTCAGTTTACTGGTTAATTTCATTTTACTGGTTAATTCGGTAAACATTGCAATGTAAATGCATCTGAAGGTAACAAAAAATTACAGAGTGAAAGGGTTAACAAATGTTGCTTTAAAAAAATCTTCAATATTATTCAAAAATTTGTTTGTAAAGTCAGCAGATTTGAGCATAAGATGATTAAAAATATACGCAGTGAGTAGGTAGCAGACTATTTACAAGTATATGTAATGAATACTCAAATCAATGAGACAATAGTTAAAATCTAATATGTCTTCATAAATTAGTCAGAATTATTTTGTGTAAAAATGTAATCCAGTCTGCTAAAAAAAATTTGATATGTAGATAAGTAATTTTACCATAATTCATTGAAAGTAGGCTCGGCTGTATTTACTTCAAATAAAAATCTACTCATCAGAAAATGGATAAACATGGTATAATAATTTGTACGAATTTAAAAGTAACATAACATTGCGAAGCAAGTAAAAAGTGAAGTGATGGCAAAAGTTATGTGACAAAAATTGCTTTGCTTGTCTAACATATGTATTTGTTGTATGAGTTTTGTATATTGCTGTTATAATACTGATTATTTGATATTTTAAATGCATTCTATATTGATTTCTCTTTCATTTGATATATTATATATTACTCTACAGTCAACAGTTTGTTTTCAGTTGGCTTTTAACTATGACATGTCACAGTCCAAAAATCCAGCTCAAAGTTAATTATGTCCAACCTCCAGAAAAAGAATTAAGTCAGGAAAGACTGTTATCAGTAACAACTTTAATAAATGTATATAAATATTATTTAAACATTGGTGTCATTGGTAGAATTTCAGAAAAGCAGGTGTTTATTAATTTGAATATCAAATGAGATATACATTTTCAATACATGTTGTTATTTAAATTTATCTTTACTCTAAGAAAAAAGCACACAATTTATAATGTGCACAGAAAAAAGACAAGTGAACCAATTTTAACTCTGCTAACAACAAGCAGCCCAGCAAATTATCACTTTATACAGTCAAGTCTATAATTATTTCACCATTATTATTATCTGCAATTTTTTGTTGCTGTATGGAGTATTGAGCTGAAGTTTCATAAATAAACCAATAGTAAAGTCAAATATAATTCAACGTTGAATGATTCTATGCACAGTTTAAATATGTCTCTTCAAACAGCCATTTTAGTTTGGAATGTCTTCATTACACTCTGGACATGTCCATAGGTGCTCCGATCTCCTTCACAATATCTTCAACAGCGTCTAGCAACTGACAGTACCAGTTTGATTTTAATGACCATGTTAGTTATCATTCTATAGTCAACTGTTTATCATTTTTTAAAATATTGTAATAAATAAAGTCAAGTTATAAGATGAAATGAATTTGTCAGTCTATGATCATTAACTCTTTCCACGCCATTTATTTCTGCAATTTTTAAGCAGTTAATTCAAGGAAGTAAAAATAAAATTTTAAATTACGATCCCAACTACTCATCAATAAATAAACAAATATATATTATTATATACTAAATTGAAGAAAACTGGACAACCCAATAGAATAACAAGGTTAAAAAGTACTATAAGTAAAATAGTAGAAGTAAAAATAGAAAGACTTCTTATAAGGGAAGCAACTCTATGGAGCAGTGTGCGGCTTAAAGCGTGCAACGGACTTCCATCGTGGCGCAGTGTGCGGCTTAAAGCGTGGAAAGAGTTAATATAATCAAGTCTACTCGAAATAATGCAGTCTATTTTTTCCCATGGTAGACCAGTCTCAAACTGTACTTTCTATCAATAGACTCCCTCTCTATCTTATTCCTTTTCATTCTCAATGAAACATATGACTGCACCTTATTTCTAACACCAACCTTGCTCAGGCTCATGAAATTTGCCCACAAAAACATACAGGGAACTGTAGTGTTTGATGTCTCAACATCGAAACCATTCAACATACACAGTGGAGTAAAACAACATTGCGCCCTTGCTTCTACACTGTTCTGTATCTTCTTTGAATTTTCAAACTATCAAGACTAAGTTCAAAGTTAATGAAAGATGCATAAAAAATGCCTGTTTACAGACAATGCAGCTATAACTGCTCATACTGCAAAAGACCAACAATGGCTCATAGATTGCTATGCGACAGCATGCAGATGTTTTGCAGCCTTGACAAGGTAGAAACTACACTTTTCAGACTGGCAAAAGAAACCTGGGAAAATAACAAAGAGTACAAAAATGCAAGTCTATAGAGCGTGCCTGGTGAGCACACTACTACATAGAGATTCCTGACAAATGCCGTTTGGTCAGAGCAGAAGTTATAGTTTATTTATGAATCTGTAGAACTGGTTTTTTAAAAAGTTATTGGTTAAAATTAAATCGTATCAAATAACAAAATGTATATTTCTGAACATACCAAAAACAAAAATCAAATATGAGATTACATACATAAAAAATTTGGAGCAGTAAATCACTAAACAAAATCAAGTTTCCTGTCCACTGTGATCCCTATAAATAAATTATGAGACAGAAAAAAAACCAAATTGAACTGTAGAATAAACAATTAAGTATATAGCTATTCTTCATAGAGTTCACATTTTGAACTAACAAAAATGCTGTTCTGTTCTCACATCTGTGAAATAAGAAAAGTTAATTTCAATATCACTTTATTTATGAGAACTTAATTTGATTTTTACATTACTAGTCTTGCTTGACATGCTGACTGAAGTAGACAATCGCCGAAGAAGACGGAACTCTGTCCTCTTTTTTATCCTGAAAAAAAAAAAAATTAAATAACGATTTTCGTTCCATAAAACATTTATATGCAATTCACGGCTAGTAAAATGATATAAACCGGTCAAAACATATTAAATATATATTTATATATATATATTTATATATATATATATGAAGTTCATTTTTATGGTCTACCTTGCCTTGAGTAGAAGGAAGATGAAGTATTTCTAAGATAAAAGAGACAAATAGCAATTACCATGAGCATGAAAGGAGAATTACATTTGAATAAAAGACGTTACATGATTATGAGATTTTTTATTTTCTGGTGGACATTGCAATTTCCTTGAATGAAGTGTGTGCTAATTTACAGGGTCAGCATATTCATGGGTTATATGAGCGTATATCCAAACCGCACCATTTTGTTCACTAGGCACATTTTTTCCAGAGACCCCTTGGATTGTTGATGGAGTTACAGAGTTTGTGCTTTATGCAATACTCTCTCGCCCTTCTTGCCCAGTGTGTTTGTAGCGTGTTGGACTTCGGGTGACAAGCTCCCTGTGAGTGCGGGTTCAATTTCACGGGCTGGCAGAAAAGTCACAGGTTCTCCAGATTTACAGTGTTTGTGGCACCGAAACCGAAGGGTTATGATGTCCATGGCACCGAGCCGAAGAGCTGAAAGCTCAAGTGCTTCTGGATCGGAAAATAAATAAATGAGCATATAAAATCATTTCAAAATAAGATCTAGTTTCTGACAAGTCATCTGAACATAGGTACAACATATCATCTAATAACTTTGTAACTCTAAAACTTTTATATCTAAAAATCAGCTTAAATAAAGAACACCTTCCCCATGAAGAACTCATTAAAGAGAAAGAGTGTATACTCAAGAGAGGCAGATCGTGGCTAAACCAGGCTGAAGATACTCTTGGGAAAATATGGGAACCTTCTGAAATTGAACCAGAAGAGGAATGGATTGCTATGCAACCTCAATTTCAGACTGCTTTCATAGTTATTATATCTATTAAGAAAAACTATGAACAAAATAATCCATTACAAATTAACAAGGAAGTTGAGGCCTCTTTAAAGATGTCAATGAAACAGGTTTAGTTATTTACACTTATTGTTCAGCCATTTACTAAGAATGATATGTTTGAGCTTTTATGGAACACTCATTACTTCATTATTAGGTCTTTCGAATCTCTCTTCTCATAAGCCAGATGTCCTGCCTCTGCTGCAATCATGGTCAAATCATTAGTCACATCCTGAAACCATATGCTTCATGGTCTTTCTCTTCTCCTCTTTGCCAGGATGCCTCCATCAATATGGCCTTTTCCAACCCTTCATGTCTTTTTTATGTCCAAATTTATTCAACTTCCTCATTATTTTCTTGTAGCTTCAGCCAGTTTTCTTTGATTTTGAGTTCCTGGTACAATATAAATTTTTTCCTTTATCAGTCATTCAGAAAAATATTTATAATACTAAGATGAAGAATTTCAAAGGTGAATTCAAAGTGAGATTTCAGAATTCTCCAGGTCATTGTGATAAAATTTGCATCTTTACTTCATGTACAAGGGGAGACAACCTCATTATCACGGCAAACAAAAAATACTAACTTGAAAGAAAACTCTGATCTTAAAAATTGAAAGCCGGAGGTATTTCTTTATCCTAATTTCTCTTCTGCTTCAATATCAGTAACTTTTCAGATATAAAAGACACTTAATTTACCTCTAACACAATATTGGGAGTTGTGAGATTTCTGTTTTTCATCCACAGTTGAGAAGGTGCTGATCCTGCACGATTGTTATAATTTAAGTTAGATCTCTGTGACTCACTTGTAATCTCTGATAATTTAGAGAAAAATAATTTTATAACCAGATGAATGAAAACAAATGGAATGTTAAATTTGTGATAAATTAAAGAATTGTAAATTAAAAACCAGATGAATAATGAAAAGAAATTAAATGATAACACATTCACTACAAAATTGACAAACACTCCGTGGCCAAATTATTTTTTTCTCAATATTTTCCAGCATGAAAATATATAATTTTGAATCCAATAAACAAATTTTTACCAAACTCTTGATCAAACCATGATGTAGGAATAGATAGCTTTGCTGTATATAAAATCAGGAATTGGATCAGAATGCACTGATGTAAATTTAGCACTAAATTTGCATGAAACTGCTTGGATCAGTGTGGCAGTTGGGTTATTTTAATAGACAACCTTGGCGCACCTTGCGGCAGTTAGTAAGTAAGTAATGAGTGTTCCATAAAAGCTCAAACACATCATTCTTAGTAAATGGCTGAACAATAAGTGTAAATAACTAAACCTGTTTAATTGACATCTTTTAAGAGGGCCTCAACCTCCTTGTTAATTTGTAATGGATTATTTTGTTCATAGTTTTTTCTTAATAGATATAATAACTATGAAAGCAGTCTGAAATTGAGGTTGCATAGCAATCCATTCCTCTTCTGGTTCAATTTCAGAAGGTTCCCATATTTTCCCAAGAGTATCTTCAGCCTGGTTTAGCCACGATCTGCCTCTCTTGAGTATACACTCTTTCTCTTTAATGAGTTCTTCATGGGGAAGGTGTTCTTTATTTGAGCTGATTTTTAGATATAATCGAATCCTCCAAGTTTCAATTCTATGAGAAATAGTGGGGAGATCAAGATCATTTTGCGCTAGGTCAACATCACTCAACCCAGTCACCTGCACTTTGCCTCTGGTACAGACTTTACTGCAGTCTTCCCTTGCGTCTACACAACACAGAAAATTACATCAGCATTTTACAGAGTCTTGCAGAGAGCGGGCGTCTATGGCGTGACCATTGACTGTGTGTAACGTGGGTTTACGCCTTCAAGCTGCATGTTGCATCATCTCTGTACTCCGTTTATTCACAGGAGAAACATGTAGACACATCCACTCTAAGATTATGTTCATCCATAATGCTAACAGATTACACACCATTTGTGACTGTGCCCACACTACTACCGTATCACTATAGTGCAGCAGTCTGTTTCCAGAGCCACCATGAGGATGTATGGTAGGGTCTTGGTCAGTGCCAGCTCCCTGACTCTAGCGCAGCCTTGTCACCTTAATTCATTGTGCTTGTGGCCCTAACATCAGTACTGAACATCAAGAAACAACAAATTTAAAACAACCATAACCAGACTACAGACAGTGCACCTCAAAGGGCAATGCTATTTTTAGTTACTGTGGATACAAGGCAAAAAGTCATCAATGCAAAACTTGGACCATAGAAATAGAAGAGGTAGTGAAAGACACCATGTTCGAAGCATACACAAGAGCCCGTTGTAGAAATATCTTCCTATTCTGACGCTGTGAGGAAACCCATGATTAGGAAAAAGAAAAATAAGAAAAAGTTATGTTACAAAACTGTATTTTATTGTACTTTTTCACTCCTGAACTTTTATTGTTTGCAAAACTTAGGTTTTTCCAACAATTGGGCACTATATAATTAACATTCAAATGGTGAGAAAATTACTGCAAATATGAATGTGTTTAGAACATTTACCAACAAATTTAGTTGGGGTAAAATAGTTATCTCCCATCTCAACAAGCAACAAAAACATACCTGTTAACTTTGTAACAGCATTTGAATAATCTTGTGAAACAATGGGAAGTGAATGAGGAGAAAACTTCAGGCTAAAATAAACACCAAAACAATTAAATGCATTAGGAAAGCACATGATTGAAAGGAATAACATAATTAAAAGAAATGAAGCAAAAGTATCTAAATACTTCTTTTTTTCTTCTGTGATCATCATTCACGAGGAGAGTCTGGCCAAATAGATTAGAGTCCATGCTCCCGTTTGGGAGACCTGGGTTCAATCCTCGGTAAAGTCCAGCAATTTTTTTCTTTCGTGAACACATAGAAAAAATTTGAACCTGAACAGTTTCACTGTGACTGCTCTAGCCATGCGACCATTAAATTCCTCAGGCTAGTTTTCCTTCTGTCCTACACCACCCTAAAAACAGTATTACCTTAAGTAAAGATAGGTTTTTTAAAATCATCATTCGTTTTAGACTGGGATTTCAGATCATCTGTTACAGTCTGTTGTCTATTTCAGGATTTCAGCTCCATCATACAGCTTCTCTAAAAAAAGGTGATAGTTGTAGGCCACATAGTTTTTCTGAGATTTGCCGGCAATGACAGTTTTGAAGGACATATTCTGCCACTATAACTGCCAATTTACAGTGGCAGTACAGTGGCAGCAACCAGAGACGACCATCTCGAATATGGTTTAAAAGTGGTATCTCATTTTGTTGTGTCCTGTTCTGAGGCAAGGAAGTGTGATCATCTGATCTCTTCCAGTTGGTAATGTTCCTCCTCTGCTCTGTGTTTGGGGTAGTTTATTTTCTACTTTGTATTGTCCTTGGATGGCAGTTTTGGCTAACAAAGGATCTAAAGATGAAGGATTGATTTCATTGCCTCGAGATTTACTCCATATGGCTCAGTCCTCTCTGCAGAAGTGGAGCGCCATCTGCTGAGAGTATTGCATTTCTTCTTTGCGTCTCTTCGACCAATTAATAAATCTTTGATTTGTTTGATCTTTGCCAAGAAGTATAATCGTGCCATTAGTTTGGTAGGCCCCTAAACGATAGACTTACACTGCTAGCAATGCATCCGATTTCAGCCAAACCTCCTTAGTGCTTTCGACATGCAGGGCAGGTAACAGTGGTTCTATTCTTACCCCCAATTTGGGCCTGTAACCACTGGCGTATTGCATTTATTTTTCCCAACTAGAAGCACTTGAGCTTTGAGCTTTTCAGCTCGGTGCCATGGACATCGTAACCTTCGGTTCGGTGCCACGAACACCGTAAATCTGGGAAACCTGTGGCTTTTCTGCCAGCCCACGGAATTGAACCCGCACTCACAGAGGGTTTGTCACCCGCAGTCCAACGCGATACGAACACGCTGGGCAGGCAGGAGAGAGTATTGCATAAAGCACAAACTCTGTAACTCCAGCAACAATCCAAGGGGTCTCTGGAAAAAGTGAACAAAATGGTGAGGTTGGGATTCAAACCAACAACCTTCGGTTTATATGCCAATATAATGTAACAAAATGTATTATATATACATCAACTTCTGTAAGTGCAGTTTTCTACTTATATCTCAAATACTATTCTTTTCAAACTAGAAATACTCTACATCTACACACCCAGGGCACACCATAGGTAACAGCATTCCCTTTCAGCTAACTAAAAGTGTCAGCAACAGAGTATTTATATTATAGTTCTGACAATGGTTTCAAACTCAGAAAGTACCCATTTTCAGCTGAGGGACTGGAAAATTAACTGAACACGACATTGAACACTGACTCCTCGTGCACAAATTTATTTGACTGTCATTGGGTTATGCAGACCACTAAATCTTTCAAAGACAATTATATAACTAACGGCACAACATCAAATGATTTGAGGCTTCTACAAGGCTCTCCAGTTCTCCTACCTTTTCAAACTTTCAAACTCTCAATATTCCATATTAGAGATACTCCATGGACTTTATCATTCATTAAGCATCTCAAGTTCTTTTGGTGTTCCTTTTCTTTTTTCTCTCCGGTGTCCAAGTGATAGTTGCTCTTCTATACCACAATACTTGCATACATATACCAGATAAAGAATATTCTTAGCAACGTTCTAATGGGAAATATTGAGAAAAGAAGGAGTCCAGATTAATGAGAACATACTCGACTACCCAAATCATTATTACCATTGACAGAAAATAGTGCAATGAAAAGATAGACCTTGATAATAATGAAAGCTCCCTACATCAGAATCTGTTTCATTTTTATAAATTTGATTAAATACTTGGAAAGTATAAGTCATGAGTTTGCCCGACATATTATACACACCAATGAATCTGTAACGGATTGAGGCAGTGATAACAGCCATGATATGGTTGTATGGATCATCTTTAACCACAGAAGTAATTATGTGAGACTCAGTTCATGTTTTGAAAGATTTTTTACTCAATTGTATAAGATATACACCAATTTCAGAAAAAAAAGATAAGATGACAGCACAGTGACATCAATTTGACACTGTTAAATATACTTAGAGACTTGTCTGTGGGGTTTTAACACAAAATAAGACTTGATTATTTTTCGATCAAATTACGATCATCAAAGTCACAGATTGTTACGAAAATGACAAGACAGCCATTCTGGTAGCTTTCTCATTACCATTATGGAAGGAGGCATCCCTGCAAAGAGGTGAAGAGGAAGACCACAGAGAAGATGGATTCTGAGTGTAACTAATGACTCTACATTTCGTTGCAGTATTCTTTCCATCTATTGAATTTCTTCTTGTTCTGTTAGGGTTCTTTCCATCCTGTGCTTTATTGCATTTAGTTTCGATTTGAAAGTTATGGTCATTGCTTTTATTTGTTTGAACATTTCCTGCTCTCTCCCTTCTTCTGATGTTTTTCTAACCTTACACAGCGGTCTTGTATGCATTGTGCTTTATCTGTTCTTTCTCAATTCTTTTGTTATATTTTTGTTGTTGATCAGAGAGCTGTCTTTGTCAAAGTTCCTGATGGCATTCTATGCACTTATTTAAGTCATCTCCATCGTTCTCCTCTACACATGGTCGCCACTAACATGTAATTAGTTGTTTTTGCAGCTTCTTATTCGTGATCTTTTATGGTCTAAATATTCACAGGATTCTTCTAAAACACTTATTTTTAAGTTTCTAATTTATGCATGCTGTCATTTTTCCAACATCTGCCATTGTATAGAAATATTTTGAGATTTTATTTCAATAGACTGACATTGGTTTTAAAACAACATCTATTTGATCTCCATATGTTTCTAAGCATAGTAAAGTCTTGCTTTGCTTTGCCTGTTCTTGTTGCTGCATCCTTTCCTGAATCTTCCTCTACTGAAACTTTACTTCCAAGGTATACACATTCATTAACTTATTCTTTTGCTTCATTGTTTAAAGTAAAAGAAAAATAGATATGATGACTTACCACTGAGATGGCAAGCCAATAGTTACAGCTCTCTTGAAGTCTGCAATAAATACTTGATTTATACGAGGCTCTGTGCCTATGTTACTCATGATAGTATGGTACAGTGTTGGTGTGTTTCGACATATAGAGAATAAAAGACGATATGCTGTTCTGTTAAAGGTCAAATATCCCAGTGTAACAGCTGCAGCATTTCTCACCTGCAATCAAACAATAAATTGCAGAATATGAGAGTAAGTCTATGTTAGACTAGTAATGACATTCCAAAACAGTTGTGTCAAAATCTAAAAACATAAATATACTTGTCTTATAAATATTTGTTTTTGCTTCACGGAATACATCACTGGTATCTACATTGATTATTATATTTCTAAGATATCTATAGAACTGCATTCTTATTGTGTATATTTTTATTTCATCCCAAAAATACATTTTTGTTTATACTTGATCTTATCTAATCCTTCCTTTCATTCACTTGAAATATTTATAAATTCAATGTTGTCTTTTGTATAAACTTCACTGTCTTTTGTAGCTTCCACAGAGGTCAGTGTAGTTTTCTGTCGAGTGTTGTTTGACTACATCAATGAGTTTGCCTCAGTATATCATATTCGAGGCAATCTTGAAGTATGTGCTCTGCAGTCTGATGTGTCTGTCCACATAGCTGAATTGCCAATCTTGAATTTTGTATATTGAATCATGTAGCTGTGGAGTCAATTGTGTCCTGTTCTAAGGCGCAGAATGACAACTTGTTCTAATCTGCTCATAATATAGTAGTCGTCTTGTGTTGGTATTTGTGGCTTTCTGATTAATTTAATCATCATTTTCTTTTGGTGGTAGGTAACTGATCTTATCTAATATTGTTAAAACTTTTATAATACGACAAGTCATCTAACAAACCATTCTGGCAATACCAGTTTTTCTAAAAGCCATCTCACATGCCCGCGTGCCCAGGTGCCCAGCGTGTTCGTAGCGCGTTGGACTGTGGGTGACTAGCCCTCTGTGAGTGCGGGTTCAATTCCGTGGGCAGGCAGAAAAGCCACAGATTCCCCAGATTCACGGTGTTCGTGGCACCGAACCGAAGGGTTACGATGTCCATGGCACCGAGCCGAAGAGCTGAAAAGCTCAAGTGCTTCTGGATCGGAAAGGAAAAAAAAAAAAAAGCCATCTCACAAACCAAAACACTAAACTGATACAAAATTATTCCTAAAACTAATTTGACGCTATTTATGTATAATTCTTGGTATTATAGAACAAGTGGGTGTGAGTGTTTTCAACTCTGTACATTCCGATATATATATAATAATGTTTTGGTGCTTAACATATGAAACTTATAATAGAGTTTGTTAGAACACCCTTCATTGCAAATAGTATTCTTAAAATCAGCACGTAAAAATGGAGTTTTAGTATGTGTATAAGAAGAGTTAAGCCTTAAACCAACCAAAGTTTCTTAATTTTTTATTTGATCAAATAAGTCTGATATCATAATGAAAATGTAAGAAACATTCATGACCTGAAGTTAACCTATGTTTGCTTAAACAGAAATATGATTGAATCAAACATTACAAAATTGTTTAAACAATGCTGCAGGCAAATGAAAATGATTTGACCTTTTTCGTGCACATTCTTAGTACAACGATTATGTCTTTTTTTAAAACTACACTAATGCGTGCATTATTAGTGATTCATTGCGTATGATCCGAAGGTCAAGGCTGGTTCGACGCAGACAATTGACTTCTTCATCCTTTTTAACACTCCATATTGACCAGTGTTAACACACATTGTGATTTGTATGTGATCCAAACCTAAGAATGATTGTATGTTGTGCCAATTGTGTGCTTACAATTAGGCCAACATATACGATTTATGCGATGCTTTTTATTTACTAGGGTAGCTTCCCTATGCCCCTACCTTCGTCGCCTCTTACGACATGCCTTGTAGATCACAGTGATCTACTATTCTTTGCTCCTCTTGCTGGTCCTGGCAACACACAAGCGAGGCAATTGACTGAATCACTACAAGTGTCAACAATTTCCCCAATTACATTTATCTTCATTCTGGGGCACCTGGGTGTCGATGGCAATCAGAGATCAGACAAGCTGGCTGTGCCATCATATCAGGAGGTCAGTCAATGGAAAGTGCTGACTTTCTGAACAGTCTCACAGAGTGTTGCCGCAAAGAGGATTTTCATTTAATGGTTTAAATGTGATTGGTATCCATGTCAACTACTAGATTGCAAGAGCTTGGATTGAAGATTGGAGTGGCAAGAAAAAACAGCACAACAGGTATATGAGTAGGATCATCAATCAACATCGAACTGGTATGGTTAATCATTGGACGCTGTTGGAGATATTGCGAATAAGATAGGAGCACTTATTAGCATGTCTGGAGTGCAATGATGATATTCCTAACTGAAACTGACGTGTTTTTTTTTTTTTAAGAGAAAGTATGAATATTTGAACTTTTCACAATCAAACTTACCATTTCATTCTCAGAGTCAAGTTTCTTTACCAGCAAGCCCAACACACCTACACTGACCATAGCATCAGAAAGTCCAGCTCTCATATGTGCCAGAGAAGAAAGGAGACTGCAGGTCAACATAACAACTTTGTCCTGACTGCCAATTTTTGCAACTAAAATCTCGATACCTTGTGCTGTGAGTGTTATCTGATCCTTGTCAATAATAACTCTGGCTAGTACAATGGTCTGGACAAAAAATAGTAGTTAAAAAAAGAATTAACTTATTGCCCAGTCTTTTTTCCTGTTGTGTGTACCTCCTGTATTAACTGATTCAATAGAGGTTTTTTTAGCCTCTGGAAATAATATCTCTGTAGACCCAAAAATTGCACATACATAAAAGTTAGTTAAACTAGAATATTATATCTAAATAAGATGAAAGTTATAACTTATTATAAGTCAAATTAAAGGCAAATGTATGAACTTTATAAATATGTTAACTGCAGTAGCAAATGTCCTGCTGCATTGATCATGTAAGTAAAAATATGGGCCCAGGAAAAATAATATGTTAAATTTCGCCCATGTGGTGCTGGGGCTCGTAAGGGGAGCAAAGAATAGTAACACTGTGACCTACACGGCAAGTCATAAGAGGTGACTGAGATAGGGGCCTAGGAAGCTACCCTAGTAAATAAAAAGCGTAGCTGAAATCGAATATGCTGGCTTACTTGTAGGTGCATAACTGGCAGAACATGCAATTGCTCTTAGGCTCAGATCACATACAAAGAATGGTTTAACAGGTGGCCGTCATGAAGCATTTGAAGAAGAAGATGCTAGGAAAGAGTAATACAACTTGTTTTCTAAAGTACTCAAAGAAGGATCAAATATCTTTCTCAATTAAAAAAAAAAAGAAGTAAAACTGGTCTTCAGGGTGTGTTCTGCACTTGTCTCTGCATCCAGCAGAGTTGGAGTCAGCTAGTCTTTCTAAGGAAGGGGGAAATTAGTAGCTGGCTGATGACTCATAGAACACACAAGCCAATCCCACCTCCCACTGGTTGTAGATCGGGCAACTTTGACCATGAGTTCAAAGGCTAACAAGGCTCTGGCTTGCCAAGAGGGATGAGATACACTAGCCTAGGTTCTTTTTTGCCCTCTATATAGCTGACAAATTGTTTTTTAAAGTATGCTGAAACCGGATGTGCTGGCATATGGGTTTGTAGGCACAACAAACTCAAGTTCAAACTCAAACTCATGTACAAATCACATACAGGCCACAAAGAGGGGCTCAACAAGTGGTTTATCTAAAGCAAACGAAGAAGAAGATAAAATATTTTGCACATTTAAAGATGATGATTTTTGTCAAATCTGTCACTCTAATGAACCTTAACCCTACCAGACCTGAGGCCTTGAGCATTAAAGAGAAAAATCAACATGATATAGAAAAATGTTAGTTACATGCAAACAAGTGGTTAGAATAAGATGGAACTTGGAGACATTGTAGAAAATAGGTCTACCTTTCATCTAGTGCCAATATCCCACCTTTGTGTGCCAATCCACCCAGCATGATGAGCCTTGTTCACACAAGGTACTTCTTGCAAAGTGAGCACCAGATGTTGCTCTTCACCTTCTTGCATGGATTGTCTAGATCTATAATAAGGTTCAAGATTCTCCTCATCACTCGAGCTCTCACTGTCTGTGTCACTTGAACTGGAAATGTATTCTTGATAAATTCTGACTCTCAGAGTCTGAATCAAACAAAGTATTGATCACATGTTGGACTGTGATAAGCCTAGACCTACTTTGCTTTCCTGTTGAAGTGCTTTTGGTCATCAGCTGCTTGTTTCATTGTGAATTTTCATTATTTTTTTCTTGTTAAACCACACAAAGTCAATTCAAACACATGGGGGCAGACGTTTGCAATGGCTAACCATGAGATTTGACCATGATTGGTCGGTTATTTTTAGTCTGTGACGCATTTTTTCATGTACCGAAAATTAGGTACAGAGGTATAGCTGCAGGTTTGGAAATTACCGAAATATCGGTACAGCTGTCTGGTAGGGTTAAACTCTCATCTCTCAGTCCAATAATATAACATTGTAGAAATGGAGTATATGAAAATATAATTTATAAATGCCTTCGAATGATAACAGAACCATTCAACATTATAACTCATTCTGCTACTCTATCTAAATATTTAGTGGAACAAAATGTTTGAAAATAGAATGTAAATTCTAACCTGGAAAGCACCATAACATTGGTAGAATTCATCTGCTGACTCAACAAAGTTTTGAAACAGACGGTATTTAATTCCTCCTGCTTCTCTCATAATGTATTGTTGAGGTGTATTGTTAAAAGCAAACAATGTTAATGCCATGCCTGCTCTCAGTTGAATATCCTTAAAAAAGGGACCAAAATAAATTGACATGCTAATTTTTTTTAAATTAAGTCACAAAATGCACAAAGAGCATCCTTAATAAAAACACACACAAGGTAAAAATTGTACATTTATACAAAACGCAGTTTTACCCGTTCTTCGCATGGGAAATTTAGTTTAAATCTAGTTGTAAAGTCCCTTAAAGAAACATGCCCCGTTGCCTCAAAATTGGCTTCTTCCCTATTACAAACAATGTTTTCTCTCCATGCTTGGTGGGAAAACTTTGTCAGTTGACCACATAAGATTAAAATGTCGCTCATTCCAATTGCCAGTAAAACCTGATAAAACAGAATTCCGTCCTGTGAAAGTTGACAAATAATAATTTAAAATGTCCCTCATTCCGATTGCCAGTAAAACCTGATACAATATAATTCCGCTCCGTAAAGTTGACAATACAATCTAAATGTCCTCATTCGATTGCCAGTAAAACCTGATACAATATAATTCCCGTTCCCGTGAATCAGTCAAATGCACCAAGTTAGAAATATTCTACCTACTACCGATCATAACTTGCTAATAATAAAAAAAGTACCACATCTACTGAATTATATTGTAGCATGGTGTTAGATCTGATTGGTCATATTGAAGGCAGTCAGAGCTAACTCATGACAAGACAACAACAAGATGTAAGTAGTATTAAACAACACAAGTTATACATACTGGATCCTTCTGTTTAAGCAGCGATAGCAAAATATTAAATGAGAATTCTGGATTTTCTGCCAACTTCTCTTGATTCTCCTTGCAACTGAGAGTAATGCATCCTAAAGTAATAGCCACTTCTACTTGAATCTCCTTTGATGGAGGATTTAGAAGCAATTGTGTTAAGATTTCAATGCCTCCAACCTCTGCAATTTTACGCTGTATAAACAAATTATTTTTGTATGCTACTCCTGAAAAGGATAAAAATACAGAAGAGATGTAGAAACATAAAAACTGCTATAAAAACTGCTATAAAAACTGCTATAAAAACATGGAAATCAATTAACAAAATTGTAATACAAGAAAACATTATTCTCTTCTAGCAGAAGAAGTAAGAAAAAAAGTAAGTAAAGAAACACTTTTATACCTTGAGGTATTTTGGTTCTTCTTCTTTCTTTCTTCTTTCTTTCTCGAATCCTGTTTGCCTCACAGCGTCAGGTCAAGAAGATATTTCTAAAACAGGCCCTTGTATGCGCTTCGTAAAAAGTGTTTTTCGTCGCCTCTGTTATCTCTGAGGTCCATATTTTGCATGGCCGGATTGGGTAATACGGTGTTAGGACCATATTTTTTCTTGACCATCAGCACATGATGGATGATGTGGTCAACATCACACTGGCTGTCTTTACTTTCCAGCACTTTTCCTGGTACCCAATTGAGGCTGGGTCTACCGGAGAGCCATTATGGTCAGAAAAATATTTCCCACTCACTGTGGAATTGAATTAGGAAAACTAGCCTAAGAAGCCAGTTCACTAACAATTACATTACTGCAGCTCTCTTAGCAGGAGAAACATGCACTAACTTTAGAACTGAGGTGACAGCAGTTTTTGCAGCCATGCAGTCTAAACACCAAAGAGGTGTCTCCACCTAAAGTTAATATTCTATGTGACTCAATGTCCATTTACCCAAGC
Source organism: Arion vulgaris (assembly GCA_020796225.1). NCBI lineage: Eukaryota > Metazoa > Mollusca > Gastropoda > Stylommatophora > Arionidae > Arion > Arion vulgaris. Next base: position 6,165,185 of record CM036756.1, on the reverse strand, counting down.
TATTCCATATTTCAAACAAGATGGACTCATCCAAGAAGTAAAGCTCAATTTTGAATTGTTATCCAGAAAAACTGAACTGGTCTTGCAGTAGATCCCAGACTACTTTGATATTCTTAGAAGCGAGAAAGCAGATAAGCTGGCATGGGCTGGAGAAAATCTGGAGCAGCATAACCTATTCCAGAGCTACAACGAAGTAGAGACACCCATGCAACAGTCCATGAAAACGTAGTGAAAGAAAGTAAACAAAGATTACAAGTGAGAGCAAGACAGCATAAATGGTCTCCTTAAACTGCCTGTGTATTGCAGGGGCTCACAAGGGAGCAAAGAATAGTAACACTGTGACCTACAATGCATGTCATAAGAGGTGACTAAGGTAGAGATTTAGGAAGCTACCTAGTAAATAAAAAGCGTAGCAGAAATCTGATGTGCTGACCTACTTGTAGGCGCATAACTGGCATAACCTACAATCGCTCTTAGGCTCAGATCACATACAAATCACAAAGAGTGGTTGATATGGAGCATTTGAAGAAGAAGAAGATGAAAATGAATATAGCAAATAGTAACTCTTCTACTTGAGATTGTACTCACCCAAACACAATATTCCCATTACTTTGATGACCATGTGTAGGACTTTCTGGGAAGTCTTTGAAGAGCGTAACAGTCTTGCAAGCTGTAAGAAAACATCAGCTTCTGCAAGCAGAATTTGGTTTGCCATGTTTTCTGTGCCAAAAGCAATTGCAATCATGCATCCTGGGCAAGATTAACAGTGGTCATGAAGAAAATGGTCAATAAAATTATTAAGGAGTTTCAAGAAATCATATTGTCACTGATATTCTGCTTAATCTCCAGTGAATCATAGAGTTACATCTGTAGCTTGACAGCACTATCTATTTTAGGATTACGTCAAGTTCTGACATTGAGGCTTTGCAGGTCTTTCCTTCTCTTGTGGTATCTAGAGTATTCAAATGTTGTCTGACTAAAGTGTATTTGGTATTAGCTGTACCATGTAATATAATGCATTAATTACACTAACTATTTTTGTTGGTATTCCATAATGCTGGAGTATTTTCCATAGAGATTACCTGTGCAGACTATCAAATGCATTTTCAAAGTTAACAAACACCATATAGATAGAACTATTCCATTCATTGCTCTGCTCAACTATTTGGTGCAGTGTAAGAATGTGATCTATGCATGATTTTCCTTTTCTAAAACCTGCTTATTCTTTCCTAATTTTGTTATCCAATGCTGCTTTCATTCTTTGAAGAATCACTCTATTAAATATTTTATTTGTTAGTGATAGTAGGGTTTTTCTCTCCAGTTTTTACAGTTACCTTCTTCTTCTTCAATGATCCAGCGGCACTTGAGCTTTGCCTTCGCCCAATGCTATGTAGTGGTATCTGCATGTGTTTGTAAGTTGTTCTTTTGTTCCGTATAATGTGTTCCATTTATCTGGCCTTGGAGGAAGGAGGGTCTTTCTGATGTCATCTAGTGCTTGGCACTTGAAGAGGTGGTGGTGAATGGTTTCATGATGATGTGCGTACAGTTGGCACTCTGGAGTGTGTTGTGGATGAATTCTGTTCAAGTGATTATTAAGTGTTACGTGTTGGGTTCGGAGTCTAAAATGGTGCTCTGATCTCTTCTTGTAAGGTGGTTGATGTTGTCATTAAGGTTAGGGCTGGCCATATGAGTGTACACCTCTCTTCCTGTGTTTCCCATGTCCCATCTGTTCAGCCAAATTTCTTTATTTGTTGTCATTAGGATTTGCTTTGCTGTATGGAGAGTTGTTGCTGTGATTGGTTGTTCCTGTCTTGACCCTTTCTTGGCTAGCCTATCTGCTTTGTCATTTCCAGGTATGTTTGAATGTCCAGGGAACTTACCACCACATACACTCTTGAATACACCTGAAATTAGAACAAAATTGATAGATGAAGCAAATAAACGCTCCGACCCAGTCAGCCTTATGATAGCATCTCAAAGAACCATTGATGCCTATCCCCAAGAATGGATACATGTCTATACTGATGGATCTGCATTTAAAGCCACCATCAAAGCAGGTTACGGAGCATATATACAATACCCAGACAGATCATCCGAAGAGCTGTTTGGTGCATACGGGGAGATATGCGATAGAAGCAGTGTTGTACTGTGAAGACTGTTTTCGATGCCTTTCCATCAAAGGCACAAAACATAATTATCTTCACAGATTCAATGTCTGCCCTTCAAGCCCTAGAGGATGTTGGACATTGTAAATCTTAACTATCCCATATAGCCCTAGATATTGACAGACTTATTACATCACATGACATCAAAATAACCATGCAGTGGATCCCTGGACATTCAAACACACCTGGAAATGACAAAGCAGATAGGCTAGCCAAGAAAGGGTCAACACAGGAACAACCAATCACAGCAACAACTCTCCATACAGCAAAGCAAATCCTAATGACAACAAATAAAGAAATTTGGCTGAACAGATGGGCCATGGGAAACACAGGAAGAGATGTGTACACCCATATGGCCAGCCCTAACCTTAATGACAACATCAACCACCTTACAAGAAGAGATCAGAGCACCATTTTTAGACTCGAACCCAACACATAACACTTAATAATCACTTGAACAGAATTCATCCACAACACACTCCAGAGTGCCAACTGTGCGCACATCATCATGAAATCGTTCACCACCACCTCTTCAAGTATCAAGCACTAGAAGACATCAGAAAGACCCTCCTTCCTCCAAGGCCAGATAAATGAAACACACTATACGGAACAAAGAACAACTTACAGACACATGCAGATACCACTACATAGCATTGGGCCGAAGGGCAAAAACTCAAGTGCCGCTGGATCATTGAAGAAGAAGAAGAAGAAGAATGTCCAGGGATCCACTGCATGGTTATTTTGATTCTTCTGCCATCAGCACTTCTACGCAAACTTCATCACTTCCCGGTGCTTTATTCTTCTTCTGCTTTGTAATGGCTTCTTTTACCTCTATTTCTGAGATGGGTTGGACGTTTATATCTAATTCCTCTTCAATTTATGCTATGTCAGTACGTACAAGCAGGTTTGGCAACCGTTGAAAATGTTCTGTCCATCTTTCAATTTTCTTTTTCTCTTCAGAGATCATTTTTTCATTTTCTGCTTTTGGTGAGAGATCTTGATTTGATATCATATTTCCTCTAAACTTTTTGTTTATGGTACATAGAGATTTAGTATACTTTGATTTGCCATGTCCTCTCTCAGGAAGTCTGTGAATGCTTGTAGAAATGTTATGCACTTTTACATATTAAAAAATATAAACAGGAAGTTATAAAATATAGAGAGACTGAAATATGAAGAAATAATGTACAAATTAAGTTAAACAATGTTCATACAATAATATAATTGGTGAATAAACAGACACAGCATAAATTTGAATGGCAAAGGTAGGTGAATGTACACCAGATCTTGACTATTGTCCATGAACGTGTACATCAAAGCAGGAATGCTGTCTGTTATACTCCACTGAATGGATTAGACAAATGTAAAATAACTACTCACCAACATACAATAATTTTTCGGTGGGTTCTAACAACATCTGAACTATGTGTGAAACAGATGTTTTCTCAGCAATGTATCTCTGTTGTGTTCTTGTGTTTCCAGCCAATGCCCACAGAGAACAGGCTCCTTGTTCACGAACTTCCATATGTTGGTTCTGATTAAAACAAAAATGATTTACTACAAATATACATATATATCAATCACTACAAGCATCAACAATTCACAGAATTACATTCATCTTCGTTCCAAGGCACATAAGTGTCGATGGTAATGAGAGAGCAGTCAGGCTGGCTGGTTCTGCCACCATATCAGGAGGTCTGCCAATGGATAGAGCATAGATTGTGGCCATGATGAGGACTTCTCTCTAAACCAATCCATGTTAACTGCTAGATTGCAAGAGATTGGACTGAAGAGGTCAGAAAATAACAGCACAACAGGTATATGAGTAGGCTCATCAATCAAAATCAAACTGGTACGGTCAGTCACTGGAAGTTGTTGGAGATATTACACAGGAGATTGGGGCACCTATGTACATGTCGAGAGTTTGATGAAGATATTATAAACTGAAACTGATATATATATATATATATATATATATATATATATATATATATATATATATATATATATATATATATATATATATATATCCTCATGTAGCTAGTCCTTTGTAGACTGTTGCTCTCATCATAGCCCACTAGAAATAACTCTAGAAATCTCTAGTAAGATTTCCAGCCTCCTCCACCGTCAGGTTCAAGGTCTCTTTAATATCCTGATGTCACCATCTTCGCAATCCTCCCTTGCCTTATCTTCCAGGAATTGTGCCATCCATTACTGTTTTCTCCAAACTACTGTGACATTTAACGTACCCAAAATATTTGATTTTCCTAAACATTATAATTGTTTCTCAATGACCATATCTTGTACAATGTCAATATTTTTATTCTTCCATGTTCAGAATATTCTAAGCATTTTTCTGCAGCACTTTGCTTCAAAAGAACTGATTTTGATTTATAGTACTATATAATCAAACTGGAAAACATTGTCAATGATGTTTAAAATGATCAGTTATATGAGGACTATCAGCATAGCACTCTGGACATGACCATAGGTGCTCCGATACCTGCCTCAGCACATCCAGTATAAAGTATTCATCTCAGCAATCAGAAAATGTATTGCAAGATTTCTTCATTTGTCAAAGCTGATCTACTTTCCTAAATATGATTTACTTAAAGACATGGCACTCTAATAGTTACATTAGTGATACTGTAATTTCTACAAAGAATCAGTTCAAATAGATTAATTATTCTTGCATCCCCAACATAGTTCACAAATTCAATTTCTCTGCAGAAGGAAACATTTCATGAGTCAGCTATGATGGTTTTCTCTATGACTAATCAGATCTGACACCAAGATACAGTATAACGCAATAGATATGGATGGTGCTATAAAGTAGAGTTATATGTTTGCAAAATCTTATCCATTTCTCGTTTTTAACTCTTTCCACGCTTTAAGCCACACACTGCGCCACAGCGGAAATCCGTTGCACGCTTTAAGCTGCACACTGCGCCATACAGTGGCTTCCCTTGTAAGAAGTCTTTCTAGTTTTACTTCTACTATTTTACTTATAGTACCTTTTAACCTTGTTATTCTATTGAGTTGTCCAGTTTTCTTCAATTTAGTATATAATAATATATATGTGTTTATTTATTGACGAGTAGTTGGGATCGTAATTTAAAATTTTTTTATTTTTTACTTCCCTTGAATTAACTGCTTAAAAATTGAGGAAGTAAATGGGCGTGAAAGAGTTAAGGAACCATACCCCCAATACTAATCTGAATCATGGACCACAATTCACAAGAATAGTAGATTATTAAAGGCTATAGAGATGTGGTTTTATAGAAGAGTTATGAGAATATCATGGACAGAAAAGATGACACATGATTATGTTCTCAAAAAAAGCAGGTGAGAACAGATCACTTGTGAAATACATTAGAAATTAACAATCAACATTCTTTGGACATGTTATGAGAAAAGCTTGAAAACATTGTGATAACAGACAACGGGGAAAAAAGATAGAAGTTGACAGAGAGAAAAAATTCTAGACAGCTTAACATCATGGCATGGTGTGAAAACAGTATGAGAACTCATAGCTAGAACAAGAGATAGAGAGTTGTGCAAGAATATGATAACCTAAGCATGTTGGCATGGCACTTAATGATGATGAAAATCTTATCAATAACCCATCTGTCGCCCGAGTGGTTACTGGGGCCCAAATTTGGGGTGTAAAGAATAGAACCACTGTTATCTGCCATGCATGTCGTAAGAGGTGACTGAGGAGGTTTGGCTGAAATCGGCTGCATGTGTCCTAAACGAGTAGAAGTCTATGTGTTTAGGGGCCTGCCAAACTAATGTGCAACATATACACGTTCTTGGCAAAGATCAAACATATCACAAAGAGTGATTATAATTGGTCGTAAAGAACGAACGCAAAGAAGAAGAAGGACCCATCTGTACAAATCTGTGTCCTGTTGAAAAACATTATTTTCCCAGGTTCACAGGGTTTGGTTAAAATATATAAACCAAATTTATCCAATTGACTTTGTTACAAAAACTGCAATAAATTACTGTCATGATTGATTGATAGGACCATCATCATTGCACTTCAAGGAGTAACCATTTGTGCTCAATCTCTTTCTTACACAGGAAGATCTCAGCGGAGGTGCACAAACTCTGTAGAACTCTGCGAGGGTCCCTGATGTAATTTAGTTGATGGTGAAAATATTTTGTAGGATTTTAATTTTTTTGATCTTTCTAATGACTTTTGTCAAGGCAGCGGCTTTCCAGCCTGCTCTTCTCAATTTTGAACTACCAAGGGTTCTTTTGCATGCTCATCTTGAACATGGGACCTACGTTTATCGTCTCGTCTCCCATAAGACTAGGAACACGATCTCAACTACACTGAGATCAGGGAATTCTTTGGAATAATATCAGAATAGCTCCACGAGGGAACGAACCGAGTAGCTTGGAACAAGAGGCGAGCATCTAACCTCTTCGTCACAGAAACCCTCAAAATTCTCAGTGTTATGAGAATGAATCTGAAACACATGTAAGAAAAGCCATTTCTTGGACACAGAGGAAAAAGAAGAAAAGGAAGACACTAAAAAGAGCTTGGAGATGCATCTTGGAAGAAAAGTATACCAAGTGTCTCTTATAAGGAACACAGCACTCAAGATCACAAAAGACAAAGGAATATGGAAAATTCTTGCAGAAGTCACAAGGAATGACAAGAATTAAGTCAGATATAATATCAATATAAATAGTTCAAAAAGTATATTTTTTCTCTTTCACTACGACAGAAAAATAAAAAAAACAGTGATTTAAAATGCATAAACTAATGAATACAACAGATATTATATTAAAACAACATTAACGGTCACATACAGGATAAAAGTTAAGGTTAACCAACTTTTAATAGTCGTATCAGGGCTTTAGGGCATCAGCTCAAGAAGACAACTTTGGCTGTTAAAGTTGTCAGTAGCAAGGGCCTCAAGTGCATTTGCTGCTTTCACTTGTGCTGTCACACATTTACTGTTCTTGACCAAGTCAACCAATGGCCTAATAAAGTTCAGATTTTAAAATGTATTCTTAACCACCTTATTTATTGCATCAGTTGAATGAATATGTTATAAACATTTTTATCATTTAAAATAACAACTGTTGACCACAGTCAGGATGATTGATTGATTGATTGATAGGACCATTATCATTGCACTTCTGTGAATAACCATGTGTGCTCCTATCAATTTCTTGCACAGTAAGATCTCAGCGGCAGTGCATGAACTCCGTAGCCTGGTGAGGGTTCCTTATTAATTTAGATGACAGTGAAAATATTTTGTTGGAATTTTAAAAAAATATTCTAGCTGATGAATTTTGCCAGGGCAGCGGCTTTCCAGCCTGCTCTTCTCAATTTTTAACTGCCAAGGTTTCTTTTACATGCTAAACTTGAACATGAGACCTAAATGTTAGCATCCGTCTCCGATAGAAGTAGGAACTCAATCTCACCTACACTGAGATCATGAAACTCTGGTAAAATATCCCATTGGCTCCATGAGGGAGCGAACCGAGTACCTTAGGAACAAGAGGCGGACACCTAACCTCTACGCCACAGATAACCCTTACAGTCAAGAGATAGATGCATTAGAAACTCTTCTGAATGTTATTTTCAAATTGACTGTGACTTTCCCTGAAGTAATTTCAGTGCTGCATAATTTAAGAATGCACAGTTCCAAATGTATAGTTCAAGAAGTATGGTGTTCAAATAAACAAAATTATGTAACTAACTTCAACAAATCAGGGGAAAACATTTATACAGATTATAAAAACAAATATTTATATGCACATTTAAACCTACAGTAAATACTTGTCAGAAAATATGTTTTTCATGGTTGAACTATTGTCATTGTTTCAATCCCTAATGAAGTAAAGGTTTGCTCTATTGTGCCTGGCAGTGGAGTTTCTACTTTTGGTCAAGTTAGTGGATCTGATTAGTGATGTGATTTGACAAGGCAGGTTTCCAGTTTTTTTCAAATCCCAGAGAGCTCTTCTTTCATCTTTTGTTGTCACACTGTTACCAGGCTGTTGCCTAGTGTTGTAGTTTTCTGTTTTTGTCTTGCATTGCTCTAGTGGCTTGAGTGACAGTTATTTGTGCTTTCTGACAGGATTCTGCTATACCATATAATCTTCTTTTTCATGGTCTTTCTCGCATTATTTCCCGTTGTTCTGTTGTAGAAGGCTCTGTACACTGTGAAGTTTGGTTGCATTCTTATTAAGTGGCCCAGAGAGCTGTTTGACTCAAAGTGATGGCGGATGACATATCCCAAGTTGGACAGTCCTCTACTCTGGAGTGAACTTTATCATGGCTCTCTTACAATCTCAAGGTGTGCTGAAGATGAAAGGTTTAATTTTCTTTCAGCAGATATGTTTCCAGATCTCCAGAAGTTTTCATTACAACATAAATCCTGTCATTCTTTACTTCATTAGCCACCAGATCATTGTCTATCCAGAACCTACTACATGGAGATGAGAAAAGATCTTGGCATGCTGGTTTCCAAACAGTGACTCCTTTAACAAAACAATAGTGTTCTCTGCACACATGTTGCTGAATTAAAATTTAAGACTTTTGGTGAGGGAAGAAGCAATTTTTCAATCACAGATCAGAGCTAGATAAGGTATGGAATACAGGCCTAACAGACAGAATACAGGACCCACTGAGTGGTTACCGGGCCCAAATTGAGGTGTAAAGAATAGAACCACTGTTACCTGCCACGCATGTCGTAAGAGCGACTAAGGAGAAGGCACGGGCTAGCTACCCCACACCGTAAAAAACACTAGATGGCTACAGAACGGAGAGCGAACCGAGTAAACGCTGCTGAAACCGGACACATCGCTGAAGGATAAGCACCAGAGCTCCAAATGGTGCTGAAGATGTGATGTAAAACACACCAATGCTAAGGCTGCACGAATCAGATTTCCACATGAATAGAATTTATGTGGAATTTATTTTTTAAAAATATTCTAGCTGATGAATTTTGCCAGATTTCCACATGAATAGAATTTATGGGAAGTCTGGTACATCGGTCTGGGTGGTGATCGCAAGAGAGAGAGAGAGAGAGAATACAAGACAAGAAGATGGAATACAGGCCTACACATTCCAGGAAGAAGCAACAGACAAAATACAGGTTTAAACTATTGATCAGAAATTAATACAGATCTAAACGTCCAGTAGAAACAAAAGATGGAATACAGATCTAAACATCTGAGTAGAAACAAAAGATGGAATACAGATCTAAACGTCTGAGTAGAAACAAAAGATGGAATACAGATCTAAATGTCTGAGTAGAAACAAAAGATGGAATACAGATCTAAACGTCTGAGTAGAAACAAAAGATAGAATGCAGATCTAAACGTCTGAGTAGAAACAAAAGATGGAATAGAGATCTAAACGTCTGAGTAGAAACAAAACATGGAATACAGATCTAAACGTCTGAGTAGAAACAAAAGACAGAATGCAGATCTAAATGTCTGAGTAGAAACAAAAGATGGAATGCAGATTTAAACTATGCAACTGAGATAAACTGAATACAGGCATAAACTTTTAAGACGCACTAATAAACAATAAATTGTAAATTCCTGTGCCCATGAACTGGCTTTAAATCTTGTTTGCAAAATGATATTTAAATAAATTGGAAAATATATTTTCGAACTAATTTTTCAACAAATACACATAATGATCTTAAGATGTCTGAGTGCTCCGCTAAACGAAGGAAGACATGCAATAACAAAATAATGTATCAAATGTGACTGAGATATGCATACTCAATAATATATTCACAAATGAGACTAAAGAAACCTAGAAATCTCTTACACTACCTATTTATGGCAAATATAAAAAACACAGACTCTACATGTCTAGGATTTTGCTAAATGTATACAATATAGGAATCATGGTCATTTCTAACTATGTAAATCAACAAGTTGATACTTACCTAGCAGCACCAATTTGAATAGCAATATTCTGATTCTCTGTGTTCTTGTATAGGAGAGCAGCCAGTGCTGCAGCAGAACCTGCTTGAAGATCATCTGTAGAGTATAGACATCATTCGACATTCATAAGCAGTGTCTGTTCAAGTGATATCATTCGACATTCATAAGCAGTGTCTGTACAAGTGAAATCTTTAACATTCATAAGCAGTGTCTGTACAAGTGATCTCTTTCGAAATTCATAAGCAGTGTCTGTACAAGTGAAATCTTTAACATTCATAAGCAGTGTCTGTACAAGTGAAATCTTTAACATTCATAAGCAGTGTCTGTACAAGTGAAATCTTCTACATTCGTAAGCAGTGTCTGTACAAGTGATCTCTTTCGACATTCATAAGCAGTGTCTGTACGAGTGAAATCTTTGACATTCATAAGCAGCGTCTGTACAAGTGAAATCTTCTTCATTCGCTTTATATTAACCCCTTGTTAAACCATTTTTATGGTTCAGTATGTGATCTGTGTCTTAGAGCATGAGTTTATTGTTCCAGTTAGGCGTCTACAGATCTTTGGGCCAGAAAAACTAGTTTATGCATACTTTTTTATTTAGGTCACCTGCCTAGCCGCAGGACCTAAAAAATAACTGACCTAGGGTAGTCCATCCCCCTATGTGAGGCAGAACCCTGTTAGTCTTAGACCTTGTGGTCAAAGTATATTTTTTACACCACTGCCCGGAGGTGGGGTTGGCTTGTGTTTTCTGTGGGTCATCAACAGGTTACTAATTTTCACTTTTTTACCCATCCTAAGAGAGGCTAGCCGATACCAGCTCTGCTACATGCAGAGCCAGGTGCAGAACACACCTTGTAGACCCAAGTGAACTCTGATTACACCGGTGTGGCGCCGGGGCCCTCAAGGGAAGCAAAGAATAGTGCCACTGCGACCTATAAGGCATGTCGTAATAGGCGACTGAGGTAGGGGCATAGGGAAGATACCCTAATAAATAAAAATCATCACAGAAATTGGATGTGCTGGCCTACTTGTAGGTGCATGACTGGCACAATGTGCAATCGTTCTTAGGCTTGGATCACATGTAAATCATAAAAGGTGGTTAACAAGTGGTCAATATGGAGCATTCTAGAAGAAGACAACTATATTTAGAACTGTACAGTCAATCCTTATGAACCAAATCAACATTACTATTTTTTTTAAGAAATAAATCTTCAGATGAAATTATTTTTTAAAATATAATTTCATCTGCAGATTTATTTCTTCTGCCAAGATGTGCATCCTGTTGAAAAATATGCTGGTATGTTTGGCCTTGTAATTCTGCAGAACGGTAACTAACATTTTTCAGAGTTAAATTTTATTGGTTATTGGTTTTGGGTTACTGAACCGATGTTATAGCACTTGGAGCAGAACCAGGAACAGATTTTGAAAGGTATGCACACTGATGGTTCCTGTGACTTGCTGGTTAAACACACTCCTCTCTGTCTCTCAGACGTCCAGTTTGAGCAGATCCATAGATGCTTAGTCCCCACTCAATCAGATGTTGAAGAGTATGCGCAATGATGGTTTCTGTGGCTTGCTGGTTAAACACACTCCTCTCTGCCTCTCAGACGTTCAGTTTTACTTGTAATTCCAAACTCATTAAATTTCTGGATAAATTCATCATCATTTTTAGTGTCCTCATCCAACAGTAGGTCGTCAAAGGACCAAAGATCATCCCTCTTATCCATCCTAAACTTCCATAGGCGGGGATCCTTCGCAGATTCTCAACAATGCTTCACAGCCAGTTTAAGATAGCTAGAACATGTGCGTACCTCTAAATAAATGCTAAAAAGGATCACCTATTGCACAAGCTGCTCAGCACCAGTGGAGGAAATCGGTTAAAGTGGGGCAAGTCGTGGGTTGGCCGTGCTGCAGACACTGTTCAGCTGGTGTGTGGGTTCACAATTATCGATTATGGGGAAGAATGGATACCGATGCCTTCAATATACTGGAACACTTTTTTCACCATTATTAAATTTGACAAAAGTTGCAAAGAAAGGAATCCCGTAGCATTGGATGCAGACGTCAAGGCTATCATTGATGAAAACTGCAATGAAGGTGACGTGATTTACATGGATGGATCGGTAGTTCGTCACAAAAAATCCACATGGGCCTTCTCTGCAAGCTCATGTGGCAGAATGGTCCAGGAGGCCAGTGGTGCATTTCGAATGACAACAAGAAGCATGACAATGGAGGTACTGGCGATGACTAATGCACCATGTTGGCTAGAGTCACAAAACTATACCCATGCATCCATTCTGAGTGAATCATTGAGTATGATCTGCAAGGTGGAGGCTGGTTAGGTGCGCAGACAATGGACTGAATCACTACAAGTGTCAACAGTTTGCAGAATCACTACAAGCGTCAACAGTTTGCAGAATCACACTTATCTTCATTCCGGGGCACATGGGTGTCATTGACAATGAGATAGCAGACAGGCTGGCTGGTTCTGCCACCATATCAGATGGCCAGCCAATGGATAGAGCTGATATTTTTAACGCATTCATAGAGTGTAGCCGCAAAGAAGATTTTCATGTAATCCACATCAACTACTAGATTGCAAGATCTGGGTTTGAAGATTGGAGTAGCAAGAAAAGAGCCACATAACAGGTATATGAGTAGGCTCATCAATCAAAATTTAACTGGTACGGTCAGTCGCTAGACGCTGTTGGAGATAGGAGATCGGAGCACCTATGGACACGTCCGGAGTGCAATGAAGATATTCCAAACTGAAACTGAAATTCCTATACAACTTCAAAGTTAAATTTTAGTCTGATAATTACTTACGTAATGGTATTTCCAGAAATTCAACCAAAGGTATAAGACCTCCACAATTTTGAAAAGCATCTTGATTATCTCGATGTCTTAGGCAGACAACTCTAACTGCATTTACAGCATTCACCAGAATATCTTCCAGTTCAGAGTTCAATAATGAAACCAGAGAAGTAATACCACCATGATCAGCAATCAGAGTCTGTAATAAAAGCAATGAGTTACTGTTAATGTATGAGACAGACTTTAGCAGTAGTTTCTAGCAGCTAAAAAATAAAACACAGATCTTCAAATAGTGTGTAATGATAAATGAAACACAAAGTTGGACAATTAGTGACTTCCTTTCCTTTCGTTTGCTTGAAATATTGTCCATATATTCAACGTTGTCTCTTGTATAAACTTCACCATCTTTTGTAGCTCACACATAGGTCCATCTAGTTTTCTCTCCAGTATTGTTTCACTAGACCAGTAAGTTTGACTCAGTATATCATATTCAGGGCAGCCTTGAAGTATGTGCTATACAGTCTGATGTGCCTGTCCACATGTACATATGGCTGAATTGTCAATACCCAATTAGTAATAAAATAAAACATGTTTATAGAAATTATTAAGTATCAGAATCTTTTTTGTTCTTTTTGTGATTGCATAAAATGTAGACAAGTTTTCATGATTGACTTGACCTTTATTTGAGGTCTTCTTATTTCCATATACTTGTGTATATGGTGTTGTATTGTTGAGCCAGTATTTCTTTCTATCATATCTTTATGGGGTAAAGTTCTGTAGAACTTCTTCTTCTTCTTCTTTGCGTTCGTTCTTTGACCAATTTTAATCACTCTTTGTGATATGTTTGATCTTTGCCAAGAAGTGTATACGTTGCACATTGGTTTGGTAGGCCCCTAAACGCATACTTCTACTCGTTTAGGACACATGCATCCGATTTCAGAAAACCTCCTTAGTCGCCTCTTACGACATGCGTGGCAGGTAACAGTGGTTCTATTCTTTACACCCCAAATTTGGGCCCGGTAACCACTCGGGCGGTTCTGTAGAACATATTCGGTAGTTTGTCCACATGCACTGTGTGGTGCCGGGGCTTGCAAGGGGATCAAAGAATGGAAACCACTGTGACTACAAGGCATGTCATAAAAGGCGACTGATGTAGGACTCAGGAAGCTACCCGAGTAAATAAAAAGCATCGCAGAAATCGGATGTGCTAGCTACTTGTAAGCGCATAACTGGCACAACGTACAATCGCTCTTAAACTCAGATCACATACAAATCACAAAGAGTGGTTAACAAGTGGTCGATATGGAGCATTCAACAAAGAAGAAGAAATGGTACCTGATTTTGATCTATGTTGGCTATGTCAGAAAGGATTATGGCACTCTGTGATTGTACATCATCTGTTGTAGCAGATAGAAGATTGACAAGGGGTAGCACTGCCTCTGCTGCAGATAAAGCTATCCTCACAGGCAGATGCTCTGATATGTTGCACAACACTGAAACTGTTATGGCCTGTATTTTGATATCATCAATGTCAAGCATCTTGACCAGAACTGGAATAGTACCTATACAGAGAAACAAAAATAGACATGTTTCTAAGGATTTATCAATGAAGGAAAGCAAAGAGAGTATAGAAGTAAAAGAAAACGGACACTAAAAGTAATCATAAATAAAAGAGAACTCCAATGGTTACGCCAAATGGAGGTGTCAAAGAATAAACCACTGTTACTCCACGCATGCTGAAGAGGCATAAGGAGGTTTAGCTAATCGAATGCATGTCCTAAACGCTAGAATATATGCTTTAGGCCTAGCAAACCAATGTGAAGTATACACGTTCTTGTAAGATCAAACATATCCAAAGATGATTAAAATTGGTCGTAAAGATCTAGACACGAAGGAGAAGAAGAAGAAGAAGAGAACTATAAGTAATCATAAATCGAAGAGCACTAAAAGTAACCAATAAATAGAAGAGCAATAAAAGTAATCATAAAGATAAGAGCACTTGAGGTAATCCTTAATAGAAAAGAACTAGAAGTAATCATAAAAATAAGAGCACTTGAGGTAATCCTTAAGAAAGAACTAGAAGTAATCATAAAAATAAGAGCACTTGAGGTAATCCTTAATAGAAAAGAACTAGAAGTAATCATAAAAATAAGAGCACTTGAGGTAATCCTTAATAGAAAAGAACTAGAAGTAATCATAAAAATAAGAGAACTAAAAGTAATCATAAAAATAAGAGCACTAAAAGCTATACCATGTGATGTTTGATACTCTAAGAGCTAAACAATTGTAGTAAATTTATAGTCCTGTTCACCTCTATCAATTTAACCTAAAGTCATTCATAATTTCTGACTTTACATGTGGACATAGCTATTTTCAATTGTAGTTTAGTAAACTTTGATAAAATCTGCAAAATTCCACAAATGATTTTTTTACATGCAATTTCAACTTGAAATAAGGGCTTCATCTTCTGACATAAAAACTGTTTGATAAAAGTGTTATTTATGCATACAAAATAATGAAACTTTCCTGGATTGTGTAAATATGGATTTAGTATGAGCAGAAACAGGTCTTGTGGCTTGCAGATATATGTTTCATATATAGATTGAGTGGTAAATACCAATTTTGTTCTGATTTTATTATATATTTTTTTCATTCTTACTAAAAATCATTTTGCATTTCCCTTTTCTCATTCAGAAATATTTCACCAATGTAACTAAACATAGCATTTAATTCTAAACATTATGATGTGTAGTACATGTTCCATATATAAAAAATATAATTTTATGACAAACTTAAAAACAGTTGTTTGTATAAAAATGTAGGACAGAAAAATGGCTTGTAAAAATATGGTTTTTGCCCTGGTCCACTAAGAGTTAATGCACATGGTTCTATTTGTCGTGAAAACTGAAAGTGTTTTATAAGATGTTTTATAACTAAAATATTTAGTCTGCTGCAGGTTATGTAATTATGATCTACTTTGGTAACATATCAAACTGACTTCTACACTATTAAAGCTGGAACAGTTAGTTAGTCCCAGAACCTTACTCATTGTGTGTTGGATTATATTACTTTCAAGATCAGTGTTGTGCCCATGTGGTACCGGGCCCGCTAGGAAGCAAAGAATAGTACCACTGCAACCTACAATGCATGTCGAAGAGGCGACTGATGTAGGACCTAGGAAGCTACCCTAGTAAATAAAAAGCATCGCATAAATTGATGTGCAGGCTACTTGTAGGCGCATGACTGGCACAACATACAATCGCTCCTAGGCTCAGATCACATACAAATCACAGAGTGGTTAACAAGTGGTCGATGTGGAGCGTTCAAAGAAGAAGATCAGTGTTGTGTGTTTCATAGAAGTTGGTGTTGAAGTGAGTAGTAGTGTGTTACTGTAGTAGAGATAGTTAGTGAGCGAGTACTGTATACGAGGTCATCATTTGAGTAGGGGGGGTTACCTGTGTAGTCGGGTATTCCATAATCTTAATAAAGAGACCAGTATTGGAATTTGCTTCAGGTCAACTCTGCCATGTGACATGCCTGTTTATAAGCTAACAGTTATACACTTATTGTTGCTGTGTATGCGGCTACATTGCAAAATTCTGAGATATTTTAATATACATGAGAGGCACTATACAACCTTTCTTGTCTTTTCTTCAATCCTATTTTGCCTCACAGTGTCAGGATAAGAAGAGATTTCTAGAATGAACCCTGCCCGAGTGGTTACCAGAGCCCAAATTTGGGGTGTAAAGGATAGAACCACTGTTACCTGCCATGCATGTCATAAGAGGCGACTAAGGAGGTTTGGCTGAAATCGGATGCACATGTCTGCTAGGGAATGCTAACCCAAAACAAATGCTTGCAGAAAACGGATGCACAAGGTCATAGGCCCATAACATGGTGCAATGACCCCTCACAATGAGGAATGGTCAATCTGCCTCCGAGATTTAGTCACGCAGTAAGAATGTCAGATCTACCATCACGAGGTGGCCAAAACTACTGCGGAAGAGGTCGGTACAAATGGGGAAGCAGAAATCATAAGAATTATCTCCTACATAACTGCCCCCAGTATGCAGACTTGAGAAGAAAGAGGTGGCCCACTTAAACTAGCGTCCAAGACAAACTGTATGGCGTGGCTGATAATCTGAGGCAGACTGTTTGTCTTTATTAGAGAATCCTTAATTCAAATTTAGTGAGAATGCAGAAGAAGAACGAACCCTTGTGTGCGCTTCATAAATAGTGTCTTTCATTGCCTCTGTTATCTCTGATGTCCACCTTTTGTGTGGCCAGCTATTTGCTTTGTATACATTGTATCGAAGCAACATTGTTCTTTTAGGGGCACTGTCTGTTGGTAATCTGCTTATGTGGTCGAACCATTTAATTTGTTGTTTCTTGATGACGTTCAATACTCATGTTGTACCACCATTTTCCTGATGTCTTCATTTCTCAACCGGTCTCTTCTTGTTGCCCCCAGCATTCTGCATAGACACTTCATCTCTGTCATGACTAGTTTTCTTGTATCATTTGATGTCAGCATCAAGGTTTGGCACTGATAGCACTACACAAAAGAACATGAAAATTCTCCTAGGAACAGTGACGTACCAGCTTCCAGGATACACTTCCAACTATCTGATTTGAATGTTGACAAAATTTCCAAGCACTTCACAGAACTTTCTTTCTTGGCAATGTTTTCTCCACAAAGCATCTCTGCAAGAACAGAAAGAGAATGTTTAACTAATTATTTGGGTATTAGAGTATTAATAATAATTTCTATTATAATCATTTCCCATGTCAGGCTACAATCTTTCAACTCTCTTTCTGCAATTCTTCTCTCTGTTTTGTTCTGATGTCCAGACCTTCTATTCCCCATCACTACCATTCACCCATGACATAGCTGTCCTAGCTAATACCCCTAATGATATATGACATACCTGTCCAATCCATCTCCATCTTCATCTTTAATGATGGTCTCAAATGACCGTCTTTGTCGATTACTATAATATGAGCAGATTGGAACAAGTTGTGATTCTGCGCCTAGAACAGGACACAATCGGCTCCGCAGCCACATGTATACAAAATTCAAGATTGGCAATTCAGCCATGTGTACATGTGGACAGGCAAACCAGACTGCAGAGCACATACTTCAAGACTGCCCCAAATATGATACACTGAGGCAAACTCACTGGCCTAACGAAACAACACTCGACATAAAACTACACGGACCTCTGTGTGAGCTACAAAAGACAGTGAAGTTCATACAAGAGACAACATTGAATATATAGACATATTTCAAGCGAACGAAAGGAAGGAAGGACCGTCTTTGTTTTCCTATTTTAGATTTTCTCAATTTCAGTGCAAATTTCCCTATAATATTAGAATTCATCTGGACTACATATTATATAGATGGGTTACTGATAAGATAATACATGAACATAATAAACCATTTTATAGTACCGCACCTAGTGAGATATACTATAACACAGTGTCAGATATTATTCAGTTTCAGTTTGGAATATCTTCATTGCACTCTGGACATGTTCATAGGTGCTTCAGTCTCCTTCGCAATATCTCCAACAGCGTCCAGCGATTAAACATACTAGTTTGATGTTGATTGCTATTCTTTTCGACCACTCCAATCTTCAATCCAAGCTCTTGCAATCTAATAGTTTACATGGATGGGTCACCCGAGTGGTTGCCGGGCCCAAATTTGGGGTGTAAAGAATACAACCACTGTTACCTGCCACGCATGTTGTAAGAGGCGACTAAGGAGGTTTGGCTTAAATCAGATGCACATGTCCTAAACGTATAGAAGTCTATGCGTTTAGGGGCCTACCAAACCAATGTGCAACATATACACGTTCTTGGCAAAGATCAAACATATCACAAAGAGTGATTAAAATTGGTCGTAAAGAACAAACGCAAAGAAGAAGACATGGATGGGTTTAAATGAAAATCCTTTTCGCCACACTCTATTAGGGTGTTCAGAATGTCAGCTCTATCCATTGGTTGACACCCTAATATATGTCAGCTCTCTCATTGCCATCAGCACCCATGTGACCTAAAACGAAGATGAGTATAATTCTGTAAATTATTGATGCAGATATTTTTTTATACCCTCAGAACCAACCCATGCTAAGATTCTCTAACATAATTTTATTTTAATATCTTTGCACATTTCATTTGGTCTTCGTACATTTTTAAACAGGTTTTCTTGTCTGAGAATTGGTGTGTACACATTTGTCCTATATAAGCAGAAAGTTAAACAAGCAACAAAATAATATAAGTGACTTACCCACTAAGTTCTTCCACACAGGGATATCTGGGTGGTCAAGTTCAATGAGATACTGTAGTATATTTGTATGAAAATGAAGGGCAGCAAGTGATACCAAATTGTTATCTTCAACATTCCTCATTCTAACTTCAGCCCCAAGTGCAATCAGGCACATCACAGCAGAAAGGGCGCCTGAGCTTGACGCCAGAAGCAGAGGTGTAAAATGCAAACTATAAATAGGAATATAAGATGGCATTTCTGTGTTTATAATAACTGTAACAAAACACATATGTTTGCCTTTCTCTCTATCTCCTCTCTCTCAATTCTCATGTGACATAGACAATCATGGACTATTACATCTTCATGTTCTCTGAGCTGTTAACAAACTCAATTGTTACCTCTGAAGCCGGAGAAGGCACACCTGAAAGGTGAGGGACACTGATAATAAGGAAAGCAGGTATCACGCAAAACTTAGTCAGAAGCGCCATACCGGTCGCCCTGATCACCCCTTATTCATAGCGGTCAAGCGCAAGAAGAAGAAACTCTATTGTTGATATTCCTCTATTCTATGGAGTGACTCTGTCCACTACATATATCTATTTCTAAGTTATTTTTGTTAATTGCCAATATGTATTTCCATTCTCTTGTTGTCATAGCATGTCCACATACAATGACTGCTTCTAGCTCATGATTATGTAGAAGTAGAACTTATATACTGATTTCATCATGACTTCAACTGTGTATTTAAATTTTCCATTTCGGATGCACATATTCTGAACGTTTCATTGTCAAATCAAATTTTCCATTGTATTCTGAACGTTTCATTGTCAAATCAAATTTTCCATTGTATTCTTCCCATTTCATTGTAAAATCAAATTACTTTAATCGCCATTGATATTGTATCTTTATTTATTATTAGCCATGGTTTACTTTATTTATCTTATGCTGTATAAATTAGTGATTAGTTAGTGAACTGTTTTTAAAAATCTAATGATTAAAACGACTTTTAGCAATTAATCATAAACCATAAAACTTTATTTACTTGCTTACTTAAAGGCACCTGATGATGACTGCTTATTTATTTAACAATATAAGAAATTTTGTGTAGTTTAAAACAAAACTTCAGATGATGACAACAGCAACTGCAAGCAAATTAAGTTAGTTAATTCCATATCCTTTACAGGAATTTGCGAATCAACCCCAGCTTTTTAACGTTGTTATTGATTTTTCTAGGCACAATAGTTTGCCTAGAACTATATAAATTCAGTAGTTTGTCATTGCTTTCTGAACGGGGGTGCCATCGATTCTGTAAAATCCACGGGAAACAATTTGTAACTAAACTGTCCGAAGCAATTACACTGCGAAATATGAGGTAATTTCAAGCCATCTAAGTGAAAATTTTAGTTTTAAATTAATGGTACCGTTTAAACAGGAAAATATCTGGCATGTTTTCTTTCTGAAGTCTTTACTATATCATGGTTTAAATACATCAATAATTGACCACTTGTAACATGTACATATAATTTAGTCTTGAAAGAAATTGAACATATCATCCATTAAAAAATATTCTTACTTTAAGAAATCGACTACTTAAAAATATGTAATAATTTGAGCACATAAAATAACCCTTCACAGTTCAAAATCTAGAAGAGCAGGCTGGAAAGCTGCTGCCCTGGCAAAATTCATTAAAAAAAGATTTAAAATAAAATTCCTAGAAAATATCTTCACCATCTTCAAAATTGGTTATTGGTTACTAAACTGACGTCATTGCACTCCGGCAAACCCATAGGTGCTCAGTCTCCCCAACAGATATAGAAGAGTATGCATACTGATGGTTCCTGTGGCTCACTTATTAAACACACCTCTCACTCTGCCTCTCAGGCATCCAGTTCGACTTGAACAACGGGTAACTATAAACTGCCTAAATCGCTTGATCGATTCAACATCGATTTTAGTGTCCTCATCCAACAGATAGTCATGAAGAGACCAAAGAATATCCCCTTATCCATCTTCAACTCCCCAACAATCGATGCTGTTGATGCAAGCCTGTCCGCTCTCTCATTACCGTAAACACCCGCATGCCCAGGACAGTATATCCACGTAAGTCGCTGGAGGTTAGAAAATTATAATGGGGAACCTCGCCGGTGCTACAGTTTGTGCACTGCAGCTGAGATCTTCCTGAGTAAGAAAGAGATCGGAGCATATATCGTTACTCACAGAAGTGCAATGATGATGGTCCTATCAATCAATCATGTAATCTTTACCAGCCTTAATTTTAAGATAGATGACAGGAAAGACTGCAGTAAAACTATGCAAAAGTAAAAAAAATGGAGAGAATGCGTTTTCATACTATGAGGTATATAGTAACCAACCTCCAGAAGCTCTGGTGGATCTACTGTCCTGGCCATGAGGGTGTTCATAACAATTAGAGAGCAGACAGACTTGCATCAACAGCATCACTTATCAGGGAGTTTAGAATGGATAAAGGGGGATGTTCTTCGGTCTCTTGGTAACCTACTATTGAATAGTATACTCAATTGATGTTGAATCTATCCAGAAGTTTCATGAACTTGGAACTACACGTTGTACATGTAGAGCTGGATGCTTGAGAAGCAGGTAGGAGAGTGTGTTTAACTAGCGAGCTACAAGAACCATCAGTATACATACTCTTCAACATCTGTTGAGGGAGATTGAGCACCTATGGGTCTGCCCAGAGTACTATTATGTTGGCTCAGTAACCAATAATGAGGCATATTGGAGAAAATGGTGCTAAGCCCACTTTTTGGGGGGCTAACGGCACATATTGCAACAAATTAACTTTGCAGTATTTCCCCGGTATCAAATTAAGATTGAGAGCCTACGGTTGGAAATATTCTCATTGACACTGTGGAACTTTATCCTAAAGGATCCAAAAACAAAGGATTAACTTCATGGCACCAGGTTTCCCCATATGGTTCTATCCTTGTCAGCAGAGATGGAAAGCCATATGTCAAAGAGCATTGCACAAAGCACAAACTCCCTAGCTTTGTTAACAATCCTAGGGATCTCATGAAAATACTTCACATGTGCCTTGGTCCGGATTCAAACCCACAACCTTCAGTATGGCAAGCAAACGATTTAACCACTGCGTCATTGAGACCCTCAAATTTTATCCTGAGACCAGGCATCCATGAAGCAAGTACACTAATCATTATCGCCTGAGTGGTTACCGGGCCCAAATTTGGGGTGTAAAGAATAGCACCACTGTTACCTGCCACGCATGTCGTAAGAGGCGACTAAGGAGGTTTGGCTGAAATCGGATGCACATGTCCTAAACGTATAGAAGTCTATGCATTTAGGGCCTACCAAACCAATGTGCAACGTATACACGTTCTTGGCAAAGGTCAAACATATCACAAAGAGTGATTAAAATTGGTCGTAAAGAACGAACGCAAAGAAGAAGAAGAAGACTAATCATTATGCTATCAGGGTTCTCAAAATGTGTTAGAAATGGGACAATACTTCATTTGTTACTCTATACTCAAAGTTATTTTTATACTTGTATATGTTTTGAGTGATGGCTGATTGAAAGTAAGAAAATTGAGAAAGACAGAAGGAAGAAGAGTATGATTTCAAACACTTAACACCATAGTAGAGCGAACACGCATACAGACGATACATAGGTAAGCCCACCGGTGGGGCAGACATACACGGTGATGATGATGGAGCGACGAAAAGTTGTGGCAAACGTAGAGGTGAGCAGACCACCCAAATGTGCAGAAAAAATAGAAAGCCCAGTAGAGGCTTTAATCCAGTGTGCTTTTTCCATCACAGGGAACTACTACTGCCTTGTAGTTCGATTGGGGACAATCAAAGGCTACCAGAGCAAACCGTACACAAAACTGGATGGCAGGCAAACCAAGTAGTCCAAAAAAGACAGGTAACCTGGGCAGATGACGCTTAACAACCCGGGAGGAAAGGTTGTCTGAGGGTAGCTACCCTAAAAGAAAATAACAACCTGCTGCCTTGCAGGTCGGCTGGGGACAGCGACAGGCTGACAGAGAGCGAACCCAGTAAACGTTGGCTGAAATTGGACACATCGCCAATGGATAAGCACCAGAGCTCCAAATGGTGCTGAAGATGTGACGATCACACCCGTCTTGGTGTAGGCTGTTTATATATCACAATAAGAATGATCGAAATGACCGAAAAGAACAATCAAGAAGAAGAAACACTTAAAACTGCCTGTGTGTTGCTAAGGCTCGCAAGGGGAGCAAAGAATAGTAACATTGTGACCTACAAGGCATGTTGTAAGAAACGACTGAGGTAGGGACCTAGGGAAGCTACCAGAATTGCATCGCAGAAATCGAATGTGCTGGCCTACTTGTAAGCACATAACTGGCACAATGTATAATCGCTCTTAGACTCAGATCACATAAAATCACACAGAGTGGTTTAAAAAGTGGTCAATATAAAGCGTAAGAAGAAGAAGAAGAAGAAACACTTAATACACACTGCAACAATGATAACTTATGCAAATAACTGTCATAAGAGTATAAATGTACAACTAACTTGAGATATGGAAATAACACAATATGATCTGAATTGAAAATTAGTTTATAGCTTTGTCACATCTCAATGTATATTCAAACTTACACATCTACAGTGTGCATATCCAAAAGTTCAGGATGTTTTTGCACAAAGAGTTTAACAATGACCTGATGGTCAAAGAAGGCAGCATGGTGAATTGGAGCCCATCCATCGTGGTCAGTTAACAAAAATTTAGCATTATTAGACAGCAGACAGGACACAGCATCCAGTGATCCACATCGAGAAGCTATGTGTAGTGCTGTAGGGCCTGGCAAGTAAATATATCTACAGATCAAGAATCCATAAATCTGGTGCTTCAGGTTTGACTTGCTTACATGGCGGTGTTGTTGTGTTATGTTTGATGCAACTTGTTAGTTGTTCATATGTTTCTAAGCAAAACTTGGATGTTTCTATATAGACGAGAAGTTAAGAGCCGTCAACATGCTTGTTGCATAACATGAGCAAATGACTTCCACTTCAATGCCTGTTTTGCTATTCTTTGAACATTTCTTCTCAGAGTATGCCCAACATACCTACATATTCTTTTTTCTGATAAAAGTTGTTACTTATAAATACTCAAATAAAGAAAGACATTTATCAACACTATCTAACTGTAACATTAATTTATATTTAATCGTCATCATCAAGTAGCTTGTCCTGAGCAGAACTTTGCCACCCTAATAGCCTTTCTGAATTTCTCTCTCTCATAGGCCAGATATCCTGCCTCTACAGCTGTGATGATCAATCCTTACATCCTGAATCCATCTTCCTGTGGTCTTTCTCTTCTCCTCTTTGTCGAGATGCCTCCTTCCATGATGGTCTTCTTCAACCCTTCATGTTGGTTATTTGTCCAAAATACTTCAATTTTCTCATTCTTATTTGTAGCATCAGCCAGATTTCTTTGGTTTTGGGTTCTTTCTGGTTAGAGCTATGTGTCCTCTTCTCTCTGTCCACGATATATTTAAACACTTATGAAAAAAATAATGACTGTGTAGTTCTTCACCATCTGCTGGCAGAAATTATTAAACTATGGGTCTTTCTGGATTGTATGCATACCGATTCTGATAACCAATTAAATATGTAAAATTAAACATGAAGAATCCTGTTCATACCATATAGTATGTTGGGGAATACAGTGTCGGTGAGTAACCATATGTGCTCCCATCTCTTTCTTACACAGGAAGATCTTAGTTGCAGTGCTCGAACTCCGTAGCACCGGCGAGGGACCCGATGCAATTTTGAAGATAGTGAAGATATTTTTGTAGGAATTTTTATTTTAAATCTTTTCTAATGAATTTTGCCCAGGCAGCGACTTTCCAGCTTGCTCTTCTCAATTTTGAACTGCCAAGGGTTCTTTTATGTGCTGAAATTGATCACGGGACCTGTGTTTTATCGTCCATCTCCGATAGGACTAGGAACTCGATATCAATATTACAAGTAGTGAAGTGATGATGGTCCTATCAATCAATACATTGTTGAAACTGTATTCTTCATTTACCACTCGCCATCTTCAAAATTATATCGCAAAATCTCGCCGGTACTACAAAGTTCATCATTGTCGTCAACATCTTCCTGTGTACAAAAGAAATCAGAGGACTCATGATTATTCACCGAAGTGCAACGTTGATGATCTGATTAATCAATCAATCAAATGATGTTCTTTTTCCATTAATGTGTATTCACACCTGTTACGGCTGACAGGTTCTGTATTTGGATGCATGTTGACAGTTTTATTTCCCAATGTTTGTCTGTTATTCAATTGCGACTGGATTATCCTACCAGTGATTTGTCATTGAAATACTCCCAATCTAACTGAGATCAAACCGAGGCCCCATGTCTAGGAGGTAAGTGGGCTAACCACCATCTTACCAGCAGGAATCTGGAAGCTGTGTAAACACTAAGCAGCAAAGAAATATAGGTCAAATAAAATCCTTCAGAGAATCTTTCAGTGTTATTAGGAAATGCAAAACATAAACAAAACAAGAACTACATTTGAAATAAACAAACCAAAACCCAAAACAAAATGCTGAAATTAACACTGCATCGCAGGAAAAATACCATTACAAGATCCTGGCACATTGCATATTGAAAAATGTGCTGTTATAGATTGCACACTGGCATTACTGGATCGGATATTATCCAAAAAACCTGCAGTACATGAACAATAAAAACTTTGGAATACTTAGACTTATGTTGAAAAGCTTAAGATCATCCTATAAACAACAATCACAGGGAGAACAGTAACAGGAAGAATTTCTTTCTCGTCTCTCTCAGCAAAATTCGTTTCAGGCTCTCCTTAGGTTGTCCTCTCTTTCTTAAACCCTTTGCCTCCCACTTGTATGCCTGCTTTGGTATTCTTTCATCATTTCTTCTCAATGTATGCCCAACATATCTCCATCTTCTCTTTCTTATAATAGCTGTTGACCAGCCAACTAGTGGTTGACCAGCCATTTCTCTGATTTCATCACTTCCAAATTCGTCCCATTTTATGTTCATTATTTTTCGCAGACAGCTATTTATATAATACAAAAGTACACACCTCTCATATATCTTTAATTTGGCTTTTGGTGTTGGATTGGATCTCCAAATGATGTTTAACAAGGCAAAATCAATTCTAGCTTTGCTCATATTTTTGTTCATGTCCTCTTTGGCACCTTATCTGGTGTTACTAATTATAGAATTGCCACAGAAGCTGCAATGTAAGAGTTATGTTGCTGATATTTTCAACCAACGTTCAACTGACAGGAAGTGACTGAGAACCTATATGAGAACCTTAAGTAAAAAAAAATATAATTTGTTTTCCTTTGTATCTTTTTTAAATTCAAACAATAATCTAACAAATCATCATCATCATCAAATAGCTTGTCCTGAGTGAAACTTTGCCACTTTAACAGTATTTCTGAATTTCTCTCATAGGCCAATTGTTCCGTCTCTGCAGCCATCAATCTCAAATCATCATTTACTTTCTGAAATCCATCTTCCCTATGGTCTTCCTCTTCTTCTTTTTGCCAAGAAACTTATTTCCATAATGGTTGTCTCCAATCCTTCATTTCTCTTTATATGTCCAAAATACTTCTCATTCTTATTTGTACTATCAGCCAGTTTTCTTTAATTTTGAGTTCTTTCTAGTTAGATCCATTTGTTCTCTCCTCTGTCCATGATATACAGAGGACTCTTCTTTAACACTTATATTCAAAAGCACATATATGATTTCCACTGCCTTGTTAAATATCCATGCTTCACACCCATACATTGCCACTGGGAATATGCATGCTTTTAGTATTCTGATCTTGTTTCCTATATGTTCCATTTCATACTGTTTTTAATTGTTAATTTTTTGTAAGGCAATGTTTGTTCTTTAAATTTCCTTCATCCCTATTTCCATTTTTTGTTAGCAGTAAACCAAGATATTCAAAACTGTTCACATATTCTATTTTCTCTCCGTTTAAAAAATATCCTGTGTCATACTTGTTTTATCCTTGTCATTATTTTTGTTTTTGTCACATTCAGATATAGATTTTGTTTTTTGTTTATCTAACAATTGCTGCACAGTAATACTGACCTTTAGCTAAAATGTTGTTTCTGCATATATTGACATCTATAGAACTTTGCAACAAACGACCAATGATTTGTGGACGATTATACATTGCTGCGTAGTGAATTAACGACATGCCTTGTTCATCCTGCTTGCTAAGTCCAAGTTTACTTCCAGCGACTTTACGACACAAGATGTTGAACATGGACAAAAGACCTTGCCTGGCACAAAATTTAATCCCCACAAATGGTGTCTATAAGGAGAAATATTTTTCAGATTAGTTCAGTTTTTTTTACATCACACATAAAATTAGTCCACTATATTTTGTGAATTACATATTTTGTTTTATTTCAATGTTTTGGCATTGCTAGACTAATAATATTTTTTATTTTCTGAATATAACATTTACTAATGTAATGTATTCTATCTACAATCCATTACTGTATTGTTCCTTCTCTCTCTCTTATTCCTCTTTGTTCCTCATTGAGCATAGGGCATCGACAGTTGTTTGCCATTTTTCCTAGTCTCTGAGCGTTTTTCTTTATGGCTTCCAAGAATAGTCCAACATCCTTCAGTTCCTCAAGAAGACGGTCTCCAGGTCTGTTTAGGATGTCCCCTTTTCCATTCTCCTTGCGGGTTCCATTCAATTGCTTGTCTATTAACACTTGTTTTACCGAAGCATTCAATCTTGTTTCACATAATCTCAGCATTGTGAGCGTGTAGTGATGCATAACTCCTTCATTGTTCCTTCTATCATTTATTAACATTCTGTTTCTTCTCATCATCATCATCATCTAGCTTGCCCTTGTAAGAACTTGGTTTCCATAACAGTAGCTCTAAATGTCTCCCTGTCCTGTGTGAGGTGCTAGCGTCTGCCACAGTCATAATTAACTTGACTATGACATCCTGCATCCATATTCTCCTTAAAATAATTCCTCTTGTACCGTTATAAATTACACAGGGCCTGCAAGCAATTTCTCCATACCGCTCTATCCTGGACAATTCGCTCAATCTCCTTCATGAAACTGAGACCGATATTTCTTGCCTTCATATAATATCCTTCCTATGCCTTCATATTGCATCCACATTCTTCTTGGTCTTCCTCTTATTTGTCTTCCCAGCATCATGATACCTCCTCCTCCCCAGCCCAAATGTACTTAAGGATGGATGAGATGTGGATAAAAACAGCAAGATACAGGAACAATCAGCATGCATATCTTTCATCATCTACTGAAAGAGACTGAGCGTCTATTGCTCTGTTCAGAGAGTAGTGATGTTGGTTTCTCTAACTAACTAAATATTATATATATAATATATTATGAATAATATACATATGTAAGCAAAAATAGGAAGACAAAATATTAACAAAAAAGATTTGTTACAAATATGGACATTAAAAAATAATTTTCAGCTTTTAAAACTGTCTGACCTTTAATTTGATAGCCTTTTTAAAACCAAAATTCTTCTTAAACTGCTCATGCATGTGAATGTCTGAGATTGGCAGTCTGCTTGGTCGCAACTTATCCATTTCATCACAATAGGCTCGAACCCAGATTGGTTTATGGGGTGACATGCCGTAGAATGTCTCAAAGTCAATCACAATAGCATAGTACCTACAAGAATATCATATATGAATGTCTGACATAGGCATACAAACTGATTTTATTTTTCCAACTTGATAAAAAAAACAGTTTTAATTGACTTCAAACTGCTGCTCAGATCTTTCTTGCTTTCTCAAATCCTGTTTTGCCTCACAGCATTAGGATAAGTTGAAATGTATGGAATGAATTTTTGTGGGGAGCTTCATAAATAGTGTTCTCACCGCCTGTTATTTCTGAGGTCTACCTTATCATATCAAGTGTAATTTACACATCAAATGTTAACTCTAATGAATCTCCTTGTATCTTCTGTCTCTTTCATAATAGTAGATTCAAGGATGCCTTTTCCATACTATAAGATATATTGGGAATACAGTGTTAGGTCTGTGTTAGTCTTTGACTAATGGCACATGATGGGTGATTTGTTTGACATCGAGCCAGCCAGCCTTACTCCCAGCGTTAGGTTTGTGTTAGTCTTAACTAACGGCACGATGGTGATTTGGTTGACATCGAGCCAGCCAGCCTTTACTTCCCAGCGTTAGGTCTGTGTTAGTCTTTGACTAATGGCACACGATGGGTGATTTGTTTGACATCGAGCCAGCCAGCCTTTACTTCCCAGCGTTAGGTCTGTGTTAGTCTTTGACTAATGGCACACGATGGGTGATTTGTTTGACATCGAGCCAGCCAGCCTTTACTTCCCAGCGTTAGGTCTGTGTTAGTCTTTGACTAATGGCACACGATGGGTGATTTGGTTGACATTGCACACCGGCCAGCCTTTACTTCCCAGTGTTTCTCTCATACCCAATTAATGCTGAGTCATCCTGAGAACCATTACGGTCAGAAACGTTCTACTGTGGAAGGTGATGCTAAGACCCCAGACGTATAGAAGCAAGTGGAAGGTGATCCTAAGACCCGACACATATGAAGCAAATGGAAGGTGATCCTAAGACCCCACACATATGAAGCAAGTGCACTAACCACTATGCTACCATGGCTCTCTCCGTGGGATGAAAAGGGAAATAAAAATTCATTTCGCCACAGCATGTTTTTTTAATCTCGTAATTAATATATTAAACTTCAAAGCCGCAGCTTGGCTGAAATCGGATGCACATGTCCTAAACGTATAGAAGTCTATGCGTTTAGGGGCCTACCAAACCAATGTGCAATGTATACACGTTCTGGCAAAGATCAAACATATCACAAAGAGTGATTAAAATTGGTCATAAAGAACAAACACAAAGAAGAAGAAGAAAGCCGCAGCAATTAAAAATGTTTCCAAGTTTACAAATTGTCAACATTTTTAAAATTTAGAAAATATATCCTCTGTGTGTCCCAGTTACACATTATACTTCCACAAGAGATTTCCATTGTTCTCATTCCGCTGTCTCTCTACTAATTGTTTCCCACGTTGTGCTTTAATCTTTCAACTAACTTTTCACCATTCTTCTTCATGTTTCCTTAGACGGCTATACCTTCTTTTTCCATCCACTGTCCAAGCCAACGCTACTGGCGATTTGACATACATGCACAATCCATCCGCACCTTTGTCTTTTAATAATGACCTCCAATGATGCACAGTTTGTTTATTTAAAAAACTCTTTGCCAGAAAATAAATATTTGGCCCCAGAAGATTTGCAGCATTCTTATTATGTCTAATATTCCCACACACCTACCACACTGCAGAAAGTGCAGTCACTCATGTGAGTACAGCATATCTTGCTTGAATGTCCTGGACTGCATAAAGCTAGACAAGAACTCCTCCCACCACACCCATCTGTTCATAATACCCTTTACACTAGTCTTCCACAATTACAGAACACATGCAGATTCTACAAATTGACATTGGCTGCCCAAGAGTGAAAACTCGCAGTCCTGGTTAGAAGAAGAAATGTCTAATATTATCACATAAATAACAAAGAGTCCATGGGCGAAGGATTAACTTCATTACACCGGGTTTCCCCATATAGCTCCATCCCTGTCGGCAGTAATGGCATGTCATCTGTCGAGAGTATTTCACAAATCATGAGCTCCGTAGTTCCAGCAATAATTCTAGGGATTTCAGGAAAAAATTTTACATGTGTCTTGATCTGGATTCGAACCCACAACCTTCAGTATGACAGGCAAACGGCTTAACCACTTTGCCATTGAGACCCCCTACAAAAATAACATAAGTGGACATATACAGATTAAACATGCAAATATCAAACCTGCAATCAACTAATCACTGTATCGATGTTTGTAATGCTAATTAACATTAAACTCACAATTTATTATCAATGGTGCACACTGGAATCTTATACACATCCCTTTCAGTTACATCCAGCAAGTGGCTATTCAATTCATTCTCTGCCATTTGTGTGACATCTGCATGTTGGTTGATACATTCATAAGTTTCAACCATTGAATCTGTTTCCATGTCAAATGAAATACCTGCAAATGTTTGTATAAATGAAGGCAACAAGCTATGTAGGAAGCATGTGGAAACACAACATTAGAAAGAAACATTATTTACAACTGTAATTTTAGCACAGTTAACAACTCTATATATATCAAGATTTTATATTATATAATATATTCAAGACTTTTAAGTCTTTGTCTCCATTAACGGTTTTTATATCCTGTCGTAATCATTCTTAGAAATGTATGTGTTTTTTTTCCATTCAAGTGTGTGTTGTATTGGGGGATGTAGTTAACAGCCCACCGAAATCACAGATAATGAAGTTGTAATATGCCACGCTAGTGACTACAAGTTAGGAAAAATTTAGAGTTCTAGGCCACCATGGCCTAAAATATCTGGTATGCACACCTGATTCTTTAGTTGAGGATCTAAACTATAAGTACCTCTGAAGTCAGAGAAAGGCTCGCCTGAATGGCGAGGGACACAGGTGATAGGAAAAGCAAGCCTTCATGCAAAAATCAGTCAGAGATGGCATTTTTTTTTTTTTTTTTTCGTCCGCTTCAACTCAGACGAAGTTTCATCTCTGAAACTGATTTTTGCGTGAAAATCCGTTTTTCCAATTTCTTACAATGGCAGCAGCGTGCACATTGTAAATTACTTACACTGGCAGCCGTGTGCTCAATGTACTCGTAATTAGTATTCCTCGCCATACAGGCAGATTTTCTCCGACTTCAGAGGTACTCACGTTATCGTCCTGAGTAAGACCAGGGACTCGAACAAATGCCGGACAGTAGGTTCGAACCCGAGCTATGAGGGGTCTCACAGCTAGCAGGCCGAGCTACTATCAACTACTCTAGGCAGTCCCCCAGAGATGGCATATTCAGACTACGCCTGAATTCATAGCAAGCAAACGAAATTTAAAAAAAACAGCTCAACATTGTACCTATAATATCTCTCCTTGTGTCCTTAAGAAGTCAATTGTTTTTATCTCTGTGTAGTGTTTTACATTATTGCTACCAACATTACAAAGTTTTATAGCAATCTTAGGACATGATATAGCCAGATTTATCTTCATCTTTCAGCCACTGAAATTTGTGGTTGACAAACTACACTGATAAACGCCAAAATGAAATGAGTACAGACAATTAAAAAAAACATGGACAAAATCAGTCTTGTCTCCACATTTCTCAGCCTCTTAAAGAATATGTAGCTAAAGTTATAAGGTAATTAAAAATACTTACCACCATGTAGATGAAAATATTGACCGTGAAATTTGAAATTTTTGCACTTGAAATCATTGCCCAAGATAAGAGGTGGGAACTCCCTTTCTGTTCTGCACTTATCACCTGAAACCAAATATTACTTCAGAAATGTATGTTACAAATTTTTAGTTGCAACATTTACTATAAGTTTGTTTTTTTTTCTTTTTTTCTTTCGTCCGCTTTCAACTCAGACGAAGTTTCATCTCTGAAATTGATTTTTGCGTGAAAATCCGTTTTTCCAATTTCTTACAATGGCAGCAGCGTGCACATTGTAAATTACTTTACACTGGCAGCCGTGTGCTCAATGTACTCGTAATTAGTATTCCTCGCCATACAGGCAGATTTTCTCCGACTTCAGAGGTACTCACGTTATCGTCCTGAGTAAGACCAGGGACTCGAACAAATGCCGGACAGTAGGTTCGAACCCGAGTTATGAGGCGTCTCACAGCTAGCAGGCCGAGCTACTATCAACTACTCTAGGCAGTCCCCACTATAGGTTATATTGCCCGAGTGGTTACCGGGCCCAAAATTGGGGTGTAAAGAATAGAACCACTGTTACCTGCCATACATGTCATAAGAGGCGACTAAGAAGGTTTGGCTGAAATCAGATGCATGTGTCCTAATCGTGTAGAAGTCTATGCGTTTAGGGGACTACCAAACCAATGTGCAATGTATACACGTTCTTGGCAAAGATCAAACATATCACAAAGAGTGATTAAAATTTGTCGTAAAGAATGAACACAAAGAAGAAGAAGAGACTATAGGTTACAGACTTGGTTGTAATGGTACTGCACATATGCTTAAGTGTTCAGATTTCCTTCAGACTGTGATATAAACGCACTGAACATGTATGACCTCCAATCATATCATGCGCAGATCTAAGCTAAAGTGATAGTTTTCTTTGATTTTGAGTTTCTTCTGTGTAGATCTATTTGTTCTTTTCTCTATACATTATATACGGAGGGCTCACTTGTTACAACTATATATATATTCCTCTCGTACCGTTACACGTTACATAGGGCCTGCAAGTAATTTCTCCCTACTGTTCTGTCCTGAGCAACTTGCTCAATCTCTTCCATGGTCTTGAGTCCAATATTTCTTGCCTCTCTCAGCAAAGTTTGTTTCAGGGTTCCCTAGGGCATCCTTGTTAGAACAATTATTTCTCATTAACTCTTTGTGTCCTAGAAAATTTTGGGGGGGTAATCACGCACTGCCAGAACACATTTCTAGCAAAATTTTTCAAACTTGAATCAATGCTTAGTCATTGCTGAACTCTCCATCATTGTCGGTGAAATCATAAACATGAAACACTGTGTGTGTTTAATTGAAATTTGGAACAAATCCATGGCTTGTTCGGCACTTTAACAATGTGGAGGACGAAACAACATCTTATAACTAAACTTTTCCCACGAAAGTTCACTTTTTTCACAACAGGAAAAATATATTTGCTAATAAAACTATTTCTAAATATTCGAAAATAAATTCTGCCATGCCGTATAGTATATGAATGAAATGGGAGTTATCTGCCTGTTGAATTCTGTAAACATAAACAGTGTCGGACGTATAGTAGCTGAACAGTGAAACAAAACGTGCATAGACCCAAATTATATATTGGCAGCATGTTATGGCATAATCAGAGAACTGTTTTCTACGTTGGGAGCGTCGACTGGACGCAATGAGTTAAGCTTAGATATAACCACAATAAACTTCAAGAAGACAACATGCTATTCCAGTGAAAACTAATTACTTAAGCAATGTGCATATTTTCAGACTTACTGCTAAGTGGTGGCAAAAGTTGGTTGACATCTGGAATTCTCATTCTCTTCCGCATTCCTAAGAAGAAAGGCACAAGGTAACTGATAAGCTTAAGTAGCTCCAGCTGCCTACGCGTTTCTTGCTTGGATGCAAGATGTTTCTGTCAGAATGGAACAGAACAAGCAATCATCAAACATGTGTAATAGATCTAATAAATAGAAAAACAAATCACAAACTGTCATCATTAAATAAAACGTACTTACTCGTTCTTCTTCCAACTTAAAATAAAGAAGTAATGACTAGGTAATACTTCTAAAGGGATGTTAACTATTCATTTAGCATGACTTTACAGAATGTTGCACTCATAACAGAACCTAAAGATTTAGCATGGACATAAACCTGAAGAGCTAGCATGGGCACAGATCTGAAGATCTAGGCTTGAAAGACTTTCAATCCCTAGTTAGTTCTCCCACCTCCTCCATCATTTTGTTAGAGTTTTCCATACTGCTCTGTTGTCATTATCTTCTTGGTTGTCCCCTACTAGGAACTATAGCCCTCATTACTGCTCTAACTCACTGTGACATTTAATGTAATAAAATTATTTCAATTACAAAGACATTCTTTATGAACCCGCATTCCCCAATGTTCAGGTTTAGTATTAGCTACTAAAGTAATATTTACTTAATCACCAGTAAACTACACTAGGATGCAATGGTCATGACAAAGTAACGAAAACACAACATAAAACGCTGCAAGGTCACTGATCATAAGCTCTGGTTATCTTCACCTTCTTCTTCTTTTCTCAAATCCTGTTTTGCCTCCCTGCGTCAAGATAAGAAGAGCTTTCTAGAATGGTTTTTGTGTGCACTTCATAAACAGTGCTTTTCACTGCCTCTGTTATCTCAGAAGTCCACCTTATGTGTGGAAAACCTTTTGCTTTGTGCCCACTGTATCAGAGTAGTATTGCTCTTTGAGGCACACTGTCTGTTGGTAATCTGCTTATTTGGCAGAACCATTTAATTTGTTGTTGCTTGGTGAAGTTCAGTACTGATGTTGTACCATCTTTTTTCCTGATGTCTTTATTTCAAAATCGGTCCCTTTTTGATACTCTCAGCATTCTGCGCAGACACTTCATCTCTGTGGTGACTAGTTTTATTCTATCACAAGTTATAATATGTAAACATGTATTATAATAAGTAAGGTAATTTTACAAAGCACAGAAACAAGACACAGTGATATTTAGACCAAAAGGCTTTTATCAAGCAAAGGATACAAAAGCAATATGGGATACAAGACAACAGTCCTATATAAAAGACCTCACAGGCACTGTGAAACAATGGATTCCTAACTGCCCTAGAATAAAAATATGTGACTAAAAACAAAATAAATGTGAAAAACTAGAAATGAAAAATAAAACAATAAACAATATTAATACAATTAATATAAATACACTCATAATAGGAAGTATGAGAAGAGACAGAATCAAGAAAGTGCTCTACCCTTATGCTCTAGTTTTAAGGGACAAAACAACAATGGGGATGTTGGAATGCAACAATGTTGATTCTGTTCATTTTTTATAGTGTTTTTAGAGTAAAGTTTAGAAACAGCTGCTTTCAAAAATCTCTGATACATGATAACGCATACTTTGTGGATGACTAGCCGGGCTGATTACTACTGTTTCCAACAATATTGAAAAATCATGAAAATACCAAAATGCTTTCAGAGACTTGAACATCCCAGCTAAACTGACCGCCATCATACTACCAAACTTTCTTAAAGTCTATTAAATAAATTTATGGATATATTAATAAACAGAATGCACAAAAGACATCATCATCAACTAGCTTGTCCCCATTAGAACTTTGCTTTCATGACAACAGCTCTAAATGGCTTCCAGTCCTGTGTAAGGTACCGGGCATATGCCACAGTCATACTCAATTCATCTATAACATCTAGCACCCATATTCTCCTTGGTCTTCCTCTCCTTTGGCTCGAAATCATACCCTCCAAAATGATCTTCTCCAGAAAATGATGTCAATTTTTATGGCAAAAATATTTCATTTTACTCTTCTTAATCAACTGCTTCTTTTCAATTTTAAGCTGTTTCAAAGTGGGCATATTTGATCTTTTCTCTGTCTATGGTATTCTGAGCACTCTTTTAGAGACTTGTAAAAAACATACAGGTAAAATTACATACCTGTAATACATTCTCATGCATCTGTAGCCTTGTTTTTAAGCGCTCAAACCCTGAATGTTCTATATTTGTATCTAGCATTTGTACAATGCTTGACACGTAGTATTTTGCACTGTCAAATGAAAAATACCAGACTAGTTACTATGTGGAAAGTAATGTTGCATAACAAAATGACAAGAATTATAAGTGAAGCTTTGAGGGAAATGAATGATCAACACATAAATCAAACAAATATTGACAACAAGTTTTTTAAGCATTATGAGAATGTATAGTTTTTCTTACCTAGTTCCTTTTCTATGTTCAAGTCTGCAGTCATGCTCGATATTTGAGTTTGCAGTCTTGCTAGATATTCATGTCTGCACTCTTCACTTTTTTATTTTTTTCCCATCCAGAAGTACTTGAGCTGAAAGCTCTTCGGCTCAGAGTGTCATGGACATCGTAACCTTCGGCTCGGTGCCATGAACACCGTAAATCTGGGGAACCTGTAGCTTTTCTGTCAGTCCAGGAGTTGAACCCGCACTTACAGAGGACTAGTCACCCGTAGTCCAATGCGCTACGAACACGCTGGGCACGTGGGCGCACTCTTCACTTAAATTGGCTATACATGTTAACAGCCATTACAGATTAAAATTAAAGAGGGATAGTAGAGATGGATTGTCTTCTTTTTCTTGTCTATAATCATGTTTTACCTCACGGTGTTGGGATGAGAAGATATTTCTCAAACAGAATTTTGTGTGCAATTCATAAACAGTATTTTTAATCTCCTCTGTTATTTCTGAGGTCCACCTTATTTGATGGATCCACCAATCTTATGGATTGTCATGACCACAAAAAACAACTTTAAAATATAGTACATCATGTCCTTGACAAAAACTCACCAAAGAAAATGTAGATAGAACAATGAGAATTGAAAGGGAAATTATTTTTAAAATGATGCCAAAACTACTGTAATTTCAAGACACAAAAGAAGAAATAATGACCTATGTCACTTCTTATGACATGCCTTGTAGGTCACAGCGTTACTATTCCTTGCTCTGCTTGTGGGCCCTGGCAACATACAAACAAGATTGATCCAGGATATAACTGATGATTTGAGCATGACGGCTGCAGGGATGGGCTTATGAGAGAGATAAATTCCGAAGGACTGCTAGGGTTTCAAAGTTCTGTTCAGGACAAGCTATTTGATGATGAAGTTAACAAGGAACTATAATATAGTGATCAAAAATGTTTAAAAAATAATTAAATATATCCAGCCTTACTTGATGAGAGAGCCGATGTAGCGTAGTTGTTAGTGAACTCGCCGCAAGGCTGTGGTCTGGGTTCAGCTCCGCAATGCGCATGGAATTTGTTCCGACCACGACGGCTCTCAGGTCCACCCAGCCTCAACTGGGTACCAGATATGCTCTGGGAAAGTAAAGGCGGCCTGCGTGATGCTGACCACATCACCCATCGTGTGCCGAGGTCAATGAAAAATACAGGCCTAACACTGTATTGACCTATATACCACGAGGTATGAAAGGGTTCCTTTACTTTTTTACTTACTTGATGAGGTACATATTTTTATAGTATTCAACTGTATCCTGAGTAAATGTCAACTGCATTGCCAAGTTCTCTACATGGCTCATGAAAAAGTTTCGCTCTGCAGCCATCTCAACATCATCTGGTATGTCCTCAGGTAACTCATCATAAGCTTTAGCATAGTCTGGATCTTTGGTGATGTCAATAAGACCTATTAACAAACAATAACTACATATGTATGTGATGCACATTGTTGTTTTAATTTCAATGAACTAATTAATGGTGCCAATTTTGAAATACAAACATGCCACCATGAACAATAAAAGAACATTATTCCAACATAATATTTCTCCCAACATTATGCTATCAGTGCCAAACCTGGATGATGACATCAAATGATAGAAGAAAACTAGTCACAGCAGAGATGAAGTGTCTATGGAGAATGCTGGGAGTATCAAGAAGAAACACCTTGTGGTAGAGAATGAGCCCCGGGCATCGTCAATGTGGAGATTCTTGCACTCCTGGATCAGCACTCCCATCCAGGTGATATCATTATCTACACCGATGGCTTTGTCAGGCACAGAACCAGATCATCGTGAGGTTATTCAGCACACCGAAACGGTCACACACTTCATGAGGACTGCAGCACTTTCGAGACAACGACATCGAGCATGACTATGGCGATCACCGCTGCCTCCAGGGCTCTATCTTGGATGGCTGAACAACAGGTAACCAATACGATCATCATATCAGACTCGATAAATATGCTTCAAATGATTGAATCTGGAAGTATGCGTGTGGAATGGGTGGACATCATTCGGAGATCACATCTCAAGAAAATTACTTGACTGTACACGCCTGGACATGCTGGGTAACGAGCATGCTGACTTTCTTGCAAACAATGCCCTGACTCAAGCTGGCAAAAGTATGGACAGATGCGGTATGCTCTCAATTATGTGACATCGGCAAGTCTCAGACACTGGAACGAGTTCGAGAATTATGCGTTAGGTTTGGACATGTCAGACAGTGTTGTCTTCGTGGTAGAGAGAAAAGATATAGTAATCAACTTCTCATGGGTACAGTGAGCAAATGGACTTTAAGATGGCTGCTGCAGCGGAGGACAGAGCACAAATGGAAATGCCCAATGTGCCATGACGTCGATTACATAACATAACATATCAAGAGGAGACTGGTTTAGAAATGAAGACATCTGGAAAAAAATGGGTACAACATCAGTACTGAAATTCATCAAGAAACAACAAATTAAATAGTTCAGCCACATAAGCACGTTACCAACAGACGGTACTCCTCGAACGGTACATCTATTCAGATACAGTGGATACAAGACAAATGGTCGCTCACGCAAAAGGTGGAGCACAGAAATAACAGATACAGTAAAAGACATCATGTACAGTGAAAGGCATTATGACAAAGCACAAACAAGTGCCTGTTCTAGAAAAGTCTTCTTGTAGTGACGCAGTGAGGCAAAACAGGATGAGAAACAGAAGAGGAACAAGAGGTTTAGAGAGAGCAATAATGGAGGGCATGATTTCTGTGAGATGAGACATGGGATGACCAAGACAAAGGTGGCAATAAAATATTAAAGAAAACTTGAACACACTAATGGACGAGACAGAAAAACTGGCTAGAGATGATGAGTTTTTCAGGTGGGCTGTGATAAGAGCAACGTTTTTCAAAGGACATGCTACTTAAAGACTATTTTTAGGGCTACTTAAATGGTCTGCATCACAACTTTGTTGGAATCAACAGGTGATGTTAGAAGGAAATCAATATGCACTTCTTATGTCAACTACTAGCATGACTGTTATGCAGTAGCAATCTTCAAGTAACCTTGGACACAAATAAACAACAGTGACAATGTGAAAATTTAATTGTCAAAATTCATCAAAAAAGATTAAAATAAAGATTTATTCTACATTTTTACCATCTTCAAAATTGCACAGAGAACCTTCGATGGTGCTACGGAGACGTGCAATTTTGCTGAGATCTTTATATGTAAGAAAGAGATCAAAGCACGTATGGTTATTAACCAAAGTGAAATGATGATGGTCCTATCAATTAATCAAAGAAATAATGTATAAAATACTTCCTATCATCAAACATACTTTTATTGTCAACACTTACCAGCAGACTGAAACTCTGGAACCAGTGGTTTCTTGGTTTCAGGTTTTCCTAGTAAATTGATGTCCAAGTTCTCTCGCCAACGTTCTGTAAACTTTAATCGCTTATCAGTTGGTATGTAAGCTCCATGCCAAAGGCATTTAAGCATGTAGTCTACATTGGTCAACAGTTGACCCACTCGTGTATCTAAGTATGCAGGAGGGATGGTACACACAGTTGCCTGGTCATAGTTTGCTTGTAAGGTTATTGAAGGTGTCTGATTGAAAACATATATTCCCAAGGTCAATTCTCGAACTATGGTATGAATCTCTCTGAAAGTGAAAACATTTTTGTATGTAAACCTTTTTCTTTAAGGCACAGATAAGACTGTAATGTCATAAAACTACATACAATTTATAA
Organism: Arion vulgaris; assembly: GCA_020796225.1. Lineage (NCBI taxonomy): Eukaryota > Metazoa > Mollusca > Gastropoda > Stylommatophora > Arionidae > Arion > Arion vulgaris. The sequence continues at coordinate 6,124,642 of CM036756.1, read as the reverse complement.
TTCAATAATATGACTTTCATTACAATTGTTAACCAAGAAATGGTTTAAAGATTCATTCAAATTTCAGCCTACAATAAATTTAAAAAACTGAAACAATTAACATAGCTCTGACAACAAATCAAACATTGTTATCATAAATTATTAATGAAATATTTTATTCATCATAATGCAAATCATGAGCAAAGGTCACTTAGGCCAGCTTCAAACATAGGAAATACTGTACTTGATGAAGGTTGTGAAAGTAGAATATAGAGATGATTTTTGAAACCAGATGATTCATCATTTGACCATGGGGTTCAATTGCCTCATCAAAAATCAATGAGGTTTGGCCATGTCTGCAGATCAAAATTTAAAGGGTTAAAATGATAAACAAAGAGCCATGGAATTAAATCTTTAGGATAACTCAATGGATCATAACAAGATTGTCAATAGTAATACAAATCTGTAAAGAGTACCAAAGGCCACTGCTAGAGAGTTCATGCAAGATGAAGTTGAGATAAAGAAATATGAGCAGAACCAAAGACTTGTGCAAGGTAGTGGGAAGGAGATGGGGAGAAGGAAGGGAAAGGGGAGGGAGGGGGAGACCAAAGCATGTTTCAACTCGTTTGATCACAAACAGTGCCAATGTATGCTGCTAGCAGTTGTCATAATTGCAATGATGGTTAAATATCTCTGAATTTAGTCTTGGATGAACAAGTCTACTGTCTCTACCACTGTTCCTGTGTTAACAAAAAACTTGCAGTTTTAATGACAGAGTGATTGTCTGCAAATCATCTGATAACTTCCTATATTGGTACATTGTCCGCCCGAGTGGTTACAGGGGTCCAAATTTGGGGTGTAAAGAATAGAACCACTGTTACCTGCCATGCATGTCGAAGAGGCGACTAAGGAGGTTTGGCTGAAATCGGATGCATGTGTCCTAAACGTGTAGAAGTCTATGCGTTTAGGGGCCTACAAACCAATGTGCAACGTATACACGTTCTTGGCAAAGATCAAACATATCACAAAGAGTGATTAAAATTGGTCTAAAGAACAACACAAAGAAGAAGAAGGAGGTACATTGTCTTGGAACCATAGTATGGCATATTATCTGATAGGAACACTAAGTTATAGTTTCTGAAGCATTGTTAAACAGTCCCACAAATACAACTATAAAAACTTTTACTGCCCAACTTCTTCTACTTCACATGCTCCATATCAACCCTTGTTAAACCACTCTTTGTGATTTGTATATGATCCGAGTCCTCGCGATTGTACATTGTGCCAGTTATGCGCCTACAAGTAGGCTAGCACATCCGATATCTGAGACGCTTTTTATTTACTAGGGTAGCTTTCCTAGGCCCCTACTTCAGTCGCCTCTTACAACATGCCTTGTAGATCACAGTGTTACTTCCTCTTCTTCTGCATTAACTTTTGTTATGCGACTACTCTGGTATGTGTCATAAACAGGGCGGTGCGCTTGAGGTCTTCACTGGTCTCCCATAGTTTGTCTTGTAGGGTTGTTTCTGTTGGCCAGATCTCCAATCTCTCACTACTCAGACTAGGGCAGTCTTGCAGGATGTGCTCTGGGGACTGCTTAGGTGCTCCACAGGTGCAGCCTGCCGAGTCCCTGAGACCCATTCTGTGGAGGACAGTGTTACTATTCTTTGCTCCACTTGCGAGCCCTGGCAACACATGGGCGTACTGCCAAACAAAAGTAACTGTGTTCAATGGTACACAGACTGAATGTGCAAGACATTTATTTCAGTGTGGGAAATGTATCCTTGTGATAAAATGAAGTGATGGAAGGTTCCAAATTATCTTCGTGTTGCTGGGATTTGAACCTCCCATAAAGTATGATTTATCATGTTACAGTGAAACAATTTGTTACCATCATATGGTTTACTAATGTACTTAATCATGACAATCAGTTGTTAGGGGCAGTCATTTGAAAATGTGTAGCAATATGTTTTTGCACAACAACAAAATGAAGATGCTTCTAAAGTCATTGTGAGTAGCATACTACAGCATAAACAATCCTTATAAAATTTCAATACTCGTTTTAATAACATACCTATAACAGAGAGGGGTATCGTTTACTGGAAACAAGAGAACAGCAACACTTTCTTTTGGTGAAATGGTGGATGCAATGCCATGTAATGGTTCCACTTTCAGCCTAAACACATCGCTAGAAAGCAACCAGTGTGATGAAGTGAAAGACAATAGCTCTTGACTTTCATAGCGTTCATATTTGTCCAGGTATAAACTTGCAGCACGACAGAATTCGGCATATTGTACTGCCTCTTCCTCTGCATCCATGTTTTGTGAGGACTGTGTCATTGTGATCGTTACGTTTAACTTGTGATAATGGTTCTAATTATAATTCACCGTCTTGCTTGCACTGAAAACACAATTTTCATGTTTCTTAAAGCAATATATGTTGTATAAATGCAAAAATTAACAAATCTATATATTTTATTAATTGGTTGAGACATAATCTTAGTAGGATCAAAATAAGCTTCGACATGTGAGAACGATTGTATCTTTGTTGTCATTTGAAAAGGGGGGAAAACTGTGTTGGCGTCCATAGTTTCCACACATTATGATTAGAAGACGGTATAACTTTCGCGCATTTAACAAAGAATATTGATTAAGTAAATTATCTCAACCTCATTTACTTGTTTTTATCCTACTTTGTTATATAAGTAATTTGACAATATATTTGCACATTTACCATAAATGTCATTAGTAAAAGTAGCATCAAAGTTCATGTAATCACTAACGGAATCGGCCATGACAGTTTTCAACCTGATTTCCATTGGTCAACCAATGAACCATTTCTCTGACGTCCTCTGTGTTCACGTAGGTCTACAAGTAGAAATAAATCATTGACAGCTGTCAATAAAACAAAGCACCGATTAAACATTTAAGAGTGTTCAATAAATCTAAAGAGAATAAGAAGTAACATATATATATATATATATATATATATTATATATATAATATATATATATATATATATATATATATATATATATATATATATATATATATATATAGGGTGTTCAAGATAAAAGCAGCATGTGAATGGAACTAATCTGGCATATATGTATGAAAATGAGAAGGTTCAGCTATGACGTAGCATAGGTCAAGGTTGTGTGACGGTATGTAATTGTAGTGCGGGAAGGGGCGATGAACAAATGTGACGTAGGACGAGCTAGTCAGAACCGGTTTAAATAGTAAATATACACAACATGATAGGTTATCTGGCAACTTTCGATTTGTCAATGGGGCTGCAATTATCATGAACACCCTGTATATATATATATATTAATAATATATTATATATATAAATAATATATAATATATAATAAATAATATATAATAATAATATATATATCGCCCGAGTGGTTATCGGGGCCCAAATTTGGGGTGTAAAGAATAGAACCACTGTTACCTGCCACGCATGTCGTAAGAGACGACTAAAGAGGTTTGGCTGAAATCGGATGCACATGTCCTAAACGTGTAGAAGTCTATGCGTTTAGGGGCCTGCCAAACCAATGTGCAACGTATACACGTTCTTGGCAAAGATCAAACATATCACAAAGAGTGATTAAAATTGGTCGTAAAGAACGAACGCAAAGAAGAAGGAGGATATATATATATATATATATATATATATATATATATATAATATATATATATATAAATCTCATAACCCGTTAGGGTCGTAGGTGTGTCACTGTGGAGACATCAGCACAAAAAACACACCATGAATCTCTGTCTTCAACTCCTTGGGCGAGTGTGGAGAAACTCTGTCCTGACCAGCTCTTGATGTTGTTAAACCAGGATTTTCTCTGCCCTCCTTTCTTTCTTTCACCCTCAACTGTTCCCTGTAGGATAGTCTTAGAGAGTGAGCTATGTCTGATCACATGCCCGAACCACGCAAGTTTACGCCGTTTCACGATTGTCAAGAGTGGTACTGGCATCAAGAAAAAAAATGTATATATATACTGGCATACGAGTCATGGACAATGAACACACGGATCGAAAAATCTCAGGGCCACAGAGATGTGGTTTTACAGAAGAATGATGAGAATCCCATGGACTGCTAAAATGACTAATGTTGAGGTATTGAATGAGATCAAGACACAGAGAAAGCTTATCATCAATATAAGAAACAGGCAGTCATCATTTTTCGGGCATGTGATAAGGAGGAGGTTTAGAATACACTGTGACAACTGGTAAAATTGAGGGTAGGCGAGACAGAGAAAGACAGAGAGAGAAAATTTTGGATAGCCTGACTTCATGGCACGATAAAGCATCAACATCTGAGTTGATAGCAAACACCAACGACAGAGATTTGTGGAGATCCATAATCGCCTACGCCAGCCGGCATTTCACCTGATGATGATGTGATATATATATATATATATATATATATATATATATATATATATATAATATATATATATAATCGCAACTGAGGTTGCTAGGGGAGAAAGGGAAAAGCCACAGAATGAAATCTAGCAGTGGCAGCTCGTCATTAATGGCCAGTGGACCGGCCTCACAAGAAACAATGTATAACGTGTATTTATTATTTTATAAATTAAAATATCTTCTTCTTTCTTCTTCTTTTTTTGTCGTCACACTGCTACCGGGTTGTTGCCCAGTGTCGTGGTTTTCTGTTTTGTCTTGCGCTGTTCTGTGGCTTGTGTGATTGTTATCTTTGCTCTTTCACAGGATGCTGCCACGCCATCTAACCATCTTTTCCGTGGTCTTCCTCTTGCCTTCTTTCCCGATGTTCTGTTGTAGAAGACTCTGTATACTGTGGATTTTGGATGCATTCTTATTACGTGGCCAAACCACTTCATTCTTTGTTTATCTATATAATTCAAGCACGGTTTGTGCCAACTTTCTTTCTTATGCTGATGTTGGTGATTCTGTCTTTTCTTGTGTTGTTGGTAACTTTCTCAGGCAACGCATTTCACATGTAGTTATTTTTGTGACTGCGCTTTGCTCAATGTCCATGTTTGGCTCTGGTAACACAAAGTAGGTAAAAAAATGCTGTTGATCATTTGTTTCTTAGCTGCCTGTGAAATATTTTGGTGCCTTAACAATGGGGCTAGCTGGTAGGTTACAGCATTTGCTTTTGTACTCTAGCCTCTATCTCTCTATCTAGTTTTCCGTCTTCTGTGAATATGCTTCCTAAGTATTTGAATTCTTTCACTTGGTTTATTTTAGTACCATTGACATGGATGTCTAGATTATTATGTTTCTTCCCATATTCATTATTTCTGTTTTAGTGTTGTTGATTTTCATGTCATGTTTCACACAATTATTGTTCAAAGTGTCAATATGATGTTGTAGATCTTGTTCATTTTGATGTATCAGGCACTGATCATCTGCAAAGCAGTTCATTTATTTCATCATTATCTGAATTCGACTCTTGAGTTATTTTATCCATATATGCGATAAAGAGTAGTGGTGAAAGGACACAACCTTGTCTAACACCTGATGTAATGGAGAACCAGTCGGTCATTCCTTCTGTAGTTCTTATTGTACTCTGGCTATCTTGATATAAGGCCATGATGTTACCTAATAGTTGTCCTTGGACGCCATATTCTTCAAGGATCTTCCATAGTTTGCACCTGTTTACTCTATCAAATGCCTTTTCTTGGTCTATAAATATAAGCTGTTTACTTTGATTGTATTCAATTGTTTGTTCGCAGATCTGTCTTAGTGTAAATATTGCGTCTGTGCAGCTCTTACCCTCCTAAACCCAAACTGGCTATTGCTTAACTGGGGCTCTAATATATGTCTTGCTCTTCGCTCCAATATTTTTGCAAACATTTTTCCTATTTGGCTCAAAAGAGAGATACCCCTGTATGTTTCACATTCTCTTTGTCTCCTTTGTTCTTCCATATTGGGACTATAATAGCTCTCTGCCAGTCATCTGAAGCCTCTTGTGCCTCCCAGGCTATGTTAAAATTCTGGTCAGCCATGTTATTGCTGTTGTCTTACACGCAAGTAACATTTCTGTTGTTATACCATCTATCCCTGCTGCCTTCCTTCTTTGCTTTGATTTAGTGCCATTTCAACTTCGGATTCTAAGATATTCAATTGTTGGTATTTTCCATGTTTCAATTGAAATGTTTCTGTACCTTGTGTTTCGCAGTTTAACAGTTCCGAAATTAAAATTAGAAAAAATTAAAGAAATTAAAATATAACAACCCAAAACCATGATTTTTTGGAAAATTTGTGTCTGGCCCCACAAACAAACATGATCACGAGCCGTCACTAAAATCTAGATAACATGTTCATGTAATGCAATTCAGTTACAGAAAGTGAGTTAACTAAATAGATGTAACTAATCAAATGAGCAAGTTGTTGATAATAAACATCGAAGTACATAGATAATTAATGGAAGGTTATTGGTTACTAAACTAACGTCATTGCACTCCGGGCCAACCCATAGGTGCTCAATCTCCCCCAACATATTTCGAAGAGTATGCATACTGATGGTTCCTGTGGCTCGCTGATTAAACACACCTCTCACTCTGCCTCTCAGGCATCCAGTTCGACTTGAACAACGGGTAACTCCAAACTGCCTAAATCGCTTGATCGATTCAACATCGATTTTAGTGTCCTCATCCAACAGACAGTCGCCCCCTTATCCATCTTCAACTCCCCAGCAATCGATGCTGTTGATGCAAGCATTTCCGCTCTCTCATTACCGTAAACACCCGCATGTCCAGGACAGAATATCCACGAAGCCGCTGGCGGTTAGAAACTTTATAGACGACATCCACTCATACCGAAACCTGCCCTTCTGGATCTTGTGAAGCATCGACTGAGAGCCAGACACAACAACGTCATGGAAGGATGCAAAACAGACATAATCAGAAGACTGTATCCCTAGTAGTGGGACTGTATGATGATGATGATACCGTAGTACATAGTCATCGGTTGTACATAATAAATCGTACTCTTTCGTTTTACATGAAAGAGTCAAGATCAGGGCGTATGATGCGAAGGTCGTGCGTGTAATAATAACATCTTGCTCTTTGACAATATCACATTGCACGATCTTAGTCCTAGTGACATATCTTGATAGCGGCATCCCTTTGTATAGTAAGTCCTTTGGGGATAACAAAACCTATCATATCTGATGAATATGAGGGTCCGTCTGCTGTGAAGAGTCCCATCTTTGGGTGTCTCTATAACAAAGTGGTTAAGACGTGTGCCTGTCGTTCTGAATGACCTTGGTTCGAATCTGGACTTAGTCACAGGCGCAGTTTTTTTAATGAGATATTTAGGATTGTTGCCGGAGTTGCATAGTTCGAGCTTTATTCAACACTCCGCAGATGGTGTGCTATTCCTGCCGACAGGGGCGGAGCCTTATGGGGAAACCCGAAGCCACTCCTTCGGCCTAAGACCATTTAGACACCGCTGCTAAAAAACAAAGAGAATGCTACTCTTCAACACCTCCATGGTATTGTAGGCAGTGCAACGAGGTACAAGAAAATGTACAGACAATTTCATTACTACATAAATAAAAGAAGAATAGGAGATATTCTATAATGTTGTTTCGTCTCATATATGACTTATTCCTCTCCGCTCCTCGCGGAGCATGGGGACTCAGCAGTTGTTCACCACTCTTCTCGGTCTCTGGCTGTTCTCTTTATGATCTCACAGGACAGTTGAGCACGCTTCAGTTCCTCAAGAAGACGTCGTCTCCAGGTCTGTTTATGGCGTCCTATTTTTCGTTTTCCTTGCGGGTTCCACTCAAATGCTTGTCTAAGGACATTCGACTGTGTCTTCCGTAGAGTATGCCCGACCCATCGCTATTTTCACCTCTTGACCTGGGTCATCATGGGTTCCTGTCCGGTTCTTATCCACAGGTCTGTGTTTGTAATTATGTTATACCACCTCAGTCTGATAATCCGCCGAAGATATCCTGTCGACAAAGGTCTGAATCTTATTTGTATTTATCTTGGTGACTCGCCACGTTTCTGAGCCATACAGTAACACAGATTTCACACTCCACACAAACAAAAAAAGCTTATCACATGTATTTGTGCAAACACTGTTCGATTGAATCTGACCTGATTATTCTGTGTTCTATTGTCGTTGATGTTTATATAAGACATAACTTAATAATAATAATAATAATTCCTCTCGTACCGTTATACGTTACATAGGGCCTGCAAGTAATTTCTCCATACCGCTCTATCCTGAGCAACTCGCTCAATTTCCTCCATGGAATTGAGACCGATATTTCCTGCCTCTCTCAGCAAAGTTCGTTTCAGGGTCTCCTTAGGTCGACCTCTCTTTCTTGAACCCTTTGCATCCCACTTCAATGCCTGCTTTGATATTCGTTGATCATTTCTCCTCAAGGTGTGCCCAACATATCTCCATCTTCTCTTTCTTATAACAGTTAAGACATCAGTATAAAACTCTGCCAATGCCGGTTCCAAGCCCGGATGAAAAGGAGGAGGACTTGTGCGTCAGGCCAGCTACCTCATCACAAGAAATTGAAATAGCTAAAGAAACTTGTAAGAAAGGAAGACATGACTTAGTAAAGCTCTTTTTCGAAGAGCTATCTTGTTGTGTACTTAAAAACTCTCGTCTGTATGACTAGGCAATGAGTACAGTAAAGGTTTGTGGTTCAAATTCTGTGTTTTGTAACAAAAAAATTTCGGCAGCCCCCAATACCTTTTCATCGTCTATTTATTGATCATATTCATTGGCTCCGTTGTTCTCCCTGGAGTTTTAAAGACTTGCCACTGGCCTGTCACACTTGTTCGAAAAGTTGAAGACAGAGAACAATAGCGGGCTTTATGGGGTGTTTCCACCGTTAAACTCCTACGACCCCTAGCGGGTTGTGTGTCTAATGTTTATTATTATTATTTAAAAATATATAAAACGACGTTACTGCCTGGCGTTACTGACGTTACTGCCTGACGTTACTGACGTTACTGCCTGACGTTACTGACGTTACTGCCTGACGTTACTGACGTTACTGCCTGACGTTACTGCCTAACGTTACTGACGTTACTGACGTTACTGCTTGCAATACCGTTTTTTTGGGCGATGTAGGACAGAAGGGACATGAGACTGTGAAATTTAATGTCCGCATGGCTAGTGCAGTCGCCACGAAAGTGTTTATGTTAGGATGTTTTCTTTATGCCTTGGACAGAATAAAAATCCCTGGCCTATCCATTTATTGAACCCAGGTCTCCCACATGGGAGCCACGATCTAAGCTATTTGGCCAGACAAGTGGTCAATATTCGGCCAGACAAGTGGTCAATATTCGGCCAGACAAGTGGTCAATATTCGGCCAGACAAGTGGTCAATATTCGGCCAGACAAGTGGTCAATATTCGACCAGACAAGTGGTCAATATTCGGCCAGACAAGTGGTCAATATTCGGCCAGACAAGTGGTCAATATTCGGCCAGACAAGTGGTCAATATCGCCAGACAAGTGGTCAATATTCGGCCAGACAAGTGGTCAATATTCGGCCAGACAAGGGTCAATATTGACAACGATATCATTGGAAAGAACACAACAAGAAATATACAAATAGCAGTGGTAATTTATCGATATGTCAAGATATACACGAAAAAGCGTTCAAGTCTCTACTACAACAAACGTGTTATGTTTAAATGGTACTTGATCTAATCTAGATCCGTACTTGGAAAGCAGATATTGTCTACATTGCCTCTGAAGAAGGTAATAAAGTTGAAATATAGCACCCACTCTGTACATTTCTTGAGTTACATCGAGAGACAAAGAATGAAGTGGTTCAGCAATATAATAAGAATGCAAATGTCGCCAGCGTCTCCCCAGTCATCAGTCAGGTGGACCTCGATATATACAAAACTAAGTTGGGCAGCACTGCTATATAAGTAAACTATATCTGAGAAACCGGAATCTCAGTCTAAAAGGAATGATGATTGCGGCAGAAAAAAGAAGAAAAAGACAGACTTTACAGCCACTAACTGAACTGCTAAGCACATATTCATTTGCACAACCCTATGGTCCCTTAGGACAGAGAGATGACTACATAAAACCACAGTGTTGATTTTTTCCTGTACCCACAACCAATCACGCATGCGCGACTATTTTTTCTCAAACTTTTTTTTAGATCAATCACCTAGTCAGGAATCTTTCAATCAGCAATCTATATACGAGTGTCACTTTTAATCCATGGTTACTTTAAGAATTATCAATGGGGAATATGAAGTAACGATCCAGTTCAATCACGTCTCGCCCATTGAATACAATCTCATTTATTTAAGTATGGTACATAACACATATAGTGGGATCGATTAAGACAGATCGGTTGGTTTTTGTTTGTGTTCGAACGCATAAGTTTGGTATTGCACATTTTGTGAACTAAACGGTAGAATACTTATTGAGTATTTTTCATTATAAACGAGGTAGAAAATATAGTTTCCAAGCATTCTAGAATTTCGTTTTATCTTGTGCTATTTGAAGAAACCATTCTTTACCAGTCATGACCAAGGGGAGACAATATCATCCGACGTCTGCAAATGAAGGCAGTTGGGTAAGCATAGTTAAGTGTATTGTTCTGAAAAAAAGTGAACTTATTCTCTTTCTCTAATCTTGTTTAATTCACAGTGTGTCAGGTTAAAAGAGATTTCTAGAAGTAGATTGTGTACAGGTGTCTTTCATTGCTTAAGTTATTTCTTTGGTCAACCTTTTGCATGGACGACCTTTTGTCTTGTATCATTTATACCTGAATAGCATTGTCCATTGGGCTAATTTCTTCTTCTTCGAACGCTCCATATCGACTACTTGTTAAGCCACTCTTTGTGATTTGTATGTGATGTGAGCCTAAGAGCAATTGAACGTTGTACCAGTTATGCGCCTACAAGTAGGTCAGCACATCAGATTTCTGCGACGCTTTTTATTTACTAGGTGTCTTCCTAGGCCACTACCTCAGTCGCCTCTTACGACATGCCTTGTAAGTCGCAGTGTTACTATTCTTTGCTCCTGTGAACCCGTCAACACACGGGCGTTGAAAATATTTCAATCTAGACGTCAATTTAAAATGTTCCAGACTTTCCCATTCCGCTGTCTATATCGCTCTCTCTCTCTCTCTCTCTCTCGCTCTATCTACCTATCTATCTATCTATTTATCTGACTCTTCTTCTTCTATCTCCTTCCTCTCTATTCTTAAAGCTCGCAAATATTCCGCACTCTCTTCACTGTCTTAAATCTGTCGAGCTCTCATTGTCTCACAGGAAAGTTCATGGAGATACATTATCCCAGTGTTAATAATTTATATTGGATTTTGACAGAACTATTATTGCAGTAATTGAGTGCCGCCTATGACGTTTCTAAGGACAGAATAATACGTGCTTTATAATAACGATCAGTCAATTATTGATTTTTCATAGAATCACGTGAGTGGTGATAAGCCAGCTTATTGGCTTATGTTTCAAAGTAGACATGATACTGTGTGTATGCAATTGATATTTTTTTCTTCATTTAGAGTTGAAAAGCCTTTGATAGGTACACGAAGTGTTTTAATTCAGCCTTCTGATAATAGGGTGCTCTACCTGGTGTGCACCGCTGAACGAATATAAGCTTACAGGTGAACTAAAGCCGGTGTATATAGCAATATCACCCATGTGTTGTTGAGGTCCATAAGGTATGCATAGAATAGTAATACTGAGATCTACTAGGCGATTAGTGGTCGGTCGGCTTGAAGCTGGCTACGCTATCCAGTATATAATTTTAGCTATACTATCCAACCAACTATAAAAAGCATAAGTTTGTTGATGGTCTATGTTCCAGTCGGAGTTTTAAACGGCACATGACAGATAACGAGAGAAAGAGAGAGAGAGAGAGAGAGATGTAACAAATTAGTAACACTGGAACATTCCTAGATTTGAATGACATCACTGCTAGGAAATGAACACAATATTAAGATATGCTGCAGATAATTTCCGAACAGCTGAGATCATCAGACGACCACATGCTGCGGTTTTTTACGAGTATTGTTTGATAAGAAAGATCATTCTTAAATGTAATGCACACACACCTGCGTGTACAGGTATATGCTAATTCAAGCGTAGCTGTGGAAAATGAAGAACAAATAGAGAAAACAACATAAGCATATAAGTTTACTACTTTTATAATATAATATTGGGTAAGTTTGATTGATTGATTGATTGATTAATAGGACAATCATCATTGTACTTCGATGAATAATCATGGGTGTTCTGATCTCTTTCTTACAGAGGAGGATCGAAGAGTGCACGAAATCCCTAGCACCGGCGATGTAATTTAGAAGATGGGACAATATTTTAAGACATTTTTTAAATATTTGTAATGAATTTAGTCCGGACAGCGGCTTTCCAGCCTGCTCTTCTCGATTTTGAGCCGCCAAGAGTTCTTTTACGTGCTCAACATGAACACGGGACCTACACTTTATCGTCCGTCTTCGATAGAACTAGGAACTCAATCTCACCTGCACTGAGATCATGGATCTCTGGGGAAAATATCCTGATGGCTCCAAGAGGAGCAAACTGAGTACCTTGGAGGAGATGATCACCAACTCACGCCACAGACCTCCTAATCTCTACGCCACATAGACCTCCTAATCTCTACGCCACATAGACCTCCTAATCAATTGAGTGTGATCCATACAAAAAAATCCTACATAAGAGCATATTGTTCTTTTCTGCTGTCATCTGTAACATTCCTCTGGATGTTTACAGCATATATGTTAAATATACGAGGCGACATAACGCAACATATTCCGACTCTCTGCCTTATGTCAAACCAATCTGATGTATCATCGCACGTTTGCAATTTGATCAAGGTTCTTTTATGATTGTATTAAAGTAATGGAAATCCAATTTCTTCTATTATTTTCCACATGTTCTTATATTCTACGCAATCAAATGTCATTGACTAGTTCATACATTTTTAAAAATTTATTTTTTAATTATCGCTTCTCGGCTTTTTGCTAAGATCAAAGTGTAGTACCCACATCATCGCGACCAAAGAGTGTGAGCTTTCATAGAGCCAATAGGCAATACCTAAATACATTAAAACCAATTCTGAGCAGCTCCTATTCGAAATAATAACGACACTCGAAGTTTACACATTCAACCCTACTGGGTCTACTTGTCATGGCACTTACGGGTAAAGCCCACACATTTTTAAAAAATGAAGTCAATAAGGCATGTGTATAGATCTACAATATACATTCTATGATTGTTAAATATTTGCTCACATGTACCTCTTCTTTCTTCTTCTTTTGTCGTCACACTGCTCCCGGGTTGTTGTCCAGTGTCGTGGTTTTCTGTTTTGTCTTGCCCTGTTCTGGTGGCTTGGGTGATTGTTATCTTTGCTCTTTCACAGGATTCTGCTACGCCATCTAACCATCTTTTCCGTGGTCTTCTCTTGCCTTCTTTCCGATGTTCTGTTGTAGAAGACTCTGTATACTGTGGAGTTTGGATGCATTTTTATTAAGTGGCCAAACCACTTCATTCTTTGTTTATCTATGTAATTCAAGCACGGTTTTGTGCCAACTTTCTTTCTTATGCTGATGTTAGTGATTCTGTCTTTTCTTGTGTTGTTGGTAACTTTTCGCAGGCAACGCATTTCACATGTAGTTATTTTTTGTGACTGCGCTTTGCTCAATGTCCATGTTTGACTCTGGTAACACAAAGTAGGTATAAAAATGACATGTACCTCTGTTCCGTCTAAATTCAGCTTCTGTTATATTGATATGTTCTTCCATTTTCCTACAGTCTTTCCAAAATAATTTTTTAAAAGATGTATTTGTATAGGCTAACCAATTCACTGTTCTATATTTATTAGTACACAACTGGTGTCTCCTTTTATGTATTGAAATGTATTGTGCAAAATAATTATTACTTCCCTTTATTGACGTATAGAAATATTTTTACCAATATCAATATCAATTTCGTTAACAAAACGAAAGATCGATGTATAGATTGACTGATTAAAACTGAAATAGATCAGAAAACAAGCTAACTCTGTCATTTATCAATGATTGATTTATAATTTGGCCTGATTGGATATTTATTGCTATTACAGTTTCGACCAAGGGGCAGTACGAGAAGCGGAAGACCGAACACGTGACATGACGAGTACAAGAGCTATGCTTGAAGCGCCTTTCTCTGCTATATCAAATCACAGAACCGTTCCAGTTATCTACAACCAAAGGGAAAAGGTATAATGTGTTCCTGAGAATATGCAAGAAATTATTACCACCAATGTTCTCTTCTCTTCTCTCTCTCTCTCTCTCTCTCCCTGAATATGTATTTGCAGGTGTTTAAAGAGAATAAGGAGTTTTAAGAACCCAAGAGGGAAGCACAGAAGCCAATGACTATATAAGAACCCAAGAGGGAAGCACAGAAGCCAATGAATATGTAAGAACCCAAGAGGGAAGCACAGAAGCCAATGAATATGTAAGAGCCCCAGGGAAGCACAGAAGCCAATGAATATGTAAGAGCCCCAGGGGAAGCACAGAAGCCAATGAATATGTAAGAACCACATTATTTCTAAGACCACAAGCAACCAGATATTCTACAGTACAGTAATATTAGGGAATAGCTACTAGATAAAGTATAAGGAAGATCTCATGATAGTGAGTATTATTATATTAGAGAGAAACAAATGTTAGACAGGTATGTTGTGAAGCTCTCAGGTAACATATACATCAAACAGATACTAGACAGGGATGTGAAGCTCTCAGGTAACATATACATCAAACAGATACTAGACAGGTATGTGAAGCTCTCAGGTAACATATACAACAAACATATACTAGACATGTATGTGAAGCTTTCAGGTAAAACATACATCAAACAGATATTAGACAGGTATGTGAAGCTCTCAGGTAACATATACATCAAACATATACTATAGAGGTATGTGAAGCTCTCAGGTAACATATACAACAAACATATACTAGACAGGTATGTGAAGCTCTAAGGTAACATATACATCAAACAGATATTAGACAGGTATGTGAAGCTCTCAGGTAACATATACATCAAACAAACTATCAGTCGATGTTGTATGTGAACACTAATTGCCTTTGTATTTCCACTTCTGATTTCAGCCTTGCTACAGGACTTCAAATCCGTTCTCGGCTCATGACAACAGACATTGCATTCAAGGACAGGCTGAGTATCTAGGCAACGTAAGTCACAATAGCAGCATTGACTTTACAATTTCAAGTTACATGAAATGCCAATTAATCATAACACATTTCTGTCCACCCAACTGCAAAATAGATATATAACTTATCGAGTTAGGAAAGGGAAGAAAACGAGAAAGTGAAATGGCCACATCACATACAAAAACTACTGTCTATCGATACTGTAAAAACTACTGTCTATTACACGATCGATACTGCTTGATGATGAAATGTACAAGAAGTTAGATGAAAATAGCATTCATCTTTATTATTGGCAAGAGCCGCCCTGTGTTATCGGGGCTCGTTAGGAAGCAAAGAATAGTAACACTGCGACCTACAAGGCATGTCGTAAGAGACGACTAAGGTAGGGTCTAGGGAAGCTACTCTAGTAAATTAAAAAGCATCGCAGAAATCGGATGCACTGGCCTACTTGTAGGCGCATAACTGGCACAGCGTACAATAGCCCTTAGACTCAGATCACATACAAATTACAAAGATTGATTTAACAAGTGGTCGATATGGAGCGTTCTAAGAAGAAGAAGATTGACAAGAACAAAATGCTTGATGTGGTCAAACGATACTCGTCATAAACCAACTCGTGAGTAAAGAAATAACAGTATATACCAGTGAAAAGTAGGAAATCATAAAGATAAATGTCCTGAATTATAGATCTCAAATAAAAAAAACTTGCAGCTAATACAATAATATGTTAGTTAGTGTCATATATTAATGGGCACTCCCAGATACCAACTTTGTTGTTATAACCAAGATCGACATCAGAATTTAAAACTCTACAGAATCCAGGTCATTTGCATCATGACTGATTCAGTTTCATTTTAAGTTTCAGTTTGGAATCTCTTCTTTGCATTCTGAACATGTCCATATGTGCTCCTATCTCCTTCGCAATTTCTTCAACAACATCCAGCTACTGACCGCACCAGTTTGATTTTGATTGATGAGCCTACTCATATACCTGTTGTGCTGTTCTTTTCTGGCCACTCCAATCTTCAATCCCAGCTCTTGCATTCTAGCAGTTAACCTAGATTGGTGTAAATTAAAATTGCCTTTATCATTAAGTAAAACCAACCTGATGGGGGAAACGAACGTGAAGAATGAGAGCAGAAATTACTGCAACATTGAATGTGTCTTTAGTTTTGCAACCTTAACAAACCAGTCTGCTGTTTGTGCTCAATTAGGGATGCGACTCACGGTATTTCGGCAGACGACTTCATGCAGTCGATGACCGTCTGCATAAAACAGATGTGGCATTTCTCTACCACGAACCAAACTCTGAGCATAACTACAGCCCTACTACTTTCACAACATATAAAAACCCTGGACTCATCGAACCTCTAACACGAAGAAGATTTCCTAAGGTTTATGGCAATGCTGAGGTATGTATATAAATGTACTGGCCTTTTTTTCGTCTTTACAGTCGGTCAATTGACAACTGTTTTACTTTAACAACTTCTGAGTTTGCTTTTGTCTCTCTCTCTCTCTCTCTTGTCTTTCAGCTCATTCCTATGTCTCTTTTCAAAAGATGATGTACCTTTATGTAATGTTGCTTTCCTCAAATCTCAGTCATTATCTAGCTGTTCAGCTACCTAGTTTTCTATATCTCAGTCATTATCTAGCTGTTCAGCTACCTAGTTTCCTTATATCTCAGTCATCATCTAGCTGTTCAGCTACCTAGTTTCCTTATATCTCAGTCATCATCTAGCTGTTCAGCTACCTAGTTTCCTTATATCTCAGTCATTATCTAGCTGTTCAGCTACCTAGTTTCCTTATATCTCAGCTCATATCTAGCTGTCCGCCTCCAACTAGTTTCTATATCTCAGTCATTATCTAGCTGTTCAGCTACCTAGTTTCCTTATATCTCAGTCATTATCTAGCTGTTCAGCTACCTAGTTTCCTTATATCTCAGTCATCATCTAGCTGTTCAGCTACCTAGTTTCCTTATATCTCAGTCATCATCTAGCTGTTCGGCTACCTAGTTTCCTTATATCTCAGTCATCATCTAGCTGTTCGGCTACCTAGTTTCCTCAAATCTCAGTCATTATCTAGCTGTTCAGCTACCTAGTTTCCTTATATCTCAGTCATCATCTAGCTGTTCGGCTACCTAGTTTCCTTATATCTCAGTCATCATCTAGCTGTTCAGCTACCTAGTTTCCTTATATCTCAGTCATCATCTAGCTGTTCAGCTACCTAGTTTCCTTATATCTCAGTCATTATCTAGCTGTTCAGCTACCTAGTTTCCTTATATCTCAGTCATTATCTAGCTGTTCAGCTACCTAGTTTCCTTATATCTCAGTCATTATCTAGCTGTTCAGCTACCTAGTTTCTTATATTCAGTCATCAGCTAGCTGTTCAGCTACCTAGTTTCCTTATATCTCAGTCATTATCTAGCTGTTCAGCTACCTA
This sequence comes from Arion vulgaris, assembly GCA_020796225.1. Classification (NCBI taxonomy): domain Eukaryota; kingdom Metazoa; phylum Mollusca; class Gastropoda; order Stylommatophora; family Arionidae; genus Arion; species Arion vulgaris. Next base: position 6,107,026 of record CM036756.1, on the reverse strand, counting down.
GTTTCCTTATATCTCAGTCATCATCTAGCTGTTCGGCTACCTAGTTTCCTTATATCTCAGTCATTATCTAGCTGTTCAGCTACCTAGTTTCCTTATATCTCAGTCATCATCTAGCTGTTCAGCTACCTAGTTTCCTTATATCTCAGTCATCATCTAGCTGTTCAGCTACCTAGTTTCCTTATATCTCAGTCATCATCTAGCTGTTCGGCTACCTAGTTTCCTTATATCTCAGTCATCATCTAGCTGTTCAGCTACCTAGTTTCCTTATATCTCAGTCATTATCTAGCTGTTCGGCTACCTAGTTTCCTTATATCTCAGTCATCATCTAGCTGTTCAGCTACCTAGTTTCCTTATATCTCAGTCATTATCTAGCTGTTCAGCTACCTAGTTTCCTTATATCTCAGTCATTATCTAGCTGTTCAGCTACCTAGTTTCCTTATATCTCAGTCATTATCTAGCTGTTCGGCTACCTAGTTTCCTTATATCTCAGTCATTATCTAGCTGTTCAGCTACCTAGTTTCCTTATATCTCAGTCATCATCTAGCTGTTCGGCTACCTAGTTTCCTTATATCTCAGTCATCATCTAGCTGTTCAGCTACCTAGTTTCCTTATATCTCAGTCATCATCTAGCTGTTCGGCTACCTAGTTTCCTTATATCTCAGTCATTATCTAGCTGTTCAGCTACCTAGTTTCCTTATATCTCAGTCATCATCTAGCTGTTCAGCTACCTAGTTTCCTTATATCTCAGTCATCATCTAGCTGTTCGGCTACCTAGTTTCCTTATATCTCAGTCATTATCTAGCTGTTCAGCTACCTAGTTTCCTTATATCTCAGTCATTATCTAGCTGTTCGGCTACCTAGTTTCCTTATATCTCAGTCATCATCTAGCTGTTCAGCTACCTAGTTTCCTTATATCTCAGTCATCATCTAGCTGTTCAGCTACCTAGTTTCCTTATATCTCAGTCATCATCTAGCTGTTCAGCTACCTAGTTTCCTTATATCTCAGTCATCATCTAGCTGTTCAGCTACCTAGTTTCCTTATATCTCAGTCATCATCTAGCTGTTCAGCTACCTAGTTTCCTTATATCTCAGTCATTATCTAGCTGTTCAGCTACCTAGTTTCCTTATATCTCAGTCATTATCTAGCTGTTCGGCTACCTAGTTTCCTTATATCTCAGTCATTATCTAGCTGTTCAGCTACCTAGTTTCCTTATATCTCAGTCATTATCTAGCTGTTCAGCTACCTAGTTTCCTTATATCTCAGTCATTATCTAGCTGTTCGGCTACCTAGTTTCCTTATATCTCAGTCATTATCTAGCTGTTCAGCTACCTAGTTTCCTTATATCTCAGTCATCATCTAGCTGTTCGGCTACCTAGTTTCCTTATATCTCAGTCATTATCTAGCTGTTCAGCTACCTAGTTTCCTTATATCTCAGTCATCATCTAGCTGTTCAGCTACCTAGTTTCCTTATATCTCAGTCATTATCTAGCTGTTCAGCTACCTAGTTTCCTTATATCTCAGTCATTATCTAGCTGTTCGGCTACCTAGTTTCCTTATATCTCAGTCATCATCTAGCTGTTCGGCTACCTAGTTTCCTTATATCTCAGTCATCATCTAGCTGTTCGGCTACCTAGTTTCCTTATATCTCAGTCATCATCTAGCTGTTCAGCTACCTAGTTTCCTTATATCTCAGTCATTATCTAGCTGTTCAGCTACCTAGTTTCCTTATATCTCAGTCATCATCTAGCTGTTCGGCTACCTAGTTTCCTTATATCTCAGTCATTATCTAGCTGTTCAGCTACCTAGTTTCCTTATATCTCAGTCATTATCTAGCTGTTCAGCTACCTAGTTTCCTTATATCTCAGTCATTATCTAGCTGTTCGGCTACCTAGTTTCCTTATATCTCAGTCATTATCTAGCTGTTCAGCTACCTAGTTTCCTTATATCTCAGTCATTATCTAGCTGTTCAGCTACCTAGTTTCCTTATATCTCAGTCATCATCTAGCTGTTCGGCTACCTAGTTTCCTTATATCTCAGTCATTATCTAGCTGTTCAGCTACCTAGTTTCCTTATATCTCAGTCATTATCTAGCTGTTCAGCTACCTAGTTTCCTTATATCTCAGTCATCATCTAGCTGTTCAGCTACCTAGTTTCCTTATATCTCAGTCATCATCTAGCTGTTCAGCTACCTAGTTTCCTTATATCTCAGTCATCATCTAGCTGTTCAGCTACCTAGTTTCCTTATATCTCAGTCATCATCTAGCTGTTCAGCTACCTAGTTTCCTTATATCTCAGTCATCATCTAGCTGTTCAGCTACCTAGTTTCCTTATATCTCAGTCATTATCTAGCTGTTCGGCTACCTAGTTTCCTTATATCTCAGTCATTATCTAGCTGTTCAGCTACCTAGTTTCCTTATATCTCAGTCATTATCTAGCTGTTCGGCTACCTAGTTTCTTATATCTCAGTCATCATCTAGCTTTTCAGCTACCTAGTTTCCTTATATCTCAGTCATCATCTAGCTGTTCGGCTACCTAGTTTCCTTATATCTCAGTCATCATCTAGCTGTTCAGCTACCTAGTTTCCTTATATCTCAGTCATTATCTAGCTGTTCAGCTACCTAGTTTCCTTATATCTCAGTCATCATCTAGCTGTTCAGCTACCTAGTTTCCTTATATCTCAGTCATTATCTAGCTGTTCAGCTACCTAGTTTCCTTATATCTCAGTCATTATCTAGCTGTTCGGCTACCTAGTTTCCTTATATCTCAGTCATTATCTAGCTGTTCAGCTACCTAGTTTCCTTATATCTCAGTCATTATCTAGCTGTTCGGCTACCTAGTTTCCTTATATCTCAGTCATCATCTAGCTGTTCAGCTACCTAGTTTCCTTATATCTCAGTCATCATCTAGCTGTTCAGCTACCTAGTTTCCTTATATCTCAGTCATCATCTAGCTGTTCAGCTACCTAGTTTCCTTATATCTCAGTCATCATCTAGCTGTTCAGCTACCTAGTTTCCTTATATCTCAGTCATCATCTAGCTGTTCAGCTACCTAGTTTCCTTATATCTCAGTCATTATCTAGCTGTTCAGCTACCTAGTTTCCTTATATCTCAGTCATTATCTAGCTGTTCGGCTACCTAGTTTCCTTATATCTCAGTCATTATCTAGCTGTTCAGCTACCTAGTTTCCTTATATCTCAGTCATTATCTAGCTGTTCGGCTACCTAGTTTCTTTTATCTCAGTCATCATCTAGCTGTTCAGCTACCTAGTTTCCTTATATCTCAGTCATCATCTAGCTGTTCAGCTACCTAGTTTCCTTATATCTCAGTCATCATCTAGCTGTTCGGCTACCTAGTTTCCTTATATCTCAGTCATTATCTAGCTGTTCAGCTACCTAGTTTCCTTATATCTCAGTCATCATCTAGCTGTTCGGCTACCTAGTTTCCTTATATCTCAGTCATCATCTAGCTGTTCAGCTACCTAGTTTCCTTATATCTCAGTCATCATCTAGCTGTTCAGCTACCTAGTTTCCTTATATCTCAGTCATCATCTAGCTGTTCGGCTACCTAGTTTCCTTATATCTCAGTCATCATCTAGCTGTTCGGCTACCTAGTTTCCTTATATCTCAGTCATCATCTAGCTGTTCAGCTACCTAGTTTCCTTATATCTCAGTCATCATCTAGCTGTTCAGCTACCTAGTTTCCTTATATCCCAGTCATCATCTAGCTGTTCAGCTACCTAGTTTCCTTATATCTCAGTCATCATCTAGCTGTTCAGCTACCTAGTTTCCTTATATCTCAGTCATCATCTAGCTGTTCAGCTACCTAGTTTCCTTATATCTCAGTCATTATCTAGCTGTTCGGCTACCTAGTTTCCTTATATCTCAGTCATTATCTAGCTGTTCGGCTACCTAGTTTCCTTATATCTCAGTCATTATCTAGCTGTTCAGCTACCTAGTTTCCTTATATCTCAGTCATCATCTAGCTGTTCAGCTACCTAGTTTCCTTATATCTCAGTCATTATCTAGCTGTTCGGCTACCTAGTTTCCTTATATCTCAGTCATCATCTAGCTGTTCGGCTACCTAGTTTCCTTATATCTCAGTCATTATCTAGCTGTTCAGCTACCTAGTTTCCTTATATCTCAGTCATCATCTAGCTGTTCAGCTACCTAGTTTCCTTATATCTCAGTCATCATCTAGCTGTTCGGCTACCTAGTTTTTTATATCTCAGTCATTATCTAGCTGTTCGGCTACCTAGTTTCCTTATATCTCAGTCATCAGCTAGCTTTTCGGTGCCTTGTTTAAGGCGGGCTGTCAGCTCCCACCGTCGAAAGCAACCCTCCCCTTCACAATGTGGCGGACCCATGACTGTTGATTTCCGTGTTGCGCCCGAACCGACAGCAAGGATGACGTATCCTCTTCATTTATGCATATCCTGGGCCGCTAATATGGGGAATGTGCCTTGCCCATTTCACACAAACTTGACTCTACTGTTTTCATACAAAAGAAAGGCAAAGTCCATACGTTTCAATCAAGCAGAGTGTACCATCATTGTGGGCCATAATTATCTCCATTCAAAGAATAACTTCTGACGTCAATGTGGGACATATCTAAATTAACAGATCGATTGATGATATGACCATCATCATTGCGCTTCTGTGAATAACCAGGTGTGTGTTCTGATCTCTATCTTACACATGAAGATCTCAGCGACAGTGCACAAACTTCGTATCACCGGCGAGGAACCCTGATGTAATTTTAAAGATGGGGGAAATTTTGTAAGAATCTTATTTTTATCTTTTTTTTTTGCTTATCTTTGCTTTGCAACCTTCTCTTATTGAATTTCAACTGCCAATGGTTCGTTTACGTGCCCAACGTGAACACATTACCTACGTTTTGTCATCCGTCTCCGATAAGAATAGGAACTCGATCTCATCTACACTGAAATCAAGGCCTAGGATATCTGGAAAATCGCAATCGCTCCACGTGGGAAACGAACCAAGTATCTTTGGAGCAAGAGGCGAGAATCTTACCTCTACACAACAGAGACTTCCAAATTACCAGATATTTTGGGTTACAATACATTAAATGTGACATATAGCAAAAGGAACTGATATGTTCAAAATATTATGATTCAGTATTTGTTCACTGTATTCGTATTACTATCCACAGTCATCTCTGCCCACAAAAACGTTAGACTGGTGTCAGGCTCCATCCAGAACCCCACTGCACGTTCTTGCCATGTCTCAGCAGCCACTTTTACCCCACAACACTTGGAAATATTCATCCCATGGTGACTACAGAGTGTACCCGCCATACAACAGGAAAAAATCACAATTTCTAAGAAATATTCTGAACATATATAGTCCGAAAATTGATAATGTACCTGGCCATGATGAGATGAACAATTCTTGATATTGTAAATGATCGCTGTATAAACAGGTGTAACTTTGATTTTGATTCATTTCATGAAAATGTTTATACGCTTATTGTGCGACCTATCGCTAATTATGTTATAATATATGATGGCTAACAAAAACAGCTTGCCCAGTGTCAGCAATAGAATTTGAGTACCATCAGTGGCGGCTCGTGATCATTTTTGTTGGTAGGGCCAGACATTTTTTTACAGATAAATCATGATTTTTGGTTGCTATATTTTAATTTCTAAAATAATAAATACACGATATACATTATTTTTGATGGGGCCGGCCCTAGTGGCCCTTAATGACGAGCCGCCACTGAATACCATCATCCATAAGAGATGATGGAGATGGATCATGTGATACGAACAGAGACTGTCAAGAAAACTGCACTAAGATGGACATCAGAGGGTAAACGAAAACGTGGAAAACCCAAAACGACCTGGAGGAGAACAGAATAAAAACTGAAAGAAATGAACCACTGCTGCAACACAATACAGAAGACATCTATGTGTCAGGAACTATGTTGCACGCGGATAACATTCTGGTATTACGTCATGGAACAGATCGGGAGCAGGTTGTCAGTGAGTTACAGTGCAAGTTAGATCGTATTGTCTGCTGGTGCGTTGATTATCAAGGGCGCTGGTGAAATGGACGATGGTAACTATGAGATGGTAATTTCATATCAACTTCTTCTTCTTCTTCGAACGCTCCATATCGACCACTTGTTAACTCTTTGTGATTTATATGTGATCCGAGCCTAAGGGACGTGAGTGTAATTTGAGCCAGTTCCCTTGCTCCCATGCAAGCCTCGGCAACACACGGGCGAAAACTTGCCTGCTATAAATTCAGGCGCACTCGTGGCGTCTAATGTGGCATATTTGACTGATTTTTGCGTGAAGGTTTGCTTTTCTATCACTAGTGTCCCTCCCCATTTAGGCAAACCTTACTCCGACATTAGAGGTATTCGTAATTTATATTCCAATGTAAAGGAACAGTGTTTCCTGTTGTATAAATTGTATAGAGTCGAAAGATTGACTTCAATGCACTGGATTTTACCATATAAGGCTCGGTCCCTATCTGCAGAAATAGCACGCCACCTGCCAAAAGTATTGCACAAAGCACGAACTCTGTAGCTCTGGCAACAATCCTAGAGGTCTCTGGGGGAAAATGTACTCGTGAACAGAACAGCACGGTCCGGATTCGAACCTACGACCTTCAACTCGCAAGGCAAGGGCGTAACCACATAGCCACGAAGACACAATAAGTAGGACAAACTGAACACAAAAGACGTAATAAGTAGAACAAACTGAGCATAGAAGACACAATAAGTGGACAAACGAACACAAGACAAATAAGTGACAAACTGAACACAAAAGACACAATAAGTAGAACAAACTGAACACAAAAGACACAATAAGTAGAACAAACTGAACATAGAGACAAATAATAGGACATACAGAACAAACTAACATAGAAGACAATAAGTAGACAACTGAACACAAAGACACAATAAGTAGAACAAACTGAACATGAAGACACAAAAGTAAACTAACTGAACACATAATAGAACAATAATAGAACAAACTGAACACAAAGACAACAATAAGTAGAACAAACTGAACATAGAAGACACAATAAGAGACAAACTGAACATAGAAGACAGTGAGTAGGACAAACTGAACAAAAGACACAATAAGTAGGACAAACTGAACAAACAAAGGACAACTAACATAAAGACATAGTAGGACAACTGAACACAAAAGACACAATAAGTAGGACAAACTGAACATAGAAGACAGTTAGTAGGACAAACTGAACATAGAAGACAGTGAGAAGGATAAACTGAACATAAAAGACAGTGAGAAGTATAAACTGAACATAGAAGACAGTGAGAAGGATAAACTGAACATAGAAGACAGTGAGAAGGATAAACTGAACATAGAAGACAGTGAGTGGGATAAACTGAACATAGAAGACAGTGAGTAGGACAAACTGAACATAGAAGACAGTGAGAAGGATAAACTGAACATAGAAGACACAATAAGTAGGACAAACTGAACATAGAAGACAGTGAGTAGGATAAACTGAACATAGAAGACAGTGAGAAGGATAAACTGAGCACAAAAGACACACTAAGTAGGACAAACTGAACACAAAAGACACAATAAGTAGGACAAACTGAACATAGAAGACAGTGAGTAGGACAAACTGAACATAGAAGACAGTGAGTAGGATAAACTGAACATAAAAGACAGTGAGAAGGATAAACTGAACATAAAAGACAGTGAGAAGGATAAACTGAACATAGAAGACAGTGAGAAGGATGAACTGAACATAGAAGACAGTGAGTAGGATAAACTGAACATAGAAGACAGTGAGTAGGACAAACTGAACACAAAAGACACAATAAGTAGGACAAACTGAACATAGAAGACAGTGAGTAGGATAAACTGAACATAGAAGACAGTGAGTAGGATAAACTGAACATAGAAGACAGTGAGTAGGATAAACTGAACATAGAAGACAGTGAGAAGGATAAACTGAACATAAAAGACAGTGAGAAGGATAAACTGAACATAGAAGACAGTGAGAAGGATAAACTGAACATAGAAGACAGTGAGTAGGACAAACTGAACACAGAAAACAGTGAGTAGGATAAACTGAACATAGAAGACAGTGAGTATGATAAACTGAACACAGAAGACAGTGAGAAGGATAAACTGAACATAGAAGACAGTGAGTAGGATAAACTGAACACAAAAGACAGTGAGAAGGATAAACTGAACACAGAAGACAGGGAGAAGGATAAACTGAACACAAAAGACACAATAAGTAGGACAAACTGAACATAGAAGACAGTGAGTAGGATAAACTGAACATAGAAGACAGTGAGTAAGACAAACTGAACATAGAAGACAGTGAGTAGGACAAACTGAACATAGAAGACAGTGAGTAGGACAAACTGAACATAGAAGACAGTGAGTAGGACAAACTGAACACAAAAGACACAGTGAGTAGGACAAACTGATCACATATGTTAACACACGCACATTATACTGAAGAAGTAGCGATTTGAAAAGAATGTCTCAAAGTAGCTCCGCCATTGCCAGTCCCAAGCCTGAACGTGAAAGGGGGATGGCAGCATGACATGGAAGCTAACTTTAACTGTAATGTAAGTTATTTAAAAACAATAATACAACTATGGATACATTTCATGTTTATTTCATGACTATTGCAAATATCAACATTGGCCCCCGTGTATAAGTTGGGATGATACGCCTTTGCATGAGACTTGTCATCAAATTGGTGCGTCTACTGTAAAAACTAAAATTATGTATCAGACTCGCCAAATATGCCGCCAACTTCAAAGGAAACCGTTAAATTACAAAATCCAGGTTTCCTCTAGCCATTTATTCCATCAGACATTTGTGTCGGTATAATTCTAAGATTGGTGCAAAGTTTCGCTACTGTAGAATTGATGGTTTTGCTACAATTCGCATTAGACTGAAGACATGAGTTGTTGAACCACGGCCAACTATATTTAACTTATAGCCAACTATAAATATAGCCAACTTATTTACGATGGCCTCGGTTGAACGGACTATAGCTGTGGACAGTATCTATTGCCAGAGTGGTAAATTAACTTGTACTTCTACTGTGTAGTCAGGGTGGCGGACAAGATGATATTCATCCCAAATATTCATAGATGAAATATGTAATTGTAGCAATGTTAAAGCTAATGAACAAAATCAGATACGTTAGAAATCTCATAACAGATCACATATAAGTCACATAGAGTAAACAAGTAGTCGATATGGAGCGTTCGAAGAAGAATAAATGTTATAAATCTCATAACAGATCACATATAATAGAACAGGGTCAACTCTGAAGTCGGAGAAGACACGCCTGTAGTGTGGGATACTAATAAAAAGAAAAGCAGGTCGTTGTGCAAAAATCAGTCAGAAGCGCCATACCAAGCGTCATGACTACACATGCATTCCTAGCTGGCAAACGCAAGAAGAATAGGGTCTTAGTGGTGAAGTGGTTAAACCGTTTACCACACGCTCAACGGGTCGTGGGTTCAAATCTTGACAGCTCCGTCCTGGTCACATGTGCATTTATTTTAGAGATCCTTATTATTGTTCACGGGGTTACATAGGTCGTACTTTGTGCAGTACTCTCGGTATGTGTTGTGCCATTTCTGCGGAGAGGGACCGAACCATATAGGGAAACCAACTTGAATGAAATCAACCCTTCATTTTTAAACCCCCTTTTTTAAAATATAAATTAGGATGTACACACCTGGACATGCTGGAGTACAGGGCAACAAACATGATGACTTTCTTGCAAACAATGCCCAACTCAAGCTGGCAGAAGTATGGACAGAATCGATGTCATCAATGCAGTGCGTACTCATTTATGTGATATGGGCGAGTCTCAGATACTGGACCGATTGCGAGAATTGGTTTGAACATGCCAGACAGTGTCTTATTCGTGGTAGAGAAAGAATATCTACTAATCAACTTCTCATGGGTACGGTGCGCAAGTGGACTTTGGGATGGTTGCTGCAATGGAGGATGGAGCACGCATGGGAATGCATAGTGTGCCATGATGTAGATCGATATTAGGGAAGACTGCAGTAACACTATGAAATACTTAAATCCAATATCCAGAGTCATTTTGGCATCGTCAAGTGTGGCCGTCGGCGATGCCATACGTGTGCTTATGTGATACAGACCCGCACTGTATCTTTTCCTAAAGCCACGTTTGTTATTGAAGATAGTTTCACATGCGAGCCTCGTAATATCATCTATGTCATCACCTGCAAACGGTGTGACATGGCATATATCGGCGAAACAGGCAAAATGCTTTGTGACCGTTTCGGCCAAAACGTGCCTGATATTAGCCAAAGCTCTGTGACCCCTGTAGCCACTCATTTCAATGGAATTGACTATTTGGAAGCTCGCGATGTCCAGGTCACAGCCATCGGATCATGTTCCTCTGATGATCGAAGTCGATTTGCTCTAGAGAATAGTTTTATTTCGTTATATGGTACCTTGCGACCTCATGGACTCAACGCTCTACATTCCTATGCTTCTTAGTACTTTCTTTTCTCATGCTCCATATTTTATTTGAGTTTATGTTCAATGTATATAAGTTATATATATATATATATATATATGATTTTTTAAATTGTTTCTCATTTTTCCACTTCTAGTTTTTTGCATTTATTTCATTATTCGTCACATATGTTAATTTTAGGACCGTTGTGATGTTTCTGTCGTAGTCTATATGTAGTGTGCTGTAAAATTCGTCACTCCTGTTGTATCATTTGCTTAATAAAGGCCTTTGGGTCGAAACATTGCTGTGTATTGCTATTGTATTTTGCAAAACTACAGTACTTTGTTTTTACGTGTTTCGCCATGATGTAGATTGAATAACATAACATATTCATAAAAAAAAAATTAGAAACACACAATCTAAGGAAACTATTTTTTTTAAAAAAAACATTCTAACAAATACATACATAACAAATAAAACAAGCTTGTATTTGTTATTTAGAACCAATAATGCTTTATTGATGTGAATCATGGACAATAAATAAACAAATAGAAAATAAATTGATGTAACAGAAACACTGTTCCTGAGAAAAATGTTGTACATTGACAAATAAGAAATCAAGTGTTCCAGAAACTTCTTCTGTGATCAGTTTTACATGCTCAGATATCTAAATACAGAGATGAGATGCCTCCAGAAATCAGGTTCATAGAAACAATTTACTACATGACTTATCATCATCAAGTAACATGTCCCTTGCAGAAGTAGCTTATCACGACTGTCTGAAAACTCTCTAAGTGTTCAGAAACTTCTTCTGTGATCAGTTTTACATGCTCAGATATCTAAATACAGAGATGAAATGCCTCCAGAAATCAGGTTCATAGAAACAATTTACTACATGACTTATCATCATCAAGTAACATGTCCCTTGCAGAGGTAGCTTTCATCACAGACTGTCTGAAACTCTCTAAGTGTTCCAGAAACTTCTTCTGTGATCAGTTTTACATGCTCAGATATCTAAATACAGAGATGAAATGCCTCCAGAAATCAGGTTCATAGAAACAATTTACTACATGACTTATCATCATCAAGTAACATGTCCCTTGCAGAAGGTAGCTTTCATCACAGACTGTCTGAAAAGTCTCTAAGTGTTCCAGAAACTTCTTCTGTGATCAGTTTTACATGCTCAGATATCTAAATACAGAGATGAAATGCCTCCAGAAATCAGGTTCATAGAAACAATTTACTAAATGATTTATCATCATCAAGTAACATGTCCCTTGCAGAAGGTAGCTTTCATCACAGACTGTCTGAAAAACTCTCCGTCTCTAGCAAGTTCTCACACCTCTTCTAACGACATGTTCAAGGTTTCTTTAATGTCCTGCTGCCACCTTCATCTTGGTCTTTCTCTGCCTCTACTCACAAGAACCATACCTTTCATTACTGTTCTCTCCAAACCACTGTGTCATTTAATGTGACCGAAATACTTCATTTTCGGGATATGATATGTTTATGAGCCAACGCTACACAATAAGTAAGTCTTGTAGAATGTACTTGTTTTCTTTCTCTTCTATATCCAGGACATTCTAAGAATTTTGTGGTAGAACCTTATTTCAAACGCAGCGATTTTGTTTCTTAATGCCTATGTTTATGGTCCCCATCTCGCAACCATACATTGCCAAAGGAAATATGCATGCTCTCAGAAGTCTTCACTTTGTTCCATGTCACATGACTACAGCTTTAAAAAAACCAAAAGCAAGTTACTGACTCCATGATTAACAAGGAGGGTCTAGAAAAGCTGACAATAATCTAACAAAAGAAGCATTGGATGATAAAATGAATAGATATGAGATGGCAATCTGACTAGCTAAACAATGAGTATATGAACTAGTACAGTGTTTTGAAGGGAATTGAGTATCACTAAACATGGCACATGATAGTGATGTCTCATTTTGTGGAATGATGTTTTTGTTGAGTGGTTAGGGAATGCCAGAGTGAACTTCAATGAGATAAGCACATGAGATGAGATGTTTGAACAAAGTCCAGCAATTTTAATGGGAGCTGACAACATGGAATTTTGTACAGGACAAATCAGATTTCTTTGCTGGTGTATATCTTCTTCTTCTTTGCTTTTGGTATCGTATGCTTGTCTAAACCATGAGATGAGTTGCCTCTATGAAGCTGCATGTCAGTTGGAGTTCCTCGAGAGTTCCCCATAGTTTGCTCTGTAAGCTTTGTTTATGAGGCCATGTTTCGTTTCGTTGGTATACGTATGATGGGCATGACTGCATGATATCTAGTGTAGATAATAAGTAATAAACCCAAACATAATTATGTGACTAGATTACAACGTATGTATGTGAACCTTCGCCTTTGTGTAATATAAGTGGTGACAAAAACATAAGTGGCTATATTACAACGTATGTATGTGAACTTCTGCTAGCTAGTGTGTAGTATAAGTAGTGACAAAAACATAAGTGGCTATATTACAACGTATGTATGTGAACTTCTGCTAGCTAGTGTGTAGTATAAGTAGTGACAAAAACATAAGTGGCTATATTACAACGTATGTATGTATGTGAACTTCTGCTAGTGTGTAGTATAAGTAGTAACACAAACATAAGTGGCTATATTACAACGTAATTATGTGAACTTCTGCTAGTGTGTAAAGTGGCTATATTACAACGTATGTATGTGAACTTCTGCTAGTTGTGTAGTATAAGTGGTGACAAAAACATAAGTTGCTATATTACAACGTATGTATGTATGTGAACTGCTCCTAGTGTGTAGTATAAGTGGTGACAAAAACATAAGTGGCTATATTACAACATATGTATGTATGTGAACTTCTGCTAGCTAGTGTGTAGTATAAGTAGTAACACAAACATAAGTGGCTATATTACAATGTATGTATGTATGTGAACTTCTGCTAGTGTGTAGTATAAGTAGTAACACAAACATAAGTGGCTATATTACAATGTATGTATGTGAACTTCTGCTAGTGTGTAGTATAAGTAGTAACACAAACATAAGTGGCTATATTACAATGTATGTATGTATGTGAACTTCTGCTAGTGGCTATATTACAACGTATGTATGTAAACTTCTGCTAGTGTGTAGTATAAGTAGTAACACAAACATAAGTGGCTATATTACAACGTATGTATGTGAACTTCTGCTAGTGTGTAGTATAAGTAGTACACAAACATAAGTGGCTATATTACAAGTATGTATGTGAACTTTGTAGTGTGAGTATAATATAGCAACATAAGTGGCTATATTACAACTGATGTATGTATGTAACTTCTGCTAGTGGCTATATTACAAACTATGTATGTAGCTTTGCTAGTGTGTAGTATAGTAGTGACACAAACATAGGGCTATATTACAACATATGTATGTGAACTTCTGCTAGTGTGTAGTATAAGTAGTGAGACAAACATAAGTGGCTATATTACAACGTATGTATGTGAACTTCTGCTAGTGTGTAGTATAAGTAGTGAGACAAACATAAGTGGCTATATTACAACGTAATTATGTGAACAATAATTAACTAATCAATAATTCACACATTGTTCCGGTCATTGTCGATGGATCTCATCCAATTTTTTACAACTAAATACAACATTCTGTTTGTGTATAACACAAAACCATGGCATGATATGTTGAGTGTAGTGTTAGTCAAAGCAAAATATGGACATAACGTCCGCATTTCCCACTATACCACATGGTATGAAAATAGGCTCTCAATAAATGACACAAAGCAACTAAAATCTACTGCACAAACATAATAGCAAATGAAACTCAACAAATATTATGTCTCTATATATGTTATGAATATCGTTGCTTTACAAGACCCATGATCAACCACAGTAAACGAAACGTTAATTTTCTAGGCACCACTTACACACTCAGTATTTTGCCATCACTTTTAAACAGTGAGTTTTTTAATCAAGCTGAAATTTGCTTCCAAAGCTGCCCTTGAGTTTGAACCAGGTATGCTTGTTGATCGTGCCTACGCTGCTACAGCGCCACTATATTTATATATGCCATCAATAAATAAACACTCAGTAATATATAATATGTCTTTTCTGCCTGCTACTTTCCGTAACCTTTTCAGACCTTATGATGTGAAGTGCCTGTCACTTCCTATTTCTAGACCCTAGTGTACAAGCAGTAGTAGGGCCAATTCCTTTCATGTATGAAACATCGAGTGTGGGATTGAACCCACAATCCTCTTGTGTCTGAGTCAACAGGCGAACATTTATGCATAATGGTAAACCGTCTCACTAATAAAAAACTACACATATAATAAATGGCACATAAAAGCATAATAATATACAAAATATCACAATTTTAATATATCATGTTGTTAATGATAATATCAGTATCAGAACATGTTTTTTTAATGTCCAAAATATTGAACTCTTAGATCATATGAACAAGAACACACCTGAGAAGAATGAGTTTAGTCTCATCTTATTTCATTGTGTAAGTTAAACCTGAGAGAACAAAAGTCATGTTCAATGTTTCTCACTTCATTCATAAACCACTCTTGTTTATTACCACATGATCACTCAATGATCACAAACCAGTGCAGCAAACTCTGCTAGAATATTTTCATATTATATTGAATTACTATTTGAGCTGAAGTTCTGCTATTATGTATGTCTATTGTCTTTCCTCAGGTGGATGATGGAAATGGTTGTCCACTCATGCTGTTAAACGTGGGGGTGTGAGCATTAATTTGCATTCCTGGGTCAGATGAGTCACCCTTGTTGTGTTATATCCATGTTTATTTAGTGTGGTTTTGATATTGTCCGTCCATCTTTTTTGAGGTCTTCCCTTGACTATAGTACCTGATCTCTTTTATTGTATGCCGTTATTGGTGGTTGGTTGTATTCCATTCTCATTAAATGTCCAAACCACTGCATTTGTTGTCTTTCAATGTATTTGGTACATAAAGCTATGTCCACTCTGCTTCTGATGTCCTCATTTCATTGTCCATCTTTCCTGGTGACGCCCACTGCTTTCCTCAAGCATTTCATTTCACATGTGGCGAGCTTTCTGTAGTGAGTTGCCATCAGAGACCAAGTTTGGCACTGGTAACACAGTGTTGGTAGAAAAATACTTTTGAATGAATTTATTAAGTAATTATTATGTATGAATTGTTATTATATATGAAACATACTTTTTAAATAATAAAACTAATGATATACCATTCTAGCTACTGTTTGAATGTTGGAATAATTTTGTTTCATACACTTTCTCATAATCAAATTGATATCTCAGTTTCAGTTCTGAATATCTTCATTGCACTCTGGACATGTCCATAGGTGCTCCGATCTCCTTCGCAATATCTCCATCAGCGTCCAGTGACTAATCGTACCAGTGTGATTGCTGAGCCTACTCATATGTTGTGCTGTTCTTTTCTGGCTACTTCAATCCAAGCTCTTGCAATCTAGCTGTTGACGTGGACAGATGTAGATGAAAATTCTCTTTGTTGCCACACTCTATGAGGGTGTTCAGAATGTCAGCTATATCCATTGGCTGACCCCTGATATGGTGGCAGAGCCAGGCTGCTCTCTCGCTACCATCGACATCCATGTGCCCATTGTCTCGTGCTGCACCAGCCTTCACCTTTCAGATCATACTCAATGAATCACTCAGA